>CM037777.1:109469013-109519013 GCA_021229015.1 Solen grandis | reverse complement strand
TCGGCTTTTTCTTCGGCCTTAAATATCTCAAAAACGGTAAATATTCTATCGAGATACTATGCGTATAATTTGTGGTGCTTAGAAAGATCTTTCAGATGATATTTAGTTTTTGAGGATCGGGGTTAAATTGGTTGAGTTATGGCGGAAAAATAAAAATTTGGTAACCCCCAGTGTGTTTAACAGTTTATATCTCGAAAACCTTTGATTTTTCAAAATATGATAATGAATATTATTTGTAGAGCAATGTTTGGCCGTTCTTTTGATGCTTGATGTTTAATGATTGGCCAAAGATTGATGGGGTAATGGGAAAAAAAACGAAATTCGTGTACGTAGCTTTGGTGAATTTTTCATTTTTCAGGTGGTTTAAGAGCTTGTATCTCAAAAACTATTAAAAATAATCCTATAGATAAAGCGTGTGAAATGTAGAAAATTTTCAGACGATTATTTTGGTACCTTAAGTTTTGAAATTGAACAAAGTATAAGGAAGTTACCTCAAAAATAAGAATTTAAACATGTAGAATTTCAGCGATTCTTCCGTGTTGTCAATCTTTTACGGCTTATATCTCAAAGCTCATTAGAAAAAAGTCCACACCTTAAGCAAGTGAGATGTAGAGAATTTTAAGACGATTATTTTGGTACTAGAGTTTTTAAAATTGATTAAAGTATAAGGAAGTTACATCAAAAATACGAATATAAACCCAAGTGTAAGAATATTCGAGAAATATCCTACTTTCGCTTTCACGTTAATTGAAGCATTTTTGAAAAATATGTAAGTTTACAGCTATGTATTAGTCATATAAATTGCAAAAAACTTTTTACTTATATCATATTGATATTACTAGCTAAACAAGCGTACCTTTTCCGGTGGCCGAGTGGTTAGAGCGTCCGCCTCGGGAGCGGAAGGTCGTGGGTTCGATCCCCGACCCGACATACCAAAGTCGTAAAAAATGGAACTGTTATAGCTCCCTTGCTTGTCGCTCAGCATATAAGGATATTTGCAGGACTGGTTAGCTCGGTATCAGGATGATGTGACTGGGTGTGGTATCATGCCACATGTCTACGGCGTGATTCTGCAGTGTGGTAGTCCTATACCCGCATGAAGTAGACATCGTGACTGGCTGAATTACTGTCGGTGGGACGTTAAACCCAACAAACAAACTGATATCATATATGGCAGTGTTTACTACACCGATCACTACACACGAGGTGTGCACACTGGCGCATGTTGACGTCTTTTGTAAACGTTTATTAAAGTTGCTTAAATAATCATGTTTATAGATAAACATTTACATAAGAATGAGGAGTTTCGGAAATATTTTTTACAAAGGGACTCCTAAGGAAAGAAAAAGATGCTAAATTAAATACTAAAATACAAGTTTAGTTTATTAGGTTTAACGTCCCACCGACAGTATTTAAGTATTTTGGAGACAATGTCTACTTGAGACAAATGTAGTGTTGTCACACTGCACAGTATCACGTCGTAGACAGTTGGCATGATACCACACCCAGTCACATTATCCGGACACCGGGCCATCAGTCCTGGAACTACCCTTATTAAGCTGAGCGCTAACCAAGGGAGCTATACCAGTACCTATGTTTACGAATTTGGTAAATACAAGAATTGAAATAATTGATATAACGTTTTTAAACAACTTACAGATCATGTGTTATCTCGATTGATTTGGTATTTCCGGGGTATTCCTAGCCTTGGTATCTTCCGCTGACACTGACTTTTTTAAACGATTTTTTTTACATATTTCGTTCTTTCCTTAATGTCAATCAGTTGATATTTTCTGATTTCTCAACTAATTAAAACAAGATAAATAAATTAAAAAAACAGCCATCACATAAATTGCTTGAAATCTGAAAAAGAAATGAGCCGACGGTCAAAAAATGCGCGAAATTTATGTGTTACATCCATATTTAAAAAGCACGTGCACGTGTGTGAATACTTTAACAACACGCTGACGTAACACTTATATGGCACCATCTTCTAATATAGCAGCATAACGTAGTAATAGGGCGGGGCAAACTCTAAGTTAGTCAGTGTTAATTAAGTATAGGTTAGTGTTTTTTTAGTAGCATTAATGAAATTAAATCGGTGTGGCGCGGCAAAGCCGCGCGACCGATTTAATGGACTTAATGCTTACTAAATAACACTAACCTACTTAGTGTTTGGAATTATGTTTTGAAATTTAACGCAGTCGCACATTCCAAATATAGTATTGATTTTTTAGACTCCGCCCTATCAACCTGTTCCCGGCGTGAATTACATGACGTGACATGTAACATGTTATGTCAAAGGTCAATGCGTCGCTCTAGCTGTGTATATCTATGTAGATCTACGCTCCAAATGAGCATTGAACCGGAAGCCGACTTTGATCTCTTCGGCAAAAAAGTGGTGATTGAAATTTGAATAAAAGATGCTGTTTAGAAAGGTTCATATATCTGCACCTATATATGTTGTGTTTTGGACATTATTTTTTAGGTCGGTGGTTATATCCGCGTATCTTTGTGTACTCGGGGTCTTCCTCCAACTGTAATTAGCTGGACGTCTCTATATGATTGAAATACTATCACAGCGACGGTAAACCCCAATACAACAACAACAACAACTAAAATTGGTCAAGTTATAAGAAAGCGATATCAAAATAAAGATTTATTTATTTTCGACATATGGCTTACTTCACAAAATTCATGCATGAGAAGTCCATACGAAAAAAAAAAGTTAAAGGTAGGAAATATAATATATATTCTTTCTAACGGTATTAATCTTTACATTTCAAAATGTTGCAGAAAGTCCTATCATTCGTATCAACGAATGAAATCTAGTTCTACTTTTTTCTTCCTTTTGAGGTTCAAATTAAAACAGGTTGCCGATGAGCTAGCATCATGAAATTTTAACAGTAGGCACAGTGACTATGGCGCTTTTGATTGTCATATTTTTTTCTTCATGTGACGTCACATGACGTCAGGGCTGAAAAAAGATACAAAAGCTTGTACGCACTCTACAGCCGTCATGTCTGGACCGATTTACTTGATTATTTTATAGAATGTATATATTAAGTTCTTGTTGTGCAAGATTATATTCAGTTTGCAATATTTGAAAAGATCAAGGATCTATGGCTGAACCAAGTTTCGAACTTTGGACCAGAAAATGTATTGAAGTATTACGAAGCACTCAGATAAGCTAGAAACATGAAATTTGGACAAAACATGTGTCCTATTGATTTCTTTCCGCTCTGAGAAATTGACGTCGTATGACGTAAAATGACGTCATGACGCGTTATCAAATTTTGTATCCAAAATATACGTTTTTTTAGCACTGGAAGGCAAAGTTTTTGACCGATTTGCATAAAATTTTCACTGAAGGTGCAACATAGCCTCTTATTGTCATCAGTTACATCCGCTTCCGGAAAATAGCTAAGGTCAAGGTCACATGTCAATTATCGGTTTTTTTTTCGGCCTTAAATATCTCAAAAACGAAAAATATTTTATCGAGACACTATGCGTATAATTTGTAGTGCTTTGAAAGACCTTTCAGATGATATATAGTTTTTGAAGATCGGCGTTGAATCAGTTGAGTTATTGCAGAAAAACAAAGATGTTGCAACCCTAAGCACACTTTACTACTTTTATCTGGATAATTATTGATTTTTTTTAATAAGAGTATGAATATAATTTGTAGATCAATGCCCGGTCGTTCTTTTGGTGTTTAAATTTGAAAGATTGACCTAATATTCATTAAGTTATAGGGAGAAACAAAACGATATGAACATATTTATCCCCGATATTTGCCGTATGCTCAAGGTTTAACCGCCCGTATCTGAAAAGTGTTTAAAGATACATACATTTATGAAGCAAGGGAATTGTGGGAAATGAAAAGACCTTTCTAACGGTACCTAGCTTTTTAAAATTGGACTTAATATAAGGAAGTTACATGAAAACTAAGAATGCAGTAAAACCGTTCTTTCATGCACCCCCGCAGTACGTCCCGATCACTTGATTCCTTTTTTTTTTGAAGAAACTAATGATTTTTTTTTAAAATAACATAATGAACAATTTTATTTTCATGATCTAATGTGGTTCTAATGATAGGCAGATTTTAATGATCGGACCATAAATTATAAAGTTATTTGTCGAAAGGCAATAATAGACATGAACAACGTTTTGCCGATTTTTGCCGTTTTCTTGAAAAATAACTTTCTATATCTCAGAGCCCGTAATAGAAAAGTTGAAACATGAAACACGTGAAATGTTGGAAATTTAAAGGCCTTTCTAATGGTACCTACCGTTTTAAAATTGGACATCGGATATCCTATAAGGAAGTTAGATGAGAAATAAGAATTCATTTAAACCGTTCTTTCATGCATTTCTGCAGTTAGTCCCTATCATTTGATTGTTGTTGTTTTTTCTAAGAAACTATTAATTTTTGAAAATAATATAAAGAACAGTATTATTAGCGTGATGCAATGCGGTTCTAATGGTATGCAGATTTTAATGATCGGACCATTAATTATAAAGTTATTTGTCGAAGGGCAATAATAGACATGAACATCGTTTTGCGGATTTTTTTTTTTTTGCCGTTTCTTTGAAAAATAACTTTCTATATCTCAGAGCACGTAACAGAAAAGTTGAAACATGAAACACGTGAAATGTTGGAAATATAAAGGCCTTTTTTTTTAGCTCACCTGAGCACTTGTGCTCAGGTGAGCTTTTCTGATCGCCTTTTGTCCGTCGTGCGCCGTCAGTCGTCCGTCGTCAACAATTGGTTGTGAACACTCTAGGGGCCACCGTTTTGGCCCAATCTTCATAAAACTTTGTCAGAGAGTTTGTCTACATGATATCTCGGATGAGTTCGAAATTGGGTCATGTGGGGTCAAAAACTTGGTCACCAGGTCAAATCTTAGAAAAACGTGAACACTCTAGAGGCCACAACTTTGGCCCAAACTTCATGAAACTTGGTTAGGATGTTTGCCTACATAATATCTCAAATGAGTTTGAAATTGGGTCATGTTGGGTCAAAAACTGGTCACTAGTTCAAATCCTTTTCCCAATTTTCATGAATCTTGGTCAGGAGTTTGTTTATATTCTGTCTCGGATGAGTTCGAAATTGGGTCATGTGGGGTCAAAAACTAGGTCATCAGGTCAAATCTTAGGAAAACCTTGTGAACACTCTACATGCTACAGTTTTGGCCCAATCTTCATGAAACTTGGTCAGGATGTTTGTCTATATGATATCTCGGAAGAGATCGAAATTGGGTCACATGGGGTCAAAAACTAGGTCTCCAGGGAAATTTTTTAGAAAAACCTTGCGAACACTCTAGAGGCCACAGTTTCGGCCCATCCTTCATAAATTTTGGTTAGGATGTTTGTCTACATGATATCTTACATGTGTTTGAAAAAACTCTCTAGAGGTCACAGTTTTAGCCCAATCTTCAAAAGATTTGGTCAGGATGTTTGTCTAATTAATATATTGGATGAGTTCGAAAATGAGTCACATGAGAACAAAAACTAGGTCACCAGGTCAAATCTTAGAAAAATCTTGTGAATACTCTAGAGGCCTACATTTTTGTCCCAGTCTAAATTAAAATTAATATTAGGTCAGGAGTTATGCCCCTTTTAATATTGAAAAAAGCTAGATTTCACATTGTCATTGTCACTTTAAAATTAAAATTATAACTGAAAACAAAGAAACATATTCCCTTTTGAATGCAATGACTTTAAAATTTAAATTATGTTATATGACATCACAGATTTCCTCTGCTATTTATTTATGTTTGCACTCTACAGCTATCAATTCGGGACGGATTTTCTTCAATTTTTGAAGATGGTGTATTTCAGAAAACTCAATAAGTATGATCAGGTTTGACATGGTTTGCAGTGCAGAAAGCCATTTCTTTTGTCCAGAACAAAAGAAATCTAGTTCTTATTCTTCTTATTAGGACTTTCTGCCTACTGGCAGAAAGTCCTATTGGGTTTGTACTGTTTTTTTATTCTTCTTCTTCTTCTTCTTATTCTTTTTTTCTTCCTCTTATATTTGTGTTAATTTTGAGGTGTGGCCATTGACTCAGAACAATGAAAATTTTATGGCATATATTTCAAACCATGAGCTTTCGGATGCAATGAATTTCATATTCATATGACGTCATATAACGTCAGATTCGACGTCGCGTGAAAAATATTGTACGCGGTCTACAGCCATTATTGCTGGACCGATTTTCATCAAAATTTCACAGAATGTGTATGTTAGGCTCTAGTTGTGCATCTCGGTGTCCGTTTTTCCAAATTCGAAAAGGCATTGGTTTTATGGCGAATCCAAGATTCGAACTAATAACGTCAAATTTCAAATGCGTATAAAATCGCTTCCATTTTACATTCTGAAAAGATGAACGCCATATGACGTCACATGATGGTTTAATGCTAATAAAACTTTCGTATTAAAACTTAACGGTTTTAAGCCCTGTAGGCTTTATTTATTGTATGATTTGTTTGAAATTTTGTCTGAAGATGCAGTATTAGATTTTATGGAGCCATGTCACTTTCGTTTCTGGAAAATCCCAAAGGTCAAGGTCATATATCAACTATCGGCTTTTTCTTCGGCCTTAAATATCTCAAAAACGGTAAATATTCTATCGAGACACTATGAGTATAATTTGTAGTGTTTAGAAAGACCTTTCAGATGATATTTAGTTTTTGATGATCGGGGTTGAATCGGTTGAGTTATGGAGGAAAAATGAAAATTTGGTAAACCCCAGTGTGTTTAAATGTTTATATACCTCGAAAACGTTTGATTTTTGAAAATATGATGATGAATATTATTTGTAAAGCAATGTTTGGCCGTTCTTTTGATGCCTAAAGTTTAACGATTGGCCAAAGATTTATGGAGTAATGGGGAAACAACGAAATTCGTGCATGTCGCTTTGGTGATTTTTTCATTTTTCAGGAGGTTTAAGAGCTTGTATCTCAAAAAGTATTAGTAATATTCCTAAACATAAAGCGTGTGAAATGTAGAGAATTCCTAGACGATTATTTTGGTACCTAAAGTTTTGAAATTGACCCAAGTATAAGGGAGTTACATCAAAAATAAGAATTTATATATGTAGAATTTCAGCGATTCTGCCGTGTTGTCAAAGTTATACGGCTAATATAAAATCATTGAAATAAGACCACACCTTAAGCAAGTGAGATGTAGAGAATTTTAAGACGATTATTTTGGTACTTAAAGTTTTGAAATTGATTAAAGTATAAGGAAGTTACATCAAAAATACGAACTTAAACCAAAGTGTAAGAATTTTCGAAAAATATCCTACTTTCGCTTTCACGTTAATTGCAGCATTTTCGGATAATGTAAGTTTACAGCTATGTATTAGTCTTATAAATTGCAAATAAACTTTTTACTTATATCATATTGATATTACTAGCTAAACAAGCTTACCCTTTCCGATGGCCGAGTGGTTAGAGCGTCAGCCTCGTGAGTGGGAGGTCGTGGGTTCGATCCCCGACCACGCATACCAAGTCGTAAAAAATGGTACTGTTATAGCTCCCTTGCTGGCGCTCAGCATATAAGGGTATTTGCAGGACTGGTTAGCGCGGTATCAGGATGATGTGACTGGGTGTGGTATCATGCCACATGTCTACGGCGTGATACTGCAGTGTGGTAGTCCTATACCCGCATGAAGTAGACATCGTGACTGGCTGAATTACTGTCGGTGGACGTTAAACCAACAAACAAACTGATATCATATATAGCAGTGTTTACTACACCGATCCCTACACACGAGGTGTGCACGCTGGCGCATGTTGACGTCTTTTGTAAACATTTATTAAAGTTGCTTAAATAATCATGTTTATAGATAAACATTTACATAAGAATGAGGAGTTTCGGAAATATTTTTTGCAAAGGGACTCCTAAGGAAAGAAAAAGATGCTAAATTAAATACTAAAATACAAGTATAGATTATTAGGTTTAACGTCCCACCGACAGTATTTAAGTCATTTGGAGACAATGTCTACTTGAGACAAATGTAGTGTTGTCACACTGCACAGTATCACGTCATAGACAGTTGGCATGATACCACACCCAGTCACATTATCCGGACACCGGGCCATCAGTCCTAGAACTACCCTTATTAAGCTGAGCGCCAACCAAGGGAGCTATACCAGTACCTATGTTTACGAATTTGGTAAATACAAGAATTGAATAATGATATAACGTTTTTAAACAACTTACAGATCATGTGTTATCTCGTTTGATTTGGTATTTCCGGGGTATTCCTAGCCTTGATATCTTCCGCTGACACCGACTTTTTTAAACGATTATTTTTTACATATTTCGTTCTTTCCTTAATGTCAGTCAGTTGATATTTTCCGATTTCTCAACTAATTCAAACAAGATAAATAAATAAAAAACAGCTATCACATAAATTGATTGAAATCTGAAAAAAAAATGAGCCGACAGTCAAAATATGCGCGAAATTTATGTGTTACATCCATATTTGGAAAGCACGTGCACGTGTGTGAATACTTTAAACATTTTATGGTGCCATCTTCTAATATAGCAGCATAACGTAGTAATAGGGCGGGACAAACTCTAAGTTAGTCAGTGTTAATTAAGTATAGGTTAGTGTTTTTTTAGTAAGCATTAAGTCCATTAAATCGGTGTGGCACGGCAAAGCCGCGCGACCGATTTAATGGACTTAATGCTTACTAAATAACACTAACCTACTTAGTGTTTGAAATTATGTTTTGAAATTTAACGCAGTCGCACATTCCAAATATAGTATTGATTTTTTAGACTCCGCCCTATCAACCTGTTCCCGGCGTGAATTACATCACGTGACATGTGACTTCATAGGCATACTTCTTAATTTTCATTTTAGGGCAATGATTTCGACATGATGGCAGTTGTTCAGAGTAATGAAAATTTCAGAGTTATGAGAGTAAACTATGCGCTTTTGAAAAAAAAAGCATCTTCAGCACCCTATGACGTCAAATAACGTCACAGCTAAAAACAGTGAAAGATGGTGTTCGCGCTCTGCAGCCGTCATTTATGGTCGGATTTTCTTCAAATTTTCACAGATGGTATATCTTGAAACTAAAGTGTGCATATCCTGTCAGCTAACCGAAATTCCGAGAGACCGAAGTTCTGTGGCTGAAATAAGATTTGAACATAGGACCGAAAATTTCATTTTATGATTAAAGAGCTTCAGAATGAGATAGAAAATTGAAACTTACACAGTTTGCAGTTCTGCAGAATTTCTACATATATTTTGATTCTTGACGTCATAGGATGTCATGTGACGTCAAAAGCATACTTCTTAATTTTCATTTTAAGGCAATGATTTTGACATAATTCCAGTTGTTCAGAATAATGAAAATTTCAGAGTTAAGACGGTAAAGTATTTGCTTTTGAACAAAAGAATTTTCAGCACCCTATGACGTCATGTGACGTCAAAGCTAAAAGAAAGCCATACGAAAAAAAAAATAAGTAAAAGGTAGAGAATTTAATATATATTCTTTCTAACGGAATTAATCTTAATATTTTTCAATTTTAGCAGAAAGTCCTATCATTCGAAAAACTAGTTATTATTATTATTATTCTTTTTTCTTAAAAACTTATTTTTTATGTTGCAATATCCTAGGACGATGAAATTTTTATGTTATTAGCCACGTCAGGAAATTTTGATTTCTATGATTTTCATATGCCTATGACGTCATATGACGTCACATTTGAAATATGCTACAAAAGTTTGTACGCGGTCTACAGCCATTGTTTGTGAACCGATTTTCATCAAATTTTCACAGATTGTGTATATTAAGTTCTAGTTGTGCATCCCGGTGTCCGTTTTTTCAAAATTCGAAAAGTCCATGGTTCTATAGCGAATCCAAGATTCGAACCAAGGTCGTAAATTTTTAAATGCTTATAAAATCTGTCCTATTTAAGAAAGAAAGTTGATATTTAGTCAGTATATAGGTCTCTAGAAGTTTTAAAAATTTTGTGAAAATATTTGTCATATGACGTAATTTTTAAAAAAGGAAAAAATTTAAATTTTTTTTAGAAATTCTATTATCAAAATATATTTCTAAGATTTTCATATGCCTTTGACGTCATATGACGTCACACTGGAAATATGCAACAAAAGTTTGTACGCGGTCTACAGCCATTGTTTATGAAACCGATTTTCATCAAATTTTCACAGAATGTGTATATTAAGTTCTAGTTGTGCATCCCGGTGTCCGTTTTTCAAAATTTGAAAAGTCCAATGTTCTATAGCGATTCCAAGATTCGAACCAAGGTCGTACATTTTCAAATTCTTATAAAATCGGTCCTATTTGAGATAGAAAGATGATATTGGGTCAGTATATAGGTCTCTGGGAGTCTTAAACATTTTGTGAAAATAAATGTCATATGACGTCACGTGACGTCATTATATGATAATGAATTTCTAATTCTAACAAGATTATTTCTATATCTTGAAATTTATGAAGGGCAATGAAAAATTAATGCCGCATGCTTCAGATGCTGTAATTTCGATTTCAAAGATTTTCAGAAGCCTATGACGTCATATTACGTCACATTTGAAATTGACTACGAAAGTTTGTACACGGTCCAGAGCCATTATTAATGGGCCGATTTTCATCAAATTTTCACAGAATGTGTATATTAAGTTCTAGTTGTGCATCTCGTTGTCCGTTTTTCAAAATGCGAAAAGTCCATGGTTCTATAGCGAATTCAAGATTCGAACCAAGGTCGTCAATTTTTAAATGCTTATAAAAACTGTCCTATTTGAGATAGAAAGTTGAAATTTTGTCAGTTAGTATGTCTCTGGGTGTCTTAACAATTATGTGAAAATAAACGTCATATGACGTCACGTGACGTCATTTGTTTCTTACTATTATTCTTTTCTTCTTCCTAACTAAACGCTTATTTTAATATGTTGCAATAGTCCTAGGACGATGAAATGTTTATGGGTTATTAGGCATGTGAGGAAATTTGATTTCACCCCTACTGCATATATGTAGCCATATCTCAATAAATATCGATTTTTGTAAATATATGTATGAATAAGAATTATAGCTGAATAATTGACGTTTCCAAAGATATTTAGTTTATTAAAATTGGTTTACGCAATACAAAGTTATAAGCAAAACAACTAAATGAAATGAAGCTAATTTTGCTGATAATATGCTGTTTTCTTGAGGTTTAACAGTCAATATCTCAGGAACGACTGAAGATAAGTTTATACATTATGCGTATAAAATGTAGCATGTTTTAAGAGCTTTCTAACGGTACCAAGTTTATTGAAATTGGACTTCATATAAGAAAGTTACATGGAAAATAAGATATTTCATAATCATGCATCATAAAAATATGGAAAAGGTCACGCGCAGGGGTCACCAGGCTTAAATACTTGCGCAACGACTTAAAAAAAAAAAAAAAAAAAAAATATCAAATTGCAATTGATGGGCTATATCTTGATTTTGTTCTTTTTTTTTTTTTGTTGTTGTTGTTTTTTGTCGAATGTTGACTGTTTCCAAAATAAGCATTGAAGTTAATACATGTACAACGGCACAAGACAAAAATCCGTATTTGCAACACTATGTAGCTAGCGAGCAGTTTGCAAGCCTTGAAAAATTCACACGCAGCCCCACATTTTAGACCATCTAAAAACTGCATTGTTATGCTAACGATATTCATATTGCATCAGTTTGTAGGCTGGGATGTTACCTTTCAAAATATCACCATAGTTCGAAATTCCAGGAATTTATGGCAAAACTACGGAAGCCCAAACACGCCAAAATCGCTAAATACGATTAACTACGTTACAGGTGTCGAAAGGATATAGCACTATACAAATAGTCAATACTTCTTCCTAATGAGGCTAAAATTAAACAAGGTTACAACTGAGCTGGAGTGATGAAATTCTATGTGTGATGAAAGTTAGAAACTTACATTTGAACACTGTTTCATTTTTCTTTCATGTCATATGACATAGTATAAATGTTGTATGTAAACTACATGTGCAAGATATGGGCGGACTTTTATTAAAATTCACAGAATGTGTTCTATTTGTGCTATTTTATATAGAAATAGAGGAGATAGAAAGTTGCAATTTGGACAGATTATCTATTATGTCATCTTCTATATATACTATATAAAGCAGATGTTGCAGAAAGTCCTATCATTCGTTTAAACGAATGACATCTAGTTAGGACTTTCTGCCCTTTCGGCAGAAAGTCCTATTGGGTTTGTACTGTTTATTCTTCTTCTTATTATTATTATTATTATTCTTTTTTTCTTCCTAACTAAACGCTTATTTTTCTATGTTGCAATACTCCTAGGACGATGAAATTTTTATGACTTATTAGCCACGTCAGGAAATTTTGATTTCTATGATTTTCATATGCCTATGACGTCATATGACGTCACATTTGAAATATGCAACAAAAGTTTGTACGCGGTCTACAGCCATTGTTTGTGAACCGATTTTCATCAAATTTTCACAGATTGTGTATATTAAGTTCTAGTTGTGCATCCCGGTGTCCGTTTTTCAAAATTCGAAAAGTCCATGGTTCTATAGCGAATCCAAGATTCGAACCAAGGTCGGAAATTTTTAAATGCTTATAAAATCTGTCCTATTTAAGAAAGAAAGTTGATATTTAGTCAGTATATAGGTCTCTAGAAGTTTTAAACATTTTGTGAAAATATTTCTCATATGACGTCACGTGACGTCATTATATGATAATGTATTTCTAATATTAACAAGAATATTTCTATATGTTGAAATTGTCGAAAGGCAATGAAAATTTAAAGACACATGCTTCAAACGCTGAAATTTTGATTTCTATGATTTTCATATGCCTATGACGTCATATGACGTCACACTGGAAATATGCAACAAAAGTTTGTACGCGGTCTACAGCCATTGTTTATGAACCGATTTTCATCAAATTTTCACAGAATGTGTATATTAAGTTCTAGTTGTGCATCCCGGTGTCCGTTTTTCAAAATTCGAAAAGTCCAAGGTTCTATAGCGATTCCAAGATTCGAACCAAGGTCGTAAATTTTCAAATTCTTATAAAATCGGTCCTATTTGAGATAGAAAGATGATATTGGGTCAGTATATAGGTCTCTGGGAGTCTTAAACATTTTGTGAAAATAAATGTCATATGACGTCACGTGACGTCATTATATGATAATGAATTTCTAATTCTAAGAAGATTATTTCTATATCTTGAAATTTATGAAGGGCAATGAAAAATTAATGCCGCATGCTTCAGATGCTGTAATTTCGATTTCAAAGATTTTCAGAAGCCTATGACGTCATATGACGTCACACTTGAAATATGCAACAAAAGTTTGTACGCGGTCCAGAGCCATTGTTTATGAACCCATTTTCATCAAATTTTCACAGAATGTGTATATTACGTTCTTATTGTGTATACCGGTGTCCGTTTTTCAAAATTCGAAAAGTCCAAGCATATATGGCGGATCCAAGATTCGAACCAATGACGTCAATATTTAAATGCTTATAAAAACTGTCCTATTTGAGATAGAAAGTTGAAATTTTGTCAGTTAGTAGGTCTCTGGGTGTCTTAACAATTATGTGAAAATAAACGTCATATGACGTCACGTGACGTCATTTGTTTATTATTATTATTCTTTTCTTCTTCCTAACTAAACGCTTATTTTAATATGTTGCAATAGTCCTAGGACGATGAAATGTTTATGGGTTATTAGGCACGTGAGGAAATTTTGATTTCACCCCTACTGCATATATGTAGCCATATCTCAATAAATATCGATTTTTGTAAATATATGTATGAATACGAATTATAGCTGAATAATTGACGTTTCCAAAGATATTTAGTTTATTAAAATTGGTTTACGAAAATCGTAATAATTATGATAAATAAGCATTGAAGTTAATACATGTACAACGGCACAAGACAAAAATCCGTATTTGCAACACTATGTAGCTAGCGAGCAGTTTGCAAGCCTTGAAAAATTCACACGCAGCCCCACATTTTAGACCATCTAAAAACTGCATTGTTATGCTAACGATATTCATATTGCATCAGTTTGTAGGCTGGGATGTTACCTTTCAAAATATCACCATAGTTCGAAATTCCAGGAATTTATGGCAAAACTACGGAAGCCCAAACACGCCAAAATCGCTAAATACGATTAACTACGTTACAGGTGTCGAAAGGATATAGCACTATACAAATATTCAATACTTCTTCCTAATGAGGCTAAAATTAAACAAGGTTACAACTGAGCTGGAGTGATGAAATTCTATGTGTGATGAAAGTTAGAAACTTACATTTGAACACTGTTTCATTTTTCTTTCATGTCATATGACATAGTATAAATGTTGTATGTAAACTACATGTGCAAGATATGGGCGGACTTTTATTAAAATTCTATTTTATATAGAAATAGAGGAGATAGAAAGTTGCAATTTGGACAGATTATCTATTATGTCATCTTCTATATATACTATATAAAGCAGATGTTGCAGAAAGTCCTATCATTCGTTTAAACGAATGACATCTAGTTCTTCTTCTTCTTATTATTCTTTTTTTCTTCCTAACTAAACGCTTATTTTTCTATGTTGCAATACTCCTAGGACGATGAAATTTTTATGACTTATTAGCCGGAAATTTTTTTTCATTCGTTTAAACGAATGACATCTAGTTCTTCTTATTTTCACAGATTGTGTATATTAAGTTCTAGTTGTGCATTCCGGTGTCTGTTTTTCAAAATTCGAAAAGTCCATGGTTCTATAGCGAATCCAAGATTCGAACCAAGGTCGTAAATTTTTAAATGCTTATAAAATCTGTCCTATTTAAGAAAGAAAGTTGATATTGAGTCAGTATATAGGTCTCTAGAAGTTTTAAACAGTTTGTGAAAATATATGTCATATGACGTCACGTGACGTCATTATATGATAATGTATTTCTAATATTAACAAGAATATTTCTATATGTTGAAATTGTCGAAAGGCAATGAAAATTTAATGACACATGCATCAAAGGCTGAAATTTTAATTTCTATGATTTTCATATGCCTATGACGTCATATGACGTCACACTGGAAATATGCAACAAAAGTTTGTACGCGGTCTACAGCCATTGTTTATGAACCGATTTTCACCAAATTTTCACAGAATGTGTATATTAAGTTCTAGTTGTGCATCCTGGTGTCCGTTTTTCAAAATTCGAAAAGTCCAAGGTTCTATAGCGATTCCAAGATTCGAACCAAGGTCGTAAATTTTCAAATTCTTATAAAATCGGTCCTATTTGAGATAGAAAGATGATATTGGGTCAGTATATAGGTCTCTGGGAGTCTTAAACATTTTGTGAAAATAAACGTCACATGACGTCACTTGACGTCATTATATGATAATGTATTTCTTATATTAATAAGAGTATTTCTTTATGTTGAAATTGTCGAAGGGCAATGAAAATTTAATGACAAATGATTCCGACGTTGAAATTTCGATTTCAATGATTTTCAGAAGCCTATGACGTCATATGACGTCACATTTATAATTGACTACGAAAGTTTGTACACGGTCCAGAGCCATTATTAATGGGCCGATTTTTATCAAATTTTCACAGAATGTGTATATTACGTTCTTATTGTGTATACCGGTGTCCGTTTTTCAAAATTCGAAAAGTCCAAGCATCTATGGCGGATCCAAGATTCGAACCAAGGACGTCAATTTTTAAATGCTTATAAAAACTGTCCTATTTGAGATAGAAAGTTGAAATTTTGTCAGTTAGTAGGTCTCTGGGTGTCTTAACAATTATATGAAAATAAACGTCATATGACGTCACGGGACGTCATTTTTTTATTATTATTATTCTTTTCTTCTTCCTAACTAAACGCTTATTTTAATATGTTGCAATAGTCCTAGGACCATGAAATTTTTATGGGTTATTAGACACGTGAGGAAATTTTGATTTCAATGATTGTCAGCAGCCTATGACGTCACATGACGTCACAGCTAAAAATAGTGAAAAGTGGTTTTTGCGCTCTACAGCCGTCATTTATAGTCGGATTTTCTTCAAATTTCCACAGATGGTACATCTTGAAACTAAGGTGTGCATATCTTTTCAGCTAACCGAAATTCCGAAAGACCGAAGTTCTGTGGCGGAAATAAGATTCGAACATAGGACCGAAAATTTCATTTTAGGATTAAAGAGCTTCAGGATGAGATAGAAAGTTGAAACTTACACAGTTTGCAGTTCTGCAGAATGTCTACATATATTTTGATTTCTGACGTCATACGACGTCATTTGACGTCATAAGCATACTTCTTAATTTTTATTTTAGGGCAATGATTTCGACATGATGCCAGTTGTTCAGAATAATGAAAATTTCAGATTTATGACAGTAAAGTATGCTCTTTTGAACAAAAGCATCTTCAGCACCCTATGTCGTCATATGACGTCAGAGCTAAAAATAGTGAAAAATGGTGTTCACGCTCTACAGCCGCCATTTATGGTCGGATTTTCTTCAAATTTTCACAGATGGTACATCTTGAAACTAAGGTGTGCATATCCTGTCAGCTAACCGAATTTCCGAAAGACCGAAGTTCTGTGGCTGAAATAACATTCGAACATAGGACCGTAAATTTTATTTTAGCATTAAAGAGCTTCAGGATGAGATAGAAAGTTGAAACTTACACAGTTTGCAGTTCTGTAGAATTTCTCAATATATTTTGAGTCGTGACGTCAAATGTCGTCATGTGACGTCATAAGCATACTTCTTAATTTTCATTTTAGGGCAATGATTTCGACATGATGCCAGTTGTTCAGAATAATGAAAATTTCAGAGTTATGACAGTAAAGTATACGCTTTTGAACAAAAGCATCTTCAGCACCCTATGACGTCATTTGACGTCACAGCTAAAAATAGTGAAAAATGGTGTTCGCGCTCTACAGCGGCCATTTATGGTCGGATTTTCTTCTAATTTTCACAGATGGTACACCTTGAAACTAAGGTGTACATATCCTGCCAGCTTACTGAAATTCCAAAAGACCGAATTTCTGTGGCTGAAATAAGATTCGAACATAGGACCGAAAATTTCATTTTAGAATTAAAGAGCTTCAGGATGAGATAGAAAGTTGAAACTTACAAAGTTTGCAGTTCTGCAGAATTTCTACATATATTTTGAGTTCTGACGTCATATGATGCCATGTGACGTCATAAGCATACTTCTTAATTTTCATTTTAGGGCAATGATTTCGACATGATGCCAGTTGTTCAGAGTAATGGAAATTTCTGAGTTATAACAGTAACTTATCCTCTTTTGAATTAAAGCATCTTCAGCACCCTATGACGACACATGACGTCACAGCTAAAAATAGTGAAAAATGGTGTTCGCGCTCTACAGTCGCCATTTATGGTCGGATTTTCTTCAAATTTTCACAGATGGTATATCTTCAAACTAAGGTATGCATATCCTTTCTGCTAACCGAAATTCCGAAAGACCGAAGTTCTGTGGCTGAAATAAGAATCGAACATAGGACCGAAAATTTCATTTTAGGATTAAAGAGCTTCAGAATGAGATAGAAAGTTGAAACGTACACTGTTTGCAGTTCTGCAGAATTTCTACATATATTTTGAGTCCTGACATCATATGACGTCATGTGACCTCATAAGCATACTTCTTAATTTTCCTATTAGGGCAATGATTTCGACATGATGCCAGTTGTTCAGAATAATGAAAATTTCAGAGTTATGACAGTAAAGTATGCGTTTTTGAACAAAAGAATTTTCAGCACCCTATGACGTCATGTGACGTCAGAGCTAAAAATAGTGAAAAATGGCTTTCACGCTCTACAGCGGCCATTTATGGTCGGATTTTCTTCACATTTTCACAGATGGTACATCTTGAAACTAAGGTGTGTATATCCTGTCAGCTAACCGAAATTCTGAAAGACCGAAGTTCTGTGGCTAAAATAAGATTCGAACATAGGACCGAAGATTTCATTTTAGGATTAAAGAGCTTCAGGATGAGATAGAAAGTTGAAACTTACACAGTTTGCAGTTCTGCAGAATTTCTATATATATTTTGAGTCGTTGCGTAATATGACGTCATGTGACGTCATAAGAATACTTCTTGATTTAATTTTAGGGCAATGATTTCGACATGATGCCAGTTGTTCAGAATAATGAAAATTTCAGAGTTATGAGAGTAATGTATGCGCTTTTTAACAAAAGAATTTTCAGCACTTATGACGTCATGTGACGTCAAACCTAAAAGAAGTCCATACGAAAAAAAGTAAAGGGTAGAGAATTTAATATATATTCTTTCTAACGGTATTAATCTTAATATTTTTCAATTTTAGCAGAAAGTCCTATCATTCGTATCAACGAATGAAATCTAGTTAGGACTTTCTGCCTAAAGCAGAAAGTCCTATTGGGTTTGTTATGTTTATTATTAGGACTTTCTGCCTAAAGCAGAAAGTCCTATTGGGTTTGTTATGTTTATTATTATTATTATTATTATTATTATTCTTTTCTTCTTCCTAACTAAACGCTTATTTTTATATGTTGCAATAGTCCTAGGACGATGAAATTTTTATGGCTTATTAGTCACGTGAGGAAATTTTGATTTCAATGATTTTCAGCACCCTATGACGTCACATGACGTCACAGCTAAAAATAGTGAAAAAGCCGTCATTTATGGTCGGATTTTCTTCAAATTTTCACAATGGTACATCTTGAATCAAAGGTGTGCATATCCTGTCAGCTAACCGAAATTCCGAAAGACCGAAGTTCTGTGGCTGAAATAAGATTCGAACATAGGACCGAAAATTTCATTTTAGGATAAAAGAGCTTCAGGATGAGATAGAAAGTTGAAACTTACACAGTTTGCAGTTCTGCAGAATTTCTACAAATATTTTGAGGCGTGACGTCATATGACGTCATGTGACGTCATAAGCATACTTCTTAATTTTCATTTTAGGGCAATGATTTCGACATGATGCCAGTTGTTCAGAATAATGAAAATTTCAGAGTTATGAAAGCAAAGTATGCGCTTTTGAAGAAAAGCATCTTCAGCACCCTATGACGTCACATGACGTCACAGCAAAAAATAGTGAAAAATGGTGTTTACGCTCTACAGCCGTCATTTATGGTCGGATTTTCTTCAAATTTTCACAGATGGTACATTTTGAAACTCAGGTGTGCATATCCTGTCAACTAACCGAAATTCCCAAATACCGAAGTTCTGTGGCTGAAATAAGATTCGAACATAGGACCGATAATTTCATTTTAGGATTAAAGAGCTTCAGGATGAGATAGAAAGTTGAAACTTACACAGTTTGCAGTTCTGCAAAATTTCTACAAATTTTTGGAGTCGGAACGTCATATGACGTCATGTGACGTCATAAGCATATTTCTTAATTTTCATATTAGGGCAATGATTTCGACATGATGCCAGTTGTTCAGAATAATGAAAATTTCAGCGTTATGAAACTAACGTATGCGCTTTTGAACAAAAGCATCTTCAGCACCCTATGACGTCACATGACGTCACAGCTAAAAATAGTGAAAAATGGTGTTAGCGCTCTACAGCCGTCATTTATGGTCGGATTTTCTACAAATTTTCACAGATGGTACATCTTGAAACTAAGGTGTGCATATCATGTCAGCTAACCGAAATTCCGAAATACCGAAGTTCTGTGGCTGAAATAAGATTCGAACATAGGACCGAAAATTTCATTTTAGGATTAAAGAGCTTTAGGATGAGATAGAAAGTTGAAACTTACACAGTTTGCAGTTCTTCATAATTTCTTAACATATTTAGAGTCGTGACGTCAAATGTCGTAATGTGACGTCATAAGCATACTTCTTAATTTTCATTTTAGAGCAATGATTTCGACATGATGCCAGTTGTTCAGAATAATGAAAATTTCAGAGTTATGACAACAAAGTATGCGCTTTTGAGCAACAGTATTTTCAGCACCCTATGACGTCACCTGACGTCAGAGCTGAAAATAGTGAAAAATGGTATTTGCGCTCTACAGCCGCCATTTATGATAAGATTTTCTTCAAATGTTTAGAGATGGTACATTTTGCAACTAAGGTCTGAATATTTTGTCAGCTAACCTTAATTCCTAAAAACCGAAGTATTGTGGCTGAAGTAAGATTCGAACATAGGACCTTTAAACTAGAAATCAAGTTTGCAGTCATGTCCTTACGTCATATGACATCATGTTACGTCACAGACTAATACTTAGTTCTTATCATTTGCACTGATTTCGGAATATAATGTCAATTGTTCAGCATGAACATGAAATACTACCAGAGGTGAGTCATTACATGAAACTTCTATCTCCTGCTTTTTGCATTAACACAGCTTGCAGAAAGTCCTATCATTCGTTTTCACGAATGACATCTAGTTATTATTATTATTATTATTCTTTTCTTCTTCCTAACTAAACGCTTATTTTTATATGTTGCAATAGTCCTAGGATGATGAAATTTTTATGGCTTATTAGTCACGTGAGGAAATTTTGATTTCAATGATTTTCAGCACCCTATGACGTCACATGACGTCACAGCTAAAAATAGTGAAAAATGGTGTTCGCGCTCTACAGCCGTCATTTATGGTCGGATTTTCTTCAAATTTTTACAGATGGTACATCTTGAATCAAAGGTGTGCATATCCTGTCAGCTAACCGAAATTCCGAAAGACCGAAGTTCTGTGGCTGAAATAAGATTCGAACATAGGACCGAAAATTTCATTTTAGGATAAAAGAGCTTCAGGATGAGATAGAAAGTTGAAACTTACACAGTTTGCAGTTCTGCAGAATTTCTACAAATATTTTGAGGCGTGACGTCATATGACGTCATGTGACGTCATAAGCATACTTCTTAATTTTCATTTTAGGGCAATGATTTCGACATGATGCCAGTTGTTCAGAATAATGAAAATTTCAGAGTTATGAAAGGAAAGTATGCGCTTTTGAACAAAAGCATCTTCAGTACCCTATGACGTCATGTGACGTCACAGCTAAAAATAGTGAAAAAAGGTGTTCGCGCTCTACAGCCGTCATTTATGGTCGGATTTTCTTCAAATTTTCACAGATGGTACATCTTGAATCAAAAGTGTGCATATCCTGTCAGCTAACCGAAATTCCGAAAGACCGAAGTTCTGTGGCTGAAATAAGATTCGAACATAGGACCGAAAATTTCATTTTAGGATAAAAGAGCTTCAGGATGAGATGGAAAGTTGAAACTTACACAGTTTGCAGTTCTGCAGAATTTCTACAAAAATTTTGAGTCGTGACGTCATATGAAGTCATGTGACGTCATAAGCATACTTCTTAATTTTCATATTTGGGCAATGATTTCGACATGATGCCAGTTGTTCAGAATAATGAAAATTTCAGAGTTATGAAAGCAAAGTATGCGCTTTTGAAGAAAAGCATCTACAGCACCCTATGACGTCACATGACGTCACAGCAAAAAATAGTGAAAAATGGTGTTTACGTTCTACAGCCGTCATTTATGGTCGGATTTTCTTCAAATTTTCACAGATGGTACATTTTGAAACTCAGGTGTGCATATCCTGTCAACTAACCGAAATTCCCAAAGACCGAAGTTCTGTGGCTGAAATAAGATTCGAACATAGGACCGATAATTTCATTTTAGGATTGAAGAGCTTCAGGATGAGATAGAAAGTTGAAACTTACACAGTTTGCAGTTCTGCAGAATTTCTACATATATCTTGAGTCTTGACGTCATATGACGTCTTGTGACGTCATAAGCATACTTCTTAATTTTCATATTTGGGCAATGATTTTGACATTATGCCAGTTGTTCAGAATAACGAAAATTTCAGAGTTATGACAGTAAAATATGCCCTTTTGAACAAAAGCATCTTTAGCACACTATGACGTCATGTGACGTCAGAGCTAAATATAGTGAAAAATGGTGTTCACGCTCTACAGCCGCTATTTATGGTCGGATTTTCTTCAAATTTTCACAGATGGTACATCTTGGAAGTTAGGTGTGCATATCCTGTCAGCTAATCGAAATTCCGAAAGACCGAAGTTCTGTGGCTGAAATAAGATTCGAACATAGGACCGAAAATTTCATTTTAGGATTAGAGAGCTTCAGGATGAGATAGAAAGTTGAAACTTAAACAGTTTGCAGTTCTGCAGAATTTCTACATATGTTTAGAGTTATGATATCATATGACGTCATGTGACGTCACAGACTAATACTTAGTTCTTATCATTTGCACTAATTTCGGAATATAATGTCAGTTGTTCAGCATGAACATGAAATACTACCAGAGGTGAGTCATTACATGAAACTTCTATCTCCTGCTTTTTGCATTAACACAGCTTGCAGAAAGTCCTATCATTCGTTTTCACGAATGACATCTAGTTATTATTATTATTATTATTCATTTCTTCTTCCTAACTAAACGCTTATTTTTATATGTTGCAATAGTCCTAGGACGATGAAATTTTTATGGCTTATTAGTCACGTGAGGAAATTTTGATTTCAATGATTTGCAGCACCCTATAACGTCACATGACGTCACAGCTAAAAATAGTGAAAAATGGTGTTTGCGCTCTACAGCCGTCATTTATGGTCGGATTTTCTTCAAATTTTCACAGATGGTACATCTTGAATCAAAGGTGTGCATATCTTGTCAGCTAACCGAAATTCCGAAAGACCGAAGTTCTGTGGCTGAAATAAGATTCGAACATAGGACCGAAAATTTCATTTTAGGATTAAAGAGCTTCAGGATGAGATAGAAAGTTGAAACTTACACAGTTTGCAGTTCTGCAGAATTTCTACAAATATTTTCAGTCGTGACGTCATATGCCGTCATATGACGTCATAAGCATACTTCTTAATTTTCATATTAGGGCAATGATTTCAACATGATGCCAGTTGTTCAGAATAATGAAAATTTCAGAGTTATGAAAGTAAAGTATACGCTTTTGAACAAAAGAATTTTCAGCACCCTTTGACGTCATGTGACGTCAGAGCTAAAAATAATGAAAAATGGTGTTCACGCTCTACAGCCGCCATTTATGGTCGGATTTTCTTCAAATTTTCACAGATTGTACATCTTGAAACTAAGGTGTGCATATCCTGTCAGCTAACCGAAATTCCGAAATACCGAAGTTCTGTGGCTGAAATAAGATTCGAACATAGGACCAAAAATTTCATTTTAGGATTAAAGAGCTTCAGGATGAAATAGAAAGTTGAAACTTACACAGTTTGCAGTTCTTCATAATTTCTTAACATATTTAGAGTCGTGACGTCAAATGTCGTCATGTGACGTCATAAGCATACTTCTTAATTTTCATTTTAGAGCAATGATTTCGACATAATGCCAGTTGTTCAGAATAATGAAAATTTCAGAGTTATGACAACAAAGTATGTACTTTTGAACAAAAGCATCTTCAGCACCCTATGACGTCATGTGACGTCTGAGCTAAAAATAGTGAACAATTGTTTTAACCCTCTACAGCCGCCATTTATGGTCAGATTTTCTTCAAATTTTTACAGATTGTACATCTTGAAACTAAGGTGTTCATATCCTGTCAGTTAACCGAAATTCCGAAAAACCGAAGTTCTGTTGCTGAAAAAAAGACTCGAACATAGGACCGAAAATTTCATTTTAGGATTAAAGAACTTCAGGATGAGATAGAAAGTTGAAACTTACACAGTTTGCAGTTCTGCAGCATTTCTACAAATATTTTGAATCGTGACGTCATAGGACGTCATAAGCATACCACTTAATTTTAATTTGGGGCAATGATTTCGACATGATGCCAGTTGTTCAGAATAATGAAAATTTCAGAGTTATTGCAGTAAAGTATGCGCTTTTGAGCAACAGTATTTTCAGCACCCTATGACGTCACCTGACATCAGAGCTGAAAATAGTGAAAAATGGTATTCGCGCTCTACAGCCGCCATTTATGATAAGATTTTCTTCAAATTTTTACAGATGGTACATTTTGCAACTAAGGTGTGAATATTTTGTCAGCTAACCTTAATTCCTAAAAACCGAAGTATTGTGGCTGAAGTAAGATTCGAACATAGGACCTTTAAACTAGAAATCAAGTTTGCAGTCATGTCCTTACGTCATATGACATCATGTTACGTCACAGACTAATACTTAGATCTTATCATTTGCACTGATTGTTCAGGAACAGAAATACTACCAGAGGTGATCATTACATGAAACTTCTATCTCCTGCTTTTTGCATTAACACAGCTTGCAGAAAGTCCTATCATTCGTTTTCACGAATGACATCTAGTTATTATTATTATTCTTTTCTTCTTCCTAACTAAACGCTTATTTTTATATGTTGCAATAGTCCTAGGACGATGAAATTTTTATGGCTTATTAGTCACGTGAGGAAATTTTGATTTCAATGATTTTCAGCACCCTATGACGTCACATGACGTCACAGCTAAAAATAGTGAAAAATGGTGTTCGCGCTCTAGAGCCCTCATTTATGGTCGGATTTTCTTCAAATTTTCACAGATGGTACATCTTGAATCAAAGGTGTGCATATCCTGTCAGCTAACCGAAATTCCGAAAGACCGAAGTTCTGTGGCTGAAATAAGATTCGAACATAGGACCGAAAATTTCATTTTAGGATAAAAGAGCTTTAGGATGAGATAGAAAGTTGAAACTTACAGAGTTTGCAGTTCTGCAGAATTTCTACAAATATTTTGAGTCTTGTCGTCATATGACGTCATGTGACGTCATAAGCATACTTCTTAATTTTCATTTTAGGGCAATGATTTCGACATGATGCCAGTTGTTCAGAATAATGAAAATTTCAGAGTTATTAAAGCCAAGTATGCGCTTTTGAAAAAAAGCATCTTCAGCACACTAAGACGTCACATGACGTCACAGCAAAAAATAGTGAAAAATGGTGTTCGCGCTCTACAGCCGTCATTTATGGTCGGATTTTCTTCAAATTTTCACAGATGGTACATTTTGCAACTCAGGTGTGCATATCCTGTCAGCTAACCGAACTTCCAAAAGACCGAAGTTCTGTGGCTGAAATAAGATTCGAACATAGGACCGAAAATTTCATTTTAGGATTAAAGAGCTTCAGGATGAGATAGAAAGTTGAAACATACACAGTTTGCAGTTCTGCAGAATTTCTACAAATATTTTCAGTCAGAACGTCATATGACGTCATGTGACGTCATAAGCATACTTCTTAATTTTCATTTTAGGGCAATGATTTTGACATGATGCCAGTTGTTCAGAATAATGAAAATTTCAGAGTTATGAAAGTAAAGTATGCGCTTTTGAACAAAAGCATCTTCAGCACCCTATGACGTCACATGACGTCACAGCTAAAAATAGTGAAAAATGGTGTTCGCGCTCTACAGCCGTCATTTATGGTCGGATTTTCTTCAATTTTTCACAGATGGTACATCTTGAATCAAAGGTGTGCATATCCTGTCAGCTAACCGAAATTCCGAAAGACCGAAGTTCTGTGGCTGAAATAAGATTCGAACATAGGACCGAAAATTTCATTTTAGGATTAAAGAGCTTCAGGATGAGATAGAAAGTTGAAACTTACACAGTTTGCAGTTCTGCAAAATTTCTACAAATTTTTGGAGCCGGAACGTCATATGACGTCATGTGACGTCATAAGCATACTTCTTAATTTTCATATTAGGGCAATGATTTCGACATGATGCCAGTTGTTCAGAATAATGAAAATTTCAGAGTTATGAAACTAACGTATGCGCTTTTGAAAAAAAGCATCTTCAGCACCCTATGACGTCACATGACGTCACAGCTAAAAATAGTGAAAAATGGTGTTTGCGCTCTACAGCCGTCATTTATGGTCGGATTTTCTTCAAATTTTCACAGATGGTACATCTTGAAACTAAGGTGTGCATATCCTGTCAGCTAACCGAAATTCCGAAATACCGAAGTTCTGTGGCTGAAATAAGATTCGAACATAGGACCGAAAATTTCATTTTAGGATTAAAGGGCTTCAGAATGAGACAGAAAGTTGAAACTTACACAGTTTGTAGTGCGACAGAATTTCTACAAATATTTTGAGTCGTGACGTCATATGCCGTCATATGACGTCATAAGCATACTTCTTAATTTTCATATTAGGGCAATGATTTCAACATGATGCCAGTTGTTCAGAATAATGAAAATTTCAGAGTTATGAAAGTAAAGTATACGCTTTTGAACAAAAGAATTTTCAGCACCCTTTGACGTCATGTGACGTCAGAGCTAAAAATAATGAAAAATGGTGTTCACGCTCTACAGCCGCCATTTATGGTCGGATTTTCTTCAAATTTTCACAGATTGTACATCTTGAAACTAAGGTGTGCATATCCTGTCAGCTAACCGAAATTCCGAAATACCGAAGTTCTGTGGCTGAAATAAGATTCGAACATAGGACCAAAAATTTCATTTTAGGATTAAAGAGCTTCAGGATGAAATAGAAAGTTGAAACTTACACAGTTTGCAGTTCTTCATAATTTCTTAACATATTTAGAGTCGTGACGTCAAATGTCGTCATGTGATTAATTTTAATTTTAGAGCAATGATTTCGACATAATGCCAGTTGTTCAGAATAATGAAAATTTCAGAGTTATGACAACTTTTCCCTACGTCATGTGACGTCTGAGCTAAAAATAGTGAACAATTGTTTTAACCCTCTACAGCCGCCATTTATGGTCAGATTTTCTTCAAATTTTTACAGATTGTACATCTTGAAACTAAGGTGTTCATATCCTGTCAGTTAACCGAAATTCCGAAAAACCGAAGTTCTGTTGCTGAAAAAAAGACTCGAACATAGGACCGAAAATTTCATTTTAGGATTAAAGAACTTCAGGATGAGATAGAAAGTTGAAACTTACACAGTTTGCAGTTCTGCAGCATTTCTACAAATATTTTGAATCGTGACGTCATAGGACGTCATAAGCATACCACTTAATTTTAATTTGGGGCAATGATTTCGACATGATGCCAGTTGTTCAGAATAATGAAAATTTCAGAGTTATTGCAGTAAAGTATGCGCTTTTGAGCAACAGTATTTTCAGCACCCTATGACGTCACCTGACATCAGAGCTGAAAATAGTGAAAAATGGTATTCGCGCTCTACAGCCGCCATTTATGATAAGATTTTCTTCAAATTTTTACAGATGGTACATTTTGCAACTAAGGTGTGAATATTTTGTCAGCTAACCTTAATTCCTAAAAACCGAAGTATTGTGGCTGAAGTAAGATTCGAACATAGGACCTTTAAACTAGAAATCAAGTTTGCAGTCATGTCCTTACGTCATATGACATCATGTTACGTCACAGACTAATACTTAGATCTTATCATTTGCACTGATTTCGGAATATAATGTCAATTGTTCAGCATGAACATGAAATACTACCAGAGGTGAGTCATTACATGAAACTTCTATCTCCTGCTTTTTGCATTAACACAGCTTGCAGAAAGTCCTATCATTCGTTTTCACGAATGACATCTAGTTATTATTATTATTCTTTTCTTCTTCCTAACTAAACGCTTATTTTTATATGTTGCAATAGTCCTAGGACGATGAAATTTTTATGGCTTATTAGTCACGTGAGGAAATTTTGATTTCAATGATTTTCAGCACCCTATGACGTCACATGACGTCACAGCTAAAAATAGTGAAAAATGGTGTTCGCGCTCTAGAGCCCTCATTTATGGTCGGATTTTCTTCAAATTTTCACAGATGGTACATCTTGAATCAAAGGTGTGCATATCCTGTCAGCTAACCGAAATTCCGAAAGACCGAAGTTCTGTGGCTGAAATAAGATTCGAACATAGGACCGAAAATTTCATTTTAGGATAAAAGAGCTTTAGGATGAGATAGAAAGTTGAAACTTACAGAGTTTGCAGTTCTGCAGAATTTCTACAAATATTTTGAGTCTTGTCGTCATATGACGTCATGTGACGTCATAAGCATACTTCTTAATTTTCATTTTAGGGCAATGATTTTGACATGATGCCAGTTGTTCAGAATAATGAAAATTTCAGAGTTATGAAAGTAAAGTATGCGCTTTTGAACAAAAGCATCTTCAGCACCCTATGACGTCACATGACGTCACAGCTAAAAATAGTGAAAAATGGTGTTCGCGCTCTACAGCCGTCATTTATGGTCGGATTTTCTTCAATTTTTCACAGATGGTACATCTTGAATCAAAGGTGTGCATATCCTGTCAGCTAACCGAAATTCCGAAAGACCGAAGTTCTGTGGCTGAAATAAGATTCGAACATAGGACCGAAAATTTCATTTTAGGATTAAAGAGCTTCAGGATGAGATAGAAAGTTGAAACTTACACAGTTTGCAGTTCTGCAAAATTTCTACAAATTTTTGGAGCCGGAACGTCATATGCCGTCATATGACGTCATAAGCATACTTCTTAATTTTCATATTAGGGCAATGATTTCAACATGATGCCAGTTGTTCAGAATAATGAAAATTTCAGAGTTATGAAAGTAAAGTATACGCTTTTGAACAAAAGAATTTTCAGCACCCTTTGACGTCATGTGACGTCAGAGCTAAAAATAATGAAAAATGGTGTTCACGCTCTACAGCCGCCATTTATGGTCGGATTTTCTTCAAATTTTCACAGATTGTACATCTTGAAACTAAGGTGTGCATATCCTGTCAGCTAACCGAAATTCCGAAATACCGAAGTTCTGTGGCTGAAATAAGATTCGAACATAGGACCAAAAATTTCATTTTAGGATTAAAGAGCTTCAGGATGAAATAGAAAGTTGAAACTTACACAGTTTGCAGTTCTTCATAATTTCTTAACATATTTAGAGTCGTGACGTCAAATGTCGTCATGTGAAGCATACTTCTTAATTTTAATTTTAGAGCAATGATTTCGACATAATGCCAGTTGTTCAGAATAATGAAAATTTCAGAGTTATGACAACAAAGTATGTACTTTTGAACAAAAGCATCTTCAGCACCCTATGACGTCATGTGACGTCTGAGCTAAAAATAGTGAACAATTGTTTTAACCCTCTACAGCCGCCATTTATGGTCAGATTTTCTTCAAATTTTTACAGATTGTACATCTTGAAACTAAGGTGTTCATATCCTGTCAGTTAACCGAAATTCCGAAAAACCGAAGTTCTGTTGCTGAAAAAAAGACTCGAACATAGGACCGAAAATTTCATTTTAGGATTAAAGAACTTCAGGATGAGATAGAAAGTTGAAACTTACACAGTTTGCAGTTCTGCAGCATTTCTACAAATATTTTGAATCGTGACGTCATAGGACGTCATAAGCATACCACTTAATTTTAATTTGGGGCAATGATTTCGACATGATGCCAGTTGTTCAGAATAATGAAAATTTCAGAGTTATTGCAGTAAAGTATGCGCTTTTGAGCAACAGTATTTTCAGCACCCTATGACGTCACCTGACATCAGAGCTGAAAATAGTGAAAAATGGTATTCGCGCTCTACAGCCGCCATTTATGATAAGATTTTCTTCAAATTTTTACAGATGGTACATTTTGCAACTAAGGTGTGAATATTTTGTCAGCTAACCTTAATTCCTAAAAACCGAAGTATTGTGGCTGAAGTAAGATTCGAACATAGGACCTTTAAACTAGAAATCAAGTTTGCAGTCATGTCCTTACGTCATATGACATCATGTTACGTCACAGACTAATACTTAGATCTTATCATTTGCACTGATTTCGGAATATAATGTCAATTGTTCAGCATGAACATGAAATACTACCAGAGGTGAGTCATTACATGAAACTTCTATCTCCTGCTTTTTGCATTAACACAGCTTGCAGAAAGTCCTATCATTCGTTTTCACGAATGACATCTAGTTATTATTATTATTCTTTTCTTCTTCCTAACTAAACGCTTATTTTTATATGTTGCAATAGTCCTAGGACGATGAAATTTTTATGGCTTATTAGTCACGTGAGGAAATTTTGATTTCAATGATTTTCAGCACCCTATGACGTCACATGACGTCACAGCTAAAAATAGTGAAAAATGGTGTTCGCGCTCTAGAGCCCTCATTTATGGTCGGATTTTCTTCAAATTTTCACAGATGGTACATCTTGAATCAAAGGTGTGCATATCCTGTCAGCTAACCGAAATTCCGAAAGACCGAAGTTCTGTGGCTGAAATAAGATTCGAACATAGGACCGAAAATTTCATTTTAGGATAAAAGAGCTTTAGGATGAGATAGAAAGTTGAAACTTACAGAGTTTGCAGTTCTGCAGAATTTCTACAAATATTTTGAGTCTTGTCGTCATATGACGTCATGTGACGTCATAAGCATACTTCTTAATTTTCATTTTAGGGCAATGATTTCGACATGATGCCAGTTGTTCAGAATAATGAAATTTCAGAGTTATTAAAGCCAAGTATGCGCTTTTGAAAAAAAGCATCTTCAGCACACTAAGACGTCACATGACGTCACAGCAAAAAATAGTGAAAAATGGTGTTCGCGCTCTACAGCCGTCATTTATGGTCGGATTTTCTTCAAATTTTCACAGATGGTACATTTTGCAACTCAGGTGTGCATATCCTGTCAGCTAACCGAACTTCCAAAAGACCGAAGTTCTGTGGCTGAAATAAGATTCGAACATAGGACCGAAAATTTCATTTTAGGATTAAAGAGCTTCAGGATGAGATAGAAAGTTGAAACATACACAGTTTGCAGTTCTGCAGAATTTCTACAAATATTTTCAGTCAGAACGTCATATGACGTCATGTGACGTCATAAGCATACTTCTTAATTTTCATTTTAGGGCAATGATTTTGACATGATGCCAGTTGTTCAGAATAATGAAAATTTCAGAGTTATGAAAGTAAAGTATGCGCTTTTGAACAAAAGCATCTTCAGCACCCTATGACGTCACATGACGTCACAGCTAAAAATAGTGAAAAATGGTGTTCGCGCTCTACAGCCGTCATTTATGGTCGGATTTTCTTCAATTTTTCACAGATGGTACATCTTGAATCAAAGGTGTGCATATCCTGTCAGCTAACCGAAATTCCGAAAGACCGAAGTTCTGTGGCTGAAATAAGATTCGAACATAGGACCGAAAATTTCATTTTAGGATTAAAGAGCTTCAGGATGAGATAGAAAGTTGAAACTTACACAGTTTGCAGTTCTGCAAAATTTCTACAAATTTTTGGAGCCGGAACGTCATATGACGTCATATGACGTCATAAGCATACTTCTTAATTTTCATATTAGGGCAATGATTTCAACATGATGCCAGTTGTTCAGAATAATGAAAATTTCAGAGTTATGAAAGTAAAGTATACGCTTTTGAACAAAAGAATTTTCAGCACCCTTTGACGTCATGTGACGTCAGAGCTAAAAATAATGAAAAATGGTGTTCACGCTCTACAGCCGCCATTTATGGTCGGATTTTCTTCAAATTTTCACAGATTGTACATCTTGAAACTAAGGTGTGCATATCCTGTCAGCTAACCGAAATTCCGAAATACCGAAGTTCTGTGGCTGAAATAAGATTCGAACATAGGACCAAAAATTTCATTTTAGGATTAAAGAGCTTCAGGATGAAATAGAAAGTTGAAACTTACACAGTTTGCAGTTCTTCATAATTTCTTAACATATTTAGAGTCGTGACGTCAAATGTCGTCATGTGACGTCATAAGCATACTTCTTAATTTTAATTTTAGAGCAATGATTTCGACATAATGCCAGTTGTTCAGAATAATGAAAATTTCAGAGTTATGACAACAAAGTATGTACTTTTGAACAAAAGCATCTTCAGCACCCTATGACGTCATGTGACGTCTGAGCTAAAAATAGTGAAGAATTGTTTTAACCCTCTACAGCCGCCATTTATGGTCAGATTTTCTTCAAATTTTTACAGATTGTACATCTTGAAACTAAGGTGTTCATATCCTGTCAGTTAACCGAAATTCCGAAAAACCGAAGTTCTGTTGCTGAAAAAAAGACTCGAACATAGGACCGAAAATTTCATTTTAGGTTTAAAGAACTTCAGGATGAGATAGAAAGTTGAAACTTACACAGTTTGCAGTTCTGCAGCATTTCTACAAATATTTTGAATCGTGACGTCATAGGACGTCATAAGCATACCACTTAATTTTAATTTGGGGCAATGATTTCGACATGATGCCAGTTGTTCAGAATAATGAAAATTTCAGAGTTATTGCAGTAAAGTATGCGCTTTTGAGCAACAGTATTTTCAGCACCCTATGACGTCACCTGACATCAGAGCTGAAAATAGTGAAAAATGGTATTCGCGCTCTACAGCCGCCATTTATGATAAGATTTTCTTCAAATTTTTACAGATGGTACATTTTGCAACTAAGGTGTGAATATTTTGTCAGCTAACCTTAATTCCTAAAAACCGAAGTATTGTGGCTGAAGTAAGATTCGAACATAGGACCTTTAAACTAGAAATCAAGTTTGCAGTCATGTCCTTACGTCATATGACATCATGTTACGTCACAGACTAATACTTAGATCTTATCATTTGCACTGATTTCGGAATATAATGTCAATTGTTCAGCATGAACATGAAATACTACCAGAGGTGAGTCATTACATGAAACTTCTATCTCCTTCTTTTGCATTAACACAGCTTGCAGAAAGTCCTATCATTCGTTTTCACGAATGACATCTAGTTATTATTATTATTCTTTTCTTCTTCCTAACTAAACGCTTATTTTTATATGTTGCAATAGTCCTAGGACGATGAAATTTTTATGGCTTATTAGTCAGGTGAGGAAATTTTGATTTCAATGATTTTCAGCACCCTATGACGTCACATGACGTCACAGCTAAAAATAGTGAAAAATGGTGTTCGCGCTCTAGATCCCTCATTTATGGTCGGATTTTCTTCAAATTTTCACAGATGGTACATCTTGAATCAAAGGTGTGCATATCCTGTCAGCTAACCGAAATTCCGAAAGACCGAAGTTCTGTGGCTGAAATAAGATTCGAACATAGGACCGAAAATTTCATTTTAGGATAAAAGAGCTTTAGGATGAGATAGAAAGTTGAAACTTACAGAGTTTGCAGTTCTGCAGAATTTCTACAAATATTTTGAGTCTTGTCGTCATATGACGTCATGTGACGTCATAAGCATACTTCTTAATTTTCATTTTAGGGCAATGATTTCGACATGATGCCAGTTGTTCAGAATAATGAAAATTTCAGAGTTATTAAAGCAAAGTATGCGCTTTTGAAAAAAAGCATCTTCAGCACACTAAGACGTCACATGACGTCACAGCAAAAAATAGTGAAAAATGGTGTTCGCGCTCTACAGCCGTCATTTATGGTCGGATTTTCTTCAAATTTTCACAGATGGTACATTTTGCAACTCAGGTGTGCATATCCTGTCAGCTAACCGAACTTCCAAAAGACCGAAGTTCTGTGGCTGAAATAAGATTCGAACATAGGACCGAAAATTTCATTTTAGGATTAAAGAGCTTCAGGATGAGATAGAAAGTTGAAACTTACACAGTTTGCAGTTCTGCAGAATTTCTACAAATATTTTGAGTCCTGACGTCATATGACGTCATGTGACGTCATAAGCATACTTCTTAATTTTCATTTTAGAGCAATGATTTTGACATGATGCCAGTTGTTCAGAATAACGAAAATTTCATAGTTATGAAAGTAAAGTATGCCCTTTTGAACAAAAGCATCTTTAGCACACTATGACGTCATGTGACGTCAGAGCTAAAAATAGTGAAAAATGGTGTTCACGCTCTACAGCCGCCATTTATGGTCGGATTTTCTTCAAATTTTCACAGATGGTACATCTTGAAAGTTAAGTGTGCATATCCTGTCAGCTAACCGAAATTCCGAAAGACCGAAGTTCTGTGGCTGAAATAAGATTCGAACATTGGACCGAAAATTTCATTTTAGGATTAGAGAGCTTCAGGATGAGATAGAAAGTTGAAACTTAAACAGTTTGCAGTTATGCAGAATTTCTACATATGTTTAGAGTTATGACGTCATATGACGTCATGTGACGTCACAGACTAATACTTAGTTCTTATCATTTGCACTAATTTCGGAATATAATGTCAATTGTTCAGCATGAACATGAAATACTACCAGAGGTGAGTCATTACATGAAACTTCTATCTCCTGCTTTTTGCATTAACACAGCTTGCAGAAAGTCCTATCATTCGTTTTCACGAATGACATCTAGTTCTTCTTCTTATTATTCTTTTTTTCTTCCTAACTAAACGCTTATTTTTCTATGTTGCAATACTCCTAGGACGATGAAATTTTTATGACTTATTAGCCACGTGAGGAAATTTTGATTTCTATGACTTTCATATGCCTATGACGTCATATGACGTCACATTTGAAATATTCTACAAAAGTTTATACGCGGTCTACAGCCATTGTTTGTGAACCGATTTTCATCAAATTTTCACAGATTGTGTATATTTAGTTCTAGTTGTGCATCCCGTGTCTGTTTTTCAAAATTCGAAAAGTCCATGGTTCTATAGCGAATCCAAGATTCGAACCAAGGTCGTAAATTTTTAAATGCTTATAAAATCTGTCCTATTTAAGAAAGAAAGTTGATATTGAGTCAGTATATAGGTCTCTAGAAGTTTTAAACAGTTTGTGAAAATATATGTCATATGACGTCACGTGACGTCATTATATGATAATGTATTTCTAATATTAACAAGAATATTTCTATATGTTGAAATTGTCGAAAGGCAATGAAAATTTAAAGACACATGCATCAAAGGCTGAAATTTTAATTTCTATGATTTTCATATGCCTATGACGTCATATGACGTCACACTGGAAATATGCAACAAAAGTTTGTACGCGGTCTACAGCCATTGTTTATGAACCGATTTTCACCAAATTTTCACAGAATGTGTATATTAAGTTCTAGTTGTGCATCCCGGTGTCCGTTTTTCAAAATTCGAAAAGTCCAAGGTTCTATAGCGATTCCAAGATTCGAACCAAGGTCGTAAATTTTCAAATTCTTATAAAATCGGTCCTATTTGAGATAGAAAGATGATATTGGGTCAGTATATAGGTCTCTGGGAGTCTTAAACATTTTGTGAAAATAAATGTCATATGACGTCACGTGACGTCATTATATGATAATGAATTTCTAATTCTAACAAGATAATTTCTATATCTTAAATTTTCGAAGGGCAATGAAAAATTAATGCCGCATGCTTCAGATGCTGTAATTTCGATTTCAAAATTTTCAGAAGCCTATGACGTCATATGACGTCACATTTGAAATTGACTACAAAAGTTTGTACACGGTCCAGAGCCATTATTAATGGGCCGATTTTCATCAAATTTTCACAGAATGTGTATATTAAGTTCTAGTTGTGCATCTCGTTGTCCGTTTTTCAAAATGCGAAAAGTCCATGGTTCTATAGCGATTCCAAGATTCGAACCAAGGTCGTACATTTTTAAATGCTTATAAAATCGGTCCTATTTGAGATAGAAAAGTGATATTGGGTCAGTATATAGGTCTCTAAGAGTCTTAAACATTTTGTGAAAATAAATGTCATATGACGTCACGTGACGTCATTATATGATAATGTATTTCTAATATTAACAAGAGTATTTCTATATATTGAAATTGTCGAAGGGCAATGAAAATTTAATGACAAATTATTCAGACACTGTAATTTCGATTTCAATAATTTTCAGAAGCCTATGACGTCATATGACGTCACATTTGAAATTGACTACGAAAGTTTGTACACGGTCCAAAGCCATTATTAATGGGCCGATTTTCATCAAATTTTCACAGAATGTGTATATTCCGTTCTTATTGTGTATACCGGTGTCCGGTTTTTCAAAATTCGAAAAGTCCAAGTATCTATGGCGGATCCAAGATTCGAACCAAGGACGTCAATTTTTAAATGCTTATAAAAACTGTCCTATTTGAGATAGAAAGTTGAAATTTTGTCAGTTAGTAGGTCTCTGGGATTCTTAACAATTATGTGAAAATAAACGTCATATGACGTCACGTGACGTCATTTTTTATTATTATTATTCTTTTCTTCTTCCTAACTAAACGCTTATTTTAATATGTTGCAATAGTCCTAGGACGATGAAATTTTTATGGGTTATTAGTCACGTGAGGAAATTTTGATTTCAATGATTGTCAGCACCCTATGACGTCACAGCTAAAAATAGTGAAAAATGGTGTTCGCGCTCTACAGCCGTCATTTATGGTCGGATTTTCTTCAAATTTTCACAGATGGTACATCTTGAAACTAAGATGTGTATATCCTTTCAGCTAACCGAAATTCCGAAAGACCGAAGTTCTGTGGCTTAAATAAGATTCGAACATGGGACCGAAAATTTCATTTTAGGATTAAAGAGCTTCAGGATGAAATAGAAAGTTGAAACTTACACAGTTTGTAGTTCTGCAGAATTTCTTAATATATTTTGAGTCGTGACGTCATATGACGTCATGTGACGTCATAAGCATACATCTTAATTTTCATGTAAAGGCAATGATTTCGACATGATGCCAGTTGTTCAGAATAATGAAAATTTTTATGACATAAAGTATACCTTTTGAGCAAAACAATTTTCAGCACCATGTGTTGACCTAAAAATAGGAATTAATGGTGTTCACGCTCTTCAGCCGCCATTTATGGTCGGATTTTCTTAAAATTTTCACAGATTTTACATCTTGAAACTAAGGTGTGCATATCCTGTCAGCTAACCGTAATTCCGAAAGACCGAAGTTCTGTGGCTGAAATAAGATTCGAACATGCGACCGAAAATTTCATTTTAGGATTAATGAGCTTCAGGATGAGATAGAAAGTTGAAACTTACACAGTTTGCAGTTCTGCATAATTTCTTAATACGTCATAAGCATACTTCTTAATTTTCATATTAGGGCAATGATTTCGACATGATGTCAGTTGTTCAGAATAATGAAAATGTCAGTGTTATGACAGTAAAGTATGCGCTTTTGAACAAATGCTTCTTCAGCACCCTATGACGTCATGTGACGTCAGAGCTAAAAATATTGAAACATGGTGTTCGCGCTCTACAGCCGCCATTTATGGTCGGATTTTCATCAAATTTTCACAGATGCTACACCTTGAAACTAAGGTGTGCATATCCTGCCAGCTAACCGAAATTCCGAAAACCCGAAGTTCTGTGGCTGAAATAAGATTCGAACATAGGACCAAAAATTTCATTTTAGGATTGAAGAGCTTCAGGATGAGATAGAAAGTTGAAACTTACACAGTTTGCAGTTCTGCAGCATTTCTACAAATATTTTGAATCGTGACGTCATTGGACGTCATAAGCATACCACTTAATTTTAATTTGGGGCAATGATTTCGACATGATGCCAGTTGTTCAGAATAATGAAAATTTCAGAGTTATTGCAGTAAAGTATGCGCTTTTGAGCAACAGCATTTTCAGCACCCTTTGACGTCACCTGACGTCAGAGCTAAAATAGTGAAAAATGGTATTCGCGCTCTACAGTCGCCATTTGTGATCAGATTTTCTTCAAATTTTTACAGATGGTACATCTTGAAACTAAGGTGTGAATATTTTGTCAGCTAACCTTAATTCCGAAAAACCGAAGTATTGTGGCTGAAGCAAGATTCGAACATAGGACCTTTAAACTAGAAATCAAGTTTGCAGTCATGTCCTGACGTCATATAACATCATGTTACGTCACAGACTAATACTAAGTTTTTATCATTTGCACTAATTTCGGAATATAATGTCAATTGTTTAGCATGAACATGAAATACTACCAGAGGTGAATCATTACATGAAACTTCTATTTCCTGCTTTTTGCATTAACACAGCTTGCAGAAAGTCCTATCATTCGTTTTCACGAATGACATCTAGTTAATTTTTATTATTGTTTTATTTTATTTTCTTCTCTGACTTCCTAACAAGAGGATTTTCGATTATGTTTGCCAAGCGTCCTAGGGTAGGTCCAATGACGTAATTTACGGAGGTGGCATGATTTTAATGCTATATTGAGAAAATTTATTCTATAATTTTCAATGCATATGAGTCATATGACGTCACATTTGAAATGCTACAAAAGTTTGTACGCGGTCCTACAGCGATAATTTAAACCGATTTTATAAATTTTCACAGATTGTGTATATTAAGTTCTAGTTGTGCATCCGGTGTCGTTTTTAAAATTCGAAAAGTCCATGGTTCTATGCGAATCAAGATTCAAACCAAGGTCGTCAAATTTTTAAATGCTTATAAAATTGTCCTAAATTAAGATAGAAGGTTGATATTTGTCAGTATATAGATCTCTATAATTTTAAATTTTTTGAAAATAAAGTCTTTTGACGTCACGTGACGTCATAATGAATGATTCTAATATTAACACAGTATTTCTATATGTTAAATGGGCCAAGGCAATGAAATTTTGATGACTTATGCTCCAATGAAGTTTTTGATTTCTATGATTTTCATGTGCTATGACGTCAAATGACGTCACACTTGAAATAAGCTACAAAAGTTTGTACGCGGTCCAGAGCCATTTTAATGAACCGATTTTCATCAAATTTTCACAGAATGTGAATATTAAGTTTAGTTGTGCATCCCGGTGTCCGTTTTTCAAAATTCAAAAGTCCAAGGTTCTATAGCGATTCCAAGATTCGAACCAAGGTCGTAAATTTTCAAATTCTTATAAAATCGGTCCTATTTGAGATAGAAAATGATATTGGGTCAGTATATAGGTCTCTGGGAGTCTTAAACATTTTGTGAAAATAAATGTCATATGACGTCACGTGACGTCATTATATGATAATGAATTTCTAATTCTAACAAGATTACTTCTATATGTTGAAATTTTGAAGGGCAATGCAAATTTAATGCTGTATGCTTACGATGCAGAAAATTCGATTTCAATGATTTTCAGAAGCCTATGACGTCATATGACGTCACATTTGAAATTGACTAAGAAAGTTTGTACACGGTCCAGAGCTATTATTAATGGGCCGATTTTTATCAAATTTTCACAGAATGTGTATATTAAGTTCTTATTGTGTATACCGGTGTCCGTTTTTCAAAATTCGAAAAGTCCATGGTTCTATAGCGAATCCAAGATTCGAGCTAAGGTCGTAAATTTTTAAATGCTTTTAAAATCTGTCCTATTTAAGATAGAAAGTTGATATTTAGTCAGTATATATGTCTCTAGAAGTTTTAAACATTTTGTGAAATAATTGTCATATGACGTCACGTGACGTCATTATATGATAATGTATTTCTAATATTAACAAGAATATTTCTATATGTTGAAATTGTCGAAGGGCAATGAAAATTTAATGACGCATGCTTCAAAAGCTGAAATTTCGATTTCAATGATTTTCAGAAGCGTTTGACGTCATATGACGTCACATTTGAAAATGACTACAAAAGTTTGTACACGGTCCAGAGCCATTATTAATATGCCGATTTTCATCAAATATTCACAGAATGTGTATATTACGTTCTTATTGTGTATACCGGTGATCGTTTTTCAAAATTCGAAAAGTCCAAGCATCTATGGCGGATCCAAGATTCGAACCAAGGTCGTCAATTTTTAAATGCTTATAAAAACTGTCCTATTTGAGATAGAACGTTGAAATTTTGTCAGTTAGTAGGTCTCTGGGTGTCTTAACAATTATGTGAAAAATAAACGTCATATGACGTCACGTGACGTCATTTTATTATTATTATTATTCTTTTCTTCTTCCTAACTAAACGTTTATTTTAATATGTTGCAATAGTCCTAGGACAATGAAATTTTTATGGGTTATTAGGCACGTGAGGAAATTGTGATTTCAATTATTGTCAGCACCCTATGACGTCACATGACGTCACAGCTAAAAACAGTGAAAAATGGTGTTCGCGCTCTACTGCTGCCATTTATGATCAGATTTTCTTCAAATTTTTACAGATGGTACATTTTGAAACTAAGGTGTGAATATTTTGTCAGCTAACCATAATTCCGAAAAACCGAAGTATTGTGGCTGAAGTAAGATTCGAACATAGGACCAAAAATTTCATTTTAGGGTTAAAGAATTTCGGAATGAGATAGAAAGTTGAAACTTACACAGTTTGCAGTTCTGCATAATTTCTTAATATATTTTGAATGGTGACGTCATATGACGTCATAAACATACTACTACTACTTTTTTTTTTCTTCGTAACTAAAGGCTTATTTTTCGCGGAATATAATGTCAGTTGTTCAGCATGAACATGAAATACTACCAGAGGTGAGTCTTTACATGAAACTTCTATCTCCTGCTTTTTGCATTAACGCAGGTTGCAGAAAGTCCTATCATTTTATTAGGACTTTCTGCCCTTTCGGCAGAAAGTCTATTGGGTTTGTTGTTTTTTATTATTCTTTTAGGCTTTCTGCCCTTTCGGAGAAAGTCATATTGGGTTTGTACTGTTTTTTTATTATTCTTCTTCTTCTTCTTATTCTTTTTTTCTTCCTCTTATATTTGTGTTTATTTCGAGGTGTTGCCATTGACTCAGAACAATGAAAATTTTATGGCTTATATTTCAAACCATGAGCTTTCGGATGCAATGAATTTCATATTCATATGACGTCAAATAACGTCAGATTTGACGTCAGGTGAAAAAGTTTGTACGCGGTCTACAGCCATTATTGCTGGACCGATTTTCATCAAAATTTCACAGAATGTGTATGTTAGGCTCTAGTTGTGCATCCCCGTGTCCGTTTTACAAAATTCGAAAAGACAAAAGTTTTATGGCGAATCCAAGATTCGAACAAATGACGTCAAATTTCAAATGCGTATAAAATCGCTTCCAGAAGAGCTAGAAAGCTGATATTTGGACTGAACATTAATCTCTAGGTCTTTTTTTATATTCTGAAAAGATGAACGCCAAATGACGTCACATGACGTCATAATGCAAATAAAACTTTCGTATTAAAACTTAACGGTTTTTAAGCCCTGCAGGCTTCATTTTTTGTATGATTTGCTTGAATTTTTGTCTGAAGATGCAGTATTAGATTCTATGGAGCCATGTCACTTTCGTTTCCGGCAAATCCCAAAGGTCAAGGTCATATATCAATTATCGGGTTTTTCTTCGGCCTTAAATATCTCAAAAACGGTAAATATTCTATCGAGACACTATGCGTATAATTTGTAGTGCTTAGAAAGACCTTTCAGATTATATTTAGTTTTTGATGATCGGGGTTGAATCGGTTGAGTTATGGCGGAAAAACAAATATTTGGTAACCCCCAGTGTGTTTAACAGTTTCTATCTCGAATATCTTTGATTTTTTAAAATATGATGATGAATATTATTTGTAGAGCAATGTTTGACCGTTCTTTTGATGCTTAAAGTTTAATGATTGGCCTAAGATTCATGGAGTTATGGGGAAAAAACGAAATTCGTGCATATAGCTTTGGTGATTTTTTCATTCTTCTTGAGGTTTAAAAGCTTATATCTCAAAAGGTATTAAAAATATTCCTAAACATAAAGCGTGTGAAATGTAGAGAATTTTAAGACAATTATTTTGGTACCTAAAGTTTTGAAATTGATCAAAGTATAAGGAAGTTACATCAAAAATAAGAATTTAAACATGTAGAATTTCAGCGATTTTTTCGTTATGTAAGAGTTTCACGGCTTATATCTTAAAACCCATATTAAATAAGTCAACATATTAAGCGAATGAGATGTAGAGAATTTTAAGACGATTATTTTGGCACCTAGAGTTTTGAAATTGATAAAAAAATAAGGAAGTTACATAAAAAATACCAATTTAAAGCCAATTGTAAGAATTTTCATAAAATATCCCACTTTCGCTTTCACCTTAATTGAAGCATTTTCGGAAAATTTAAGTTTACAGATATGTATTAGTCATAGAAATTGCAAAAAAACAACTTTTTACATATATCATATTGATATTACTAGCTAAACAAGTGTACCGTTCCCGGTGGCCGAGTGGTTAGAGCGTCCGCCTCGGGAGCGGGAGGTCGTGGGTTCGATACCAAAGTCGTAAAAAATGGTACTGTTATAGCTCCCTTGCTTGACGCTCAGCATATAAGGGTAGTTGCAGGACTGGTTGGCCCGGTATCAGGATAATGTGACTGCTTGTGGTATCATGCCTACGACGTGATACTGCAGTGTGGCAGCACTATAACTGCATTAAGTAGACATCGTCTCCAAATGACTGAAATACTGTCGGTGGGACGTTAAACCCAACAAACAAACAAACAAGTGTTGACAATGATTTAATGTTTTTTTTTGTTTTTTTTTATTTAAGTAACCCTTGTTTGTTAGTGTTTTTTTTTTCTTCTCTTCTCATTATTTATATACATTTTTCAATTTGAATTTATTTAATCGGATATTTACTAATCGCTTTGTTTAGTAAGTAGTTGTATATTGCCCATTCTGTGTTAACATGTGTAGACATTGAAATTATACAAGTGTCTTTAAAGCGATGACCGATACTAATGTTGTTAGAACTTGTGGTCAAACCCTCTTACTTATTTTTTAAAATCTTCAATGTTGTATCACCATTACTTAGGCAATAATACATGTTTAAACTAAACTAAGCGGAAGGACAGAGTTCTTTTGTTATTTTGGATAAATCAGAATGCTGGTGAGTAAATGTTTGTTCTCTATGGTTGCTGTGTATTATTTTTTGTCTATGTTCATGCGTTCACATCAAATATCCCTGTAACACGTTACACATGCGTGCTGTAAGGGACATTGGCATCCAAACTTACCCTCGTTAGATAGATCTATTCAAGAGAAATAATTCTGTACATTTTAAACATGGAGTCACCCGACTACTTTTTGACCTATTTAAGGCCAAATAACATGCGTATAAATTAGTGCACCGGTCGGCTTGAAGCTGGTTTTAAATTTATCAGTTGATTTAGCGGAATAGTGTTTAGTGACAAGTTGATGCCGATTAAATGAATTAAATGGAGACAAAATTTTGAAAAAATGGAATGATTTCATTGGACAAAATATAATTTCAAACACTAAGAGAGAATTAGGCAGTTAAGAAGCCGTCACTCGCTACGCTCATTCTGGCTTCTTAACTGTTAAATTCTCTCTTAATAAACACTAACTATAACGTAATACAGTCGTCCCCATCGTATGTACAAGCATTATTGAAATTTAACTCGCGAGGCTGCACGCGTCGACGAATCTATTGCATGGTAGCATTTACGGTTTTATTTCCGCGACTGTACACGAAATTAAAAAAAAAAGAATTTTGATATGCAGAATTAATAGGTTTAAGTTTAATTGATTATATTTTGAAAACCTATAAAACTAGACCCAAATATGCTACAATTGAATTATAGGGATTTTCAGGACATTTATTTTGGTACCTAGAATACTAAACTTGGAATCTCTCAGCCCCTAACCGCTGTGGGTTCGAATTCCGGTAGGGATTTTTCATGTGAGGAAGCCTTCCAGCTGGCTTGCGGTAGGTCGGTGGTTATATCCGCGTATCTTTGTGTACTCGGGGTCTTCCTCCACCTGTAATTAGCTGGACGCTTCTATATGATTGAAATACTATCACAGCGACGGTAAACCCAAATACAACAACAACAACTACTAAAATTGGTCAAGTTATAAGAAAGCGATATCAAAATAAAGATTTATTTATTTTCGACATATGGCTTACTTCACAAAGTTCATGCATGAGAAGTCCATACGAAAAAAAAAGTTAAAGGTAGGAAATATAATATATATTCTTTCTAACGGTATTAATCTTTACATTTTGAAATGTTGCAGAAAGTCCTATCATTCGTATCAACGAATGAAATCTAGTTAGGACTTTCTGCCTAAAGCAGAAAGTCCTATTGGGTTTGTTATGTTTATTAGGACTTTCTGTTTTAAAGACCTATTGGGTTTGTTCTGTCTTTTATTATTATTATTATTCTTTTTTTCCAACCTTTTCATGTTGTTATTTCATTAAGTTACTGAAGGTCTAGGACAAAGAAATTCTATCAACAGACACCTGAAGCAATGGCATTTTGGAATATATTATTTTTATCTTCGCATGACGTCACATGACGTCAGAACTAAAAATAGCTACCAAAGTTTGTACGCGCTGTATAGCCGTCATTTATGGACGGATTGGCATGGAATTTTCACAGAAGTTATATATTAAGACCTCATTGTGCAGGATTATATAGGTTTGCCAAGATTCGAAAGAACTAAGGTTCTACGGCGAATCCAAGATTCGAACCAAGGACGTCAAATTTCAAATCCATATAAAATCGATTCTAGATGAGATAGAAAGTTGATATTTGGCGAGGTTATATGTCTCTGTGTTTCCTTTGCATTTTGTAAAGATGAACGTCATATGACGTCATATGACGTCATCAAGTTGTATAGAATTTCCGATTTCTTGATGTCAATTTACTCATGTTACAAGGGTTCATAAACAATGGAAATTAAAAGTCCTTTGTAGGTGATCATGTTGTTTTTGATCCAATGTTTTAAATTTTCATATGACGTCACATGACGTCAGAACTAAAAATAGCTACCAAAGTTTGTACGCACTGTACAGCCGTCATTTATGGATGGATTGGCATGGCATTTTCACAGAAGTTATATATTACGATCTCATTGTGTAGGATTATATAGGTTTGCCAAGATTCGAAAAAGCAAAGGTTCTATGGCGAATCCAAGATTCGAACCAAGGACGTCAAATTTTAAATACGTATAAAATCGTTTCTAGATGAGATAGAAAGTTGATATTTGGCGAGATTATATATCTCTGTGTTTCCTTTGCATTTTGTAAAGATGAACGTCATATGACGTCATATGACGTCATCAAAATGTATCGAATTTCTGATTTCTTGATGTCAATTTTCCTCATGTTAGAAATGCAAAAAACCTTTGTACGAATCAGGAACATTTAGATTCAATGTTTAAAATTTTCATATGACGTCACATGACGTCAGAACTATAAATAACTCCAAAGTTTGTCCGCTCTGTACAGCCGTCATTTATTGATAGATTGGCATGGAATCTTCACAGAAGTTATATATTACGACCTCATTGTGCAGGATTCTATAGGTTTGCCTAGATTCGAAAGAACTAAGGTTCTTTGACGAATCCAAGATTCGAACCAATGACGTCAAATTTTAAATACGTATAAAATCGTTTCTAGATGAGATAGAAATTTGATATTTAGCAAGCTTATACGTCTCTGTGTTTCCTTTGCATTTTGTAAAGATGAACGTCATATGACGTCATCAAACTGTAGAATTTCCGATTCCTGAATGTCAATTTACTCATGTTGCAAAGGTTCATAGACAATGAAAATTTAATGTCCTATGTAGGTAATCATGAACATTAAGATTTAATGAGTAAAATTTTCATATGACGTCACATGACATCAAAACTTAAAAAAGCTACCAAAGTTCATCCGCGCTGCACAGCCGTCATTTATACAGAAGTTATATATTACGACTTCATTGTGCAGGATTATATAGGTTTGCCAAAATTCGAAAAACACCAGGTTTGTCATGGTTTGCAGTGCAGAAAGCCCTATCTTTTGTTCAAAACAAAAGAAGTCTAGTTATTCTTCTTCTTATTCTTTTTTTCTTCCTCTTATATTTGTGTTAATTTCGATGTGTTGCCATTGGCCCAGAACAATGAAAATTCTATGGCATATATGTCAAACCATGAGCTTTCGGATGCAATGAATTTCATATTCATATGACGTCATATAACGTCAGATTTGACGTCAGGTGAAAAAGTTTGTACGCGGTCTACAGCCATTATTTCTGGACCGATTTTCATCAAATTTTCACAGAATGTGTATGTTAGGATCTAGTTGTGCATGCCGGTGTCCGTTTTTCAAAATTCGAAAAGTCCATGGTTCTATAGCGAATCCAAGATTCGAACCAAGGTCGTACATTTTTAAATGCTTATAAAATCTGTCCTATTTAAGATAGAAAGTTAATATTTAGTCAGTATATAGGTCTCTAGAAGTTTTAAACATTTTGTGAAAATAATCATTATATGATAATGTATTTCTAATATTAACAAGAATATTTCTATATGTTGAAATTGTCGAAGGGCAATGAAAATTTAACGACACATGCTTCAAATGCTGAAATTTCGATTTCTATGAATTTCATATGCCTATGACGTCATATGACGTCACACTTGAAATATGCAACACAAGTTTGTACGCGGTCTACAGCCATTGTTTATGAACCGATTTTCATCAAATTTTCACAGAATGTGTATATTAAGTTCTCGTTGTGCATCTCGGTGTCCGTTTTTCAAAATTCGAAAAGTCCATGGTTCTATAGCGAATTCAAGATTCGAACCAAGGTCGTAAATTTTTAAATGCTTATAAAATCGGTCCTATTTGAGATAGAAAAGTGATATTTGGTCAGTATATAGGTCTCTGGGAGTTTTAAACATTTTGTGAAAATAAACGTCATATGACGTCACGTGACGTCATTATATGATAATGTATTTCTAATATTAACAAGAGTATTTCTATATGTTGAAATTGTCGAAGGGCAATGAAAATTTAATGACAAATGATTCTGACGCTGAAATTTCGATTCCAATGATTTTCAGAAGCCTATGACGTCATATGACGTCACATTTGAAATTGACTACGAAAGTTTGTACACGGTCCAGAGCCATTATTAATGGGCCGATTTTTATCAAATTTTCACAGAGTGTATATTACGTTTTTATTGTGTATGCCTTTGTCCGTTTTTCAAAATTCGAAAAGTCTAAGCATCTATGGCGGATCCAAGATTCGAACCAAAGACGTCAATTTTTAAATGCTTATAAAAACTGTCCTATTTGAGATAGAAAGGTGAAATTTTGTCAGTTAGTAGGTCTCTGGGTGTCTAACAATTATGTGAAAATAAACGTCATATGACGTCACGTGACGTCATTTTTTTATTATTATTATTCTTTTCTTCTTCCTTACTAAACGCTTATTTTAATATGTTGCAATAGTCCTAGGACCATGAAATTTTTATGGGTTATTAGTCACGTGAGGAAATTTTGATTTCAATGATTATCAGCAGCCTATGACGTCACATGACGTAACAGCTAAAAATAGTGAAAAATGGTGTTCGCGCTCTACAGCCGTCATTTATGGTCGGATTTTCTTCAAATTTTCACAGATGGTACATCTTGAAACTACGGTGTGCATATCCTGTCAGCTAACCGAAATTCCGAAAGACCGAAGTTCTGTGGCTGAAATAAGATTCGAACATAGGACCGAAAATTTCATTTTAGGATTAAAGAGCTTCAGGATGAGATAGAAAGTTGAAACTTACACAGTTTGCAGTTCTGCAGAATTTCTTAATATATTTTGAGTCGTGACGTCATATGACGTTATTTGACGTCATAAGCATACTTCGTAATTTTTATTTTAGGGCAATGATTTCGACTTGATGCCAGTTGTTCAGAATAATGAATATTTCAGAGTTATGACTGTAAAGTATGCGCTTTTGAACAAAAGCATCTTCAGCACCCTATGACGTCATATGACGTCAAAGCTAAAAATAGTGAAAAATGGTGTTGACGCACTACAGCCGCCATTTATGGTCGGATTTTCTTCAAATTTTCACAGATGGTACATCTTGAAACTAAGGTGTGCATATCCTGTAAGCTAACTATAATTCCGAAAGACCGAAGTTCTGTGGCTGAAATTAGATTCGAACATAGGACCGAAAATTTCATTTTAGGATTAAAGAGCTTCAGGATGAGATAGAAAGTTGAAACTTACACAGTTTGCAGTTCTGCATAATTTCTTAATATATTTTGAGTCGTGACGTCAAATGTCGTCATGTGACGTCATAAGCATACTTCTTAATTTTCATTTTAGGGCAATAATTTCGACATGATGCCAGTTGTTCAAAATAATGAAGATTTTAGAGTTATGACAGTAAAGTATGCGCTTTTGAACAAAAGCATCTTCAGCACCCTATGACGTCATGTGACGTCAGAGCTAAAAATATTGAACAATGGTTTTCGCGCTCTACTGCCGCCATTTATGGTCGGATTTTCTTCTAATTTTCACAGATGGTACACCTTGAAACTAAGGTGTACATATCCTGCCAGCTTACCGAAATTCCGAAAAACCGAAGTTCTGTGGCTGAAGAAATTTCGAACATAGGACCAAAAATTTCATTTTAGGATTGAAGAGTTTCAGGATGAGATAGAAAGTTGAAACTTACACAGTTTGCAGTTCTGCATTATTTCTACAAATATTTTGAATCGTGACGTCAGAGGACGTCATAAGCATACCACTTATATTTAATTTGGGGCAATGATTTCGACATGATGCCAATTGTTCAGAATAATGAAAATTTCAGAGTTATTGCAGTAAAATATGCGGTTTTGAGCAACAGCATTTTCAGCACCCTATGACGTCACGTGACGTCAGAGCTACAAATAGTGAAAAATGGTGTTCGCGCTCTACAGCCGCCATTTATGATCAGATTGTCTTCAAATTTTTACAGATGGTACATCTTGAAAATAAGTTGTGAATATTTTGTCAGCTAACCTTAATTCCGAAAAACCGAAGTATTGTGGCTGAAGTAAGATTCGAACATAGAACCAAAAATTTCATTTTAGTGCTGAAGAACTTCGGGATGAGATAGAAAGTTGAAACTTACACGAAAAAAAAAGTAAAAGGTAGAGAATTTAATATATATTCTTTCTAACGGAATTGATCTTAATATTTTTCAATTTTAGCAGAAAGTCCTATTATTCGTATCAACGAATGAAATCTAGTTCTTTTTTTCTTCCTCTTATATTTGTGTTAATTTCGAGGTGTTGCCATTGACTCAGAACAATGAAAATTTTATGGCATATATTTCAAACCATGACCTTTCGGATGCAATGAATTTTATATTTATATGACGTCACATAACGTCAGATTTGACGTCAGGTGAAAAAGTTTGTACGCGGTCTACAGCCATTATTTCTGGACCGATTTTCATCAAAATTTCACAGAATGTGTATGTTAGGCTCTAGTTGTGCATCCCGATATCCGTTTTTCCAAATTCGAAAAGACAAATGTTTTATGGCGAATCCAAGATTCGAACTAATGACGTCAAATTTCAAATGCGTATAAAATCGCTTCCAGATGAGCTAGGAAGCTGATATTTGGACTGAATATTAGTCTCTAGGTCTTCTTCACATTCTGAAATGACGTCATAATGCTATTAAAACTTTCGTATGAAAACTTAACGGGTTTTAAGCCCTGTAGGCTTTATTTTTTGTATGATTTGCTTGAAATTTTGTCTGAAGATGCAGTATTAGATTCTATGGAGCCATGTCACTTCCGTTTCCAAAAATCCAAAAGGTCAAGGTCATATATCAATTATCGGGTTTTTCTTCGGCCTTAAATATCTCAAAAACGGTAAATATTCTATCGAGACACTATGCGTATAATTTGTAGTGCTTAGAAAGACCTTTCAGATGATATTTAGTTTTTGAAGATCGGAGTTGAATTGGTTGAGTTATGGCGGAAAAATGAAAATTTGGTAACCCCCAGTGTGATTAACAGTTTATATCTCGAAAACCTTTGATTTTTCAAAATATGATGATGAATATTATTTGTAGAGCAATGTTTGGCCGTTCTTGTGATGCCTAAACTTTAATGATTGGCCAAAGATTGATGGAGTTATGGGAAAAAAACGAAATTCGTGTATGTAGCTTTGGTAAATTTTTCATTTTTCAGGTGGTTTAAGAGCTTGTATCTCAAAAAGTATTAGTAATATTCCTAAACATAAAGCGTGTGAAATGTAGAGAATTTTCAGACGATTATTTTGGTACCTTAAGTTTTGAAATTGAACAAAGTATAAGGAAGTTACATCAAAAATAAGAATTTAAACATGTAGAATTTCAGCGATTCTGCCGTGTTGTCAAACTTCTGTGGCTAATATCTAAAAATTAAGAAATTGTCAAACCTTAAGTAGTTAAA
>CM037777.1:109418913-109468913 GCA_021229015.1 Solen grandis | reverse complement strand
AAATCGGCCCAAAGAAAATGGGATGTAGACGGCGTACAAATATTTTAAGACGACGTCAAGTTTGACGTCAAAACACGTCATAGACAAATGAAAATGATTGAAATGCAAAATGTTTTATCAGAAGCATATGCTATTAAATTTTCAAGGTGCTCGGACGTTTTCAATATATAGAAGTTTACACGTAATATTTAGGAATTACTTTTCACCTCATGACGTCATATGATGTCATACGACATTCATCTTCTGAAAATATAAAGGAAACCTAGAGACTTATATCCTGTCCAAATATCATCTTTCTAGCTCATTTGTAAGCGATTTTATACGCATTTGAAATTTGACGTCAATGGTTCGAATCTTGGATTCGCCATAGAACCATTGCCATTTCGAATTTTGAAAAAGGGACACTGGAAGGCACAACTAGAGCCTAACATACAACATTCTGTGAAATTTTGATGAAATCGGCCCAGAAATAATGACTGTACCCCGCGTACAAACTTTTCACCTGACGTCAAATCTGACCTTATATGACGTCATATAAAATATGAAATTCATTGCTTTCGAAAGATCATGATTTGAAATATATGCCATTAAATTTTCATTGTTCTGGGCCATTGGCAACACATTGAAATAAACACAAATACAAGAGGAAGAGAAAAAGAATAAGAATAAGAATAACTAGATGTCATTCGTGAAAACGAATGAAAAGGACTTTCTGCAAGCTGTGTTAATGCAAAAAGCAGGAGATAGAAGTTTCATGTAATGACTCACCTCTGGTAGTATTTCATGTTCATGCTGAACAATTGACATTATATTCCGAAATTAGTGCAAATGATAAGAACTAAGTATTAGTCTGTGACGTCACCCTGACGTCATATGATATCTAACTCTACACATATGTAGAAATTCTGCAGAACTGCAAACTGTTTAAGTTTCAACTTTCTATCTCATCCTGAAGCTCTCTAATCCTAAAATGAAATTTTCGGTCCTATGTTCGAATCTTATTTCAGCCACAGAACTTCGGTCTTTCGGAATTTCGATTAGCTGACAGGATATGCACACCTAACTTTCAAGATGTACCATCTGTGAAATTTGAAGAAAATCCGACCATAAATAGCGGCTGTAGAGCGTGAACACCATTTTTTCACTATATTTAGCTCTGACGTCACATGACGTCATAGTGTGCTAAAGATGCTTTTGTTCAAAAGGGCATATTTTACTGTCAAAACTCTGAAATTTTCGTTATTCTGAACAACTGGCATCATGTCAAAATCATTGCCCAAATATGAAAATTAAGAAGTATGCTTATGACGTCACAAGACGTCATATGACGTCAAGACTCAAGATATATGTAGAAATTCTGAAGAACTGCAAACTGTGTAAGTTTCAACTTTCTATCTCATCCTGAAGCTCTTTAATCCTAAAATGAAATTATCGGTCCTATGTTCGAATCTTATTTCAGCCACAGAACTTCGGTCTTTGGATATTTCGGTTAGTTGACAGGATATGCACACCTGAGTTTCAAAATGTACCATCTGTGAAAATTTGAAGAAAATCCGACCATAAATGACGGCTGTAGAGCGTAAACACCATTTTTCACTATTTTTTGCTGTGACGTCATGTGACGTCATAGGGTGCTGAAGATGCTCTTCTTCAAAAGCGCATACTTTGCTTTCATAACTCTGAAATTTTCATTATTCTGAACAACTGGCATCATGTCGAAATCATTGCCCAAATATGAAAATTAAGAAGTATGCTAATGACGTCACATGACTTCATATGACGTCACGACTCAAAATTTTTGTAGAAATTCTGCAGAACTGCAAACTGTGTAAGTTTCAACTTTCCATCTCATCCTGAAGCTCTTTTATCCTAAAATGAAATGTTCGGTCCTATGTTCGAATCTTATTTCAGCCACAGAACTTCGGTCTTTCGGAATTTCGGTTAGCTGACAGGATATGCACACCTTTGATTCAAGATGTACCATCTGTGAAAATTTGAAGAAAATCCGACCATAAATGACGGCTGTAGAGCGCGAACACCTTTTTTCACTATTTTTAGCTGTGACGTCACATGACGTCATAGGGTACTGAAGAAGCGCATACTTTCCTTTCATAACTCTGAAATTTTCATTATTCTGAACAACTGGCATCATGTCGAAATCATTGCCCTAAAATGAAAATTAAGAAGTATGCTTATGACGTCACATGACGTCATATGACGTCACGCCTCAAAATATTTGTAGAAATTCTGCAGAACTGCAAACTGTGTAAGTTTCAACTTTCTATCTCATCCTGAAGCTCTTTTATCCTAAAATGAAATTTTCGGTCCTATGTTCGAATCTTATTTCAGCCACAGAACTTCGGTCTTTCGGAATTTCGGTTATCTGACAGGATATGCACACCTTTGATTCAAGATGTACCATCTGTAAAAATTTGAAGAAAATCCGACCATAAATGACGGCTGTAGAGCGCGAACACCATTTTTCACTATTTTTAGCTGTGACGTCATGTGACGTCATAGGGTGCTGAAAATCATTGAAATCAAAATTTCCTCACGTGACTAATAAGCCATAAAAATTTCATCGTCCTAGGACTATTGCAACATATAAAAATAAGCGTTTAGTTAGGAAGAAGAAAAGAATAATAACTAGATTTCATTCGTTGAAAAAGTTAGATAATTTAAATATTTGTAGAATAACTTTCTGCTACATTTGTCAAATACTTAAAAGCAAAAAAAGTAAGAGGATATAAAATTTCAGCCTTTAACTTGCTTTTGTATGGCTATAACTTAAATGAACTTTGATAAATAAACCGTTTAACTTGGAGGAAAAGGCAAAAGTAACTGAAAATCATTTTTTTATATCGATTTATTTAACTTGGACTATTTTTATAATCTATGTTACAAATCAAATTTATTTAAAACGCTTACAATTCGAATTCCATCCTGTAATAATGGCTGTAGACCGCGTACAAGAGTGTTTAGACAACGTCAAGTTTGATGTCACATGACATCATAGGCATAAGAAAATCAATGAAATGAAATATTAAGTATCTTAAATATATCAAGTAATTTTTTCATGCTCCTTGCAACTTTGCAACATATAGAAATTAACGTGTAGATATATTAACATTCTTTTTGACATTATGACGTCAAATAACGTTAATCTTCACAGAATATAAATAAGTCTTAAAGACTAATCTAAGTCCAAATATCAACTTTCTAAATCATCTCGAAGCGATTTTATATGTTTTTGAAATTTGACGTCAATGTTTACAAACTTGGATTCGACATACAACCATTGCCTTTTCGTCTTTTCGAATTTGTAAAACAGGACCCGCGATACACAACTAGAGCGTTACATATACATTCTTTGAAATTTGCTTAAAATCGGTCCAAAAATAATGGCTGTACACCGCGTAAAACCTTTTGTCCTGACGTCAAATCTGATGTGATATAACGTCAAATTAATATGAATTACACTGCATTTTAAAGCATTTCTAAAGTATATACCATAAGATTTCATGGTCCTGGGAAGTTAACAACATATTAAATTTACGCGAATATATCAGAAATAATTTTGACCTTATGACGTCATATGACGTCAAATGACGTTCATCTTCAGAGAATGTAAAGCACTCTTGGAGACTTATTTACTTTCCAAATATATGATTTGTAACTCATCTGGAAACGATTTTATACGTATTTAAAATTTGACGTCAATGGTTCGAATATTGGATCCGCCATAAAACCTTTGCATTTTTGAATTTGGAAGAACGGACACCGGGATGCTCAACAATAACCTAATATACACTTTCTGTGAAAATTTTATGAAAATCGGTTCATAAACAATGGCTGTAGACCGCGTACAAACCTTTGTAGCATCTGGCAAGTGTAACGTCATATGACGTCATAGGCATATGAAAACTGTAGAATTAAAAATATCAACATTTGAAGCAAAATGTCATATAATTTCCATTTCCATGGACCATTTTAGCATATAGAAATTTTCTTGTAAATATTAGAAATAGATTTTCATGTATTGACGTCATCTGACGTCACATGACGTTCATTTTCACAAAGTCGTTCAGTCATCCATAATCCTACACAATGTTTAAATATCAATATTCTATCTCATATGGGACCGATTTTATAAGCATTTGAAAATTAACGACCTCGGTTCGAATCTTGGATTCTCCATAGAACCATGGTCTTTTAGAATTTTGAAAAACGGATAGCGGGATGCACAACTACATCTTAATATACACATTCTGTGAAAATTTGATGAACATCGGTTTATAAGTAATGGCTGTAGACCGCGTACAAACTTTTGTAGAATATGTCAAGTGTGACGTCATATGACGTCATATGCTTATAAAAATTATTGAAATAGAAATTATATCGTGTGAAACATATGCCATTAAATTTTTATTGCTCTTCGACCATTTCAACATATAGAAATAATCTTGTTAATGTTAGTAATATATTTTCATATAATGACGTCACGTGACGTCATATGATGCAAATTTTCAAAATATTTTTAAGACTCCGAGAGACCTACATACTGACCAAATATCAACTTTCTATCTCAAATAGGACTGATTTTATAAGCATTTGAAAATTTACGACCTTGGTTCGAATCTTGGATTCGCTATAGAACCTTGGCAATTTGGAATTTTGAGAAACGGACACCGGGATGCACAACTAGAACTTAATATACACATTCTGTGAAAATTTGATGAAAATCGGTTCATCAATAATGGCTGTAGACCGCGTACAAACTTTTGTAGCTTATTTCACGTGTGACGTCATATGACGTCATAGAGATATGAAAATCATAGAAATCAAAATTACAGCGTCTGAAGCATGTGTCATTAAATTTTCATTGCCCTTCGACAATTTCAACATATAGAAATATTCTTGTTAATATTAGAAATACATTATCATATAATGACGTCACGTGACGTTTTTTTAAAATGTTTAAAATTAAATATCAACTATCTAATTTTTTAAAAATTTCCTTGGTTAATTTTTTAATTTAAAAAAAAACACTAAACTTTTAAATGTTTAAATATACACATTCTGTGAAAATTTGATGAAAATCGGTTCACAAACAATGGCTGTAGACCGCGTACAAACTTTTGTAGCATATTTCAAATGTGACGTCATATGACGTCATAGGCATATGAAAATCATAGAAATCAAAATTTCCTCACGTGACAATAAGTCATAAAAATTTCATCGTCCTAGGAGTATTGCAACATAGAAAAATAAGCGTTTAGTTAGGAAGAAAAAAAGAATAATAATAATAATAATAAAAAAACAGTACAAACCCAATAGGACTTTCTGCCGAAAGGGCAGAAAGTCCTAATAACTAGATGTCATTCGTGAAAACGAATGATAGGACTTTCTGCAAGCTGTGTTAATGCAAAAAGCAGGAGATAGAAGTTTCATGTAATGACTCACCTCTGGTAGTATTTCATGTTCATGCTGAACAATTGACATTATATTCCGAAATCAGTGCAAATGATAAGAACTAAGTATTAGTCTGTGACGTAAAATGATGTCATATGACGTAAGGACATGACTGCAAACTTGATTTCTAGTTTAAAGGTCCTATGTTCGAATCTTACTTCAGCCACAATACTTCGGTTTTTAGGAATTAAGGTTAGCTGACAAAATATTCACACCTTAGTTGCAAAATGTACCATCTGTAAAAATTTGAAGAAAATCTTATCATAAATGACGGCTGTAGAGCGCGAATACCATTTTTCACTATTTTCAGCTTTGACGTCAGGTGACGTCATAGGGTGCTGAAAATACTGTTGCTCAAAAGCGCATACTTTACTGTAATAACTCTGAAATCATTGCCCAAATTAAAATTAAGTGGTATTCATATGACATCTATGACGTCACGATTCAAAATATTTGTAGAAATGCTGCAGAACTGCAAACTGTGTAAGTTTCAACTTTCTATCTCATCCTGAAGTTCTTTAATCCTAAAATGAAATTTTCGGTCCATGTTCGAGTCTTTTTTTCAGCAACAGAACTTCGGTTTTTTGGAATTTCGGTTAACTGACAGGATATGAACACCTTAGTTTCAAGATGTACAATCTGTAAAAAATTTGAAGAAAATCTGACCATAAATGGCGGCTGTAGAGCGTTAAAACCATTTTTCACTATTTTTAGCTCAGACGTCACATGACGTCATAGGGTGCTGAAAATGCTTTTGTTCAAAAGTACATACTTTGTTGTCATAACTCTGAAATTTTCATTATTCTGAACAACTGGCATCATGTCGAAATAATTGCTCTAAAATGAAAATTACGAAGTATGCTTATGACATCAGATGACGTCATATGACCTCATAACGCAAAACATATGTAGAAATATAGCAGAACTGCAAACTGTGTAAGTTTCAACTTTCTATATCATCCTGAAGCTCTTTAATCCTAAAATGAAATTTTCGGTCCTATGTTCGAATCTTATTTCAGCCACAGAACTTCGGTCTTTCGGAATTTCGGTTAGCTGACAGGATATGCACACCTTTGATTCAAGATGTACCATCTGTGAAAATTTGAAGAAAATCCGACCATAAATGACGGCTGTAGAGCGCGAACACCATTTTTCACTATTTTTAGCTGTGACGTCATGTGACGTCATAGGGTGCTGAAGATGCTTTTCTTCAAAAGCGCATACTTTACTTTCATAACTCTGAAATTTTCATTATTCTGAACAACTGGCATCATGTCAAAATCATTGCCCTAAAATGAAAATTAAGAAGTATGCTTATGACGTCACATGACGTCATATGACGTTCTGACTGAAAATATTTGTAGAAATTCTGCAGAACTGCAAACTGTGTAAGTTTCAACTTTCTATCTCATCCTGAAGCTCTTTAATCCTAAAATGAAATTTTCGGTCCTATGTTCGAATCTTATTTTAGCCACAGAACTTCGGTCTTTCGGAATTTCGGTTAGCTGACAGGATATGCACACCTTTGATTCAAGATGTACCATCTGTGAAAATTTGAAGAAAATCCGACCATAAATGACGGCTGTAGAGCGCGAACACCATTTTTCACTATTTTTAGCTGTGACGTCATGTGACGTCATAGGGTGCTGAAAATCATTGAAATCAAAATTTCCTCACGTGACTAATAAGCCATAAAAATTTCATCCTCCTAGGTCCATTGCAACATATTAAAATAAGCGTTTAGTTAGGAAGAAGAAAAGAATAATAATAATAATAATAATAATAATAATAAACAGTACAAACCCAATAGGACTTTCTGCTTTAGGCAGAAAGTCCTAATAACTAGATTTCATTCGTTGATACGAATGATAGGACTTTCTGCTACATTTGTTAAACACTTAAAAGCTAAAAAAGTAAAAGGATATGAAATTCCAGCCTTTAACTTGCTTTTGTATGGCCATAACTTAAATAAACTTTGAAAAATATAACCGTTTAACTTGGAGGATATGGCAAAAGTAACTGAAAATCATTTTTTTTATATCGATTTATTTAACTTGGACTATTTTTATAATCTATGTTACAAATCAAATTTATTTAAAATGCTTACATTTCGAATTTCATCCTGTAATAATTGCCGAAGACCGCGTAAAAGCTTGTGTAGACAGCGTCAAGTTTGATGTCATGTGACGTCATAGGCATAAGAAAATCAATGAAATGAAATATTAAGTATCTTGAATATATCAAGTAATTTTTTCATGCTCCTTACAACTTTGCAACATATAGAAATTAACGCGTAGATATATTAACATTCTTTTTGACCTTATGATGTCAAATGACATTAATCCTCACAGAATATGAATAAGTCTCAAAGACTTATATTCAGTCCAAATATCAACTTTCTAAATCATCTGGAAGCGATTTTATATGTATTTGAAATTTGACGTCAATGGTTCGAAACTTGGATTCGCCATAGAACCATTGCTTTTTCGAATTTGTAAAAAGGGACCCGGGATACACATATAGAGCGTTACATATACATTCTGTGAAATTTTGATGAAAATCGGTCCAAAAATAATGGCTGTACACCGCGTAAAACCTTTTTGTCCTGACGTCAAAGCTTACGTGATATAACGTCACATTAATATGAATTACATTGTATTCTAAAGCACATGGATTGATGTACATACCATTAGATTTCCATGGTCCTGGGAAGTAAACAACATATTTAAATTAACGCGTATATATCAGAAATTATTTTTGACCTTATGACGTCATATGACGTCATGTGACGTTCATCTTCATAGAATGTAAAGCACTCTTGGAGACTTATATACTATTCAAATATAATATTATATTTCTAACTCATCTGGAAACGATTTTATACGTATTTGAAATTTGACGTCAATGGTTCGAATTTTGGATCCGCCATAAAACCTTTGCATTTTCGAATTTGGAAAAACGGACACCGGCATGTACAACTAGACTTTAACATTCGCATTCTGTGAAATTTTGATGAAAATCGGCCCGGAAATAATGGCTGTAGACCGCGTACAAGCATTTTTAGACGACGTCAAGTTTGACGTCAAAGCACGTCATAGTAAAATGAAAATTATTGAAATGCAAACAGTTCTATCTGAAGCATATGCTATTAAATTTTCAAGGTGCTCAGACTTGTACAACATATAAAAATTAACACGTAAATATTAGAAATTACCTTTCACCTCATGACGTCATATGACGTCATATGACGTTCATCTTCAGAGAATGTAAAGTAACCCTTGAGACTTATATTCTGTCCAAATATCATCTAATGGTTCGAATCTTGGTTCCAACCTTCCTTTAATTTTGAAAAAGGGACACGGAAGGAATCTTCTTGAAATTGGATGAAAATCGGCCCAGAAATAATGGCTGAAGACCGCGTACAAACTTTTTCACCTTACGTCAAATTTGACGTTATATGACGTCATATGAATATGAAATTCATTGCATTCGAAAGCTCATGGTTTGAAATATATGCCATAAAATTTTCATTGTTCTGGGCCATTGGCAACACATCGAAATTAACACAAATACAAGAGGAAGAAAAAAAGAATAAGAAGAATAAGAATAACTAGATGTCATTCGTTTAAACGAATGATAGGACTTTCTGCAACATCTGCTTTATATAGTATATATAGAAGATGACATAATAGATAATCTGTCCAAATTGCAACTTTCTATCTCCTCTATTTCTATATAAAATAGCACAAATAGAACACATTCTGTGAATTTTAATAAAAGTCCGCCCATATCTTGCACATGTAGTTTACATACAACATTTATACTATGTCATATGACATGAAAGAAAAATGAAACAGTGTTCAAATGTAAGTTTCTAACTTTCATCACACATAGAATTTCATCACTCCAGCTCAGTTGTAACCTTGTTTAATTTTAGCCTCATTAGGAAGAAGTATTGAATATTTGTATAGTGCTATATCCTTTCGACACCTGTAACGTAGTTAATCGTATTTAGCGATTTTGGCGTGTTTGGGCTTCCGTAGTTTTGCCATAAATTCCTGGAATTTCGAACTATGGTGATTTTTGAAAGGTAACATCCCAGCCTACAAACTGATGCAATATGAATATCGTTAGCATAACAATGCAGTTTTTAGATGGTCTAAAATGTGGGGCTGCGTGTGAATTTTTCAAGGCTTGCAAACTGCTCGCTAGCTACATAGTGTTGCAAATACGGATTTTTGTCTTGTGCCGTTGTACATGTATTAACTTCAATGCTTATTTTGGAAACAGTCAACATTCGACAAAAAACAACAACAAAAAAAAAAGAACAAAATCAAGATATAGCCCATCAATTGCAATTTGTATTTTTTTTTTTTTTTTTTTTTTTTTTTTTTTTTTAAGTCGTTGCGCAAGTATTTAAGCCTGGTGACCCCTGCGCGTGACCTTTTCCATATTTTTATGATGCATGATTATGAAATATCTTATTTTCCATGTAACTTTCTTATATGAAGTCCAATTTCAATAAACTTGGTACCGTTAGAAAAAGCTCTTAAAACATGCTACATTTTATACGCATAATGTATAAAGTTATCTTCAGTCGTTTCTGAGATATTGACTGTTAAACCTCAAGAAAACAGCATATTATCACAAAATTAGTTTCATTTCATTTAGTTTTTTTGCTTATAACTTTGTATTCCGTAAACCAATTTTAATAAACTAAATAAATCTTTGGAAACGTCAATTATTCAGCTATAATTCTTATTCATACATATATTTACAAAAATCGATATTTATTGAGATATGGCTACATGTATGCAGTAGGGGTGAAATCTAAATTTCCTCACGTGCCTAATAACCCATAAAAATTTCATCGTCCTAGGACTATTGCAACATATTAAAATAAGCGTTTAGTTAGGAAGAAGAAAAGAATAATAACAATAAAAAATGACGTCACGTGACGTCATATGACGTTTATTTTCTCATAATTCTTAAGACACCCAGAGACCTACTAACTGACAAAAATTTCAACTATCGATCTCAAATAGGACCGATTTTATAAGCATTTCAAAATTGACGTCCTTGGTTCGAATCTTGGATCCGCCATAGATGCTTGGACTTTTCGAATTTTGAAAAACGGACACCGGTATACACAATAAGAACGTAATATACACATGCTGTGAAAATTTAATGAAAATCGGCCCATTAATAATGGCTCTGGACCGTGTACAAACTTTCGTAGTCAATTTCAAATGTGACGTCATATGACGTCAGAGACATATGAAAATCATTGAAATCGAAATTTCAGCGTCTGAATCCTTAGTCATTAAATTTTCATTGCCCTTCGACAATTTCAACATATAGAAATACTCTTGTTAATATTAGAAATACATTATCATATAATGACGTCACATGACGTCAGATGACGTTTTTTTTCACGAAATCTTTAAGACTCCCAGAGACCTATATACTGACCAAATATCACTTTTCTATCTCAAATAGGACCGATTTTATAAGCATTTAAAAATTTACGACCTTGGTTCGAATCTTGAATTCGCTATAGAACCATGGACTTTTCGAATTTTAAAAAACGGATCCCGAGATGCACAACTAGAACTTAATATACACATTTTGTGAAAATTTGATGAAAATCGGCCCATTAATAATGGCTCTGGACCGTGTACAAACTTTTGTAGTCAATTTCAAATGTGACGTCATATGACGTCATAGGCTTCTGAAAATCATTGAAATCGAAATTCAGTATCTAAAGCATGCGGGGTTAAATTTTCATTGCCCTTCGAAAATTTCAACATATAGAAATAATCTTGTTAGGATTAGAAATTCATTATCATATAATGACGTCACGTGACGTCATATGACATTTATTTTCACAAAATGTTTAAGACTCTCAGAGACCTATATACTGACCCAATATCATCTTTCTATCTTAAATAGGACCGATTTTATAAGACTTTGAAAATTAACGACCTTGGTTCGAATCTTGGAATCGATATAGAACCTTGGACTTTTCGAATTTTGAAAAACGGACACCGGGATGCACAACTAGAACATAATATACACATTCTGTGAAAATTTGATGAAAATCGGTTCATTAATAATGGCTCTGGACCGCGTACAAACTTTTGTAGCTTATTTCAAGTGTGACGTCATATGACGTCATAGAGATATGAAAATCATAGAATTCAAAATACCATCTCTTGAGAATAAGACATCAAAATTTCAATGTCCTTGGACCATATTAACATATAAAATTATGTGTTTAAATATTAGAAATTTGATGACGTCATATGACGTCACAAGACGTCCATTTTCACAAATTATTTAAATCTATCGGAGATCTATATGCTGACAAAATATCAACCTTCTCTCTCATTTAGGGACGATTTTATGAGCATTTGTCAATTTGACGTCCTTGGTTTGAATCTTGCATTCGCCATAGAACCTTGGGCTTTTCGAATTTTGAAAAACGGACAAAGAGATGCACAACTAGAACATAATATACACATTCTGTGAAAATTTGATAAAAATCGGTTTATTAATTATCGCTCTGGACCGCGTACAAACTTTTGTAGCAATTGCCAAGTGTGACGTCATAATGACGTCATAGGCATTTGAAAATTATAGAATCTTTTAATTACGCATATGAATAATATGCCATCGAAATTTCATTCTCCTAGGACGATTGCAACATATGAAAATCCTTGAGGAAGAAAAGAATAATAATAATAATAATAATAATAATAATAAACAGAACAAACCCAATAGGACTTTCTGCTTTAGGCAGAAAGTCCTAATAATAAGAAAAATAAACATAACAAACCCTATACGTTTTCCGCAAGTTTGCGGAAAGCCGTAATAATAATAAGAATAAACACTAGATGTCATTCGTCTAAACGAATGATAGGACTTTCTGCAACCTGTGTTAATGCAAAAAGCAGGAGATAGAAGTTTCATGTAATGACTCACCTCTGGTAGTATTTCATGTTCATGCTGAACAATTGACATTGTATTTCGCGAAAAATAAGCGTTTCGTTACGAAGAAAAAAAAATAAGTAGCAGTAGTAGTAGTATGCTTATGACGTCATATGAGGTCACGACTCAAAACATATGTAGAAATTCTGCAGATCTGCAAACTGTGTAAGTTTCAACTTTCTATCTCATCCCGAAGTTCTTTAACCCTAAAATGAAATTTTTGGTCCTATGTTCGAATCTTACTTCAGCCACAATACTTCGGTTTTTCGGAATTAAGGTTAGCTGACACAATATTCACACCTTAGTTTCAAGATGTACCATCTGTAAAAATTTGAAGAAAATCTGATCATAAATGGCGGCTGTAGAGCGCAAACACCATTATTCACTATTTTTAGCTCTGACGTCACGTGACGTCATAGGGTGCTGAAAATGCTGTTGCTCAAAAGCGTATACTTTACTGCAATAACTCTGAAATTTTCATTATTCTGAACAACTGGTATCATGTCGAAATCATTGCCCCAAATTAAAAATAAGTGGTATGCTTATGACGTCCTCTGACGTCACGATTCAAATATTTGTAGAAATTCTGCAGAACTGCAAACTGTGTAAGTTTCAACTTTCTATCTCATCCTGAAGCTCTTCAATCCTAAAATTAAATTTTTGGTCCTATGTTCGAATATTACTTCAGCCACAGAACTTCGGTTTTTCGGAATTTTGGTAAGCTGGCAGGATATGTACACCTTAGTTTCAAGGTGTACCATCTGTGAAAATTAGAAGAAAATCCGACCATAAATGGCCGCTGTAGAGCGCGAACACCATTTTTCAAAATTTTTAGCTGTGACGTCATGTGACGTCATAGGGTGCTGACAATCACTGAAATCAAAATTTCCTCACGTGACTAATAACCCATAAAAATTTCATCGTCCTAGGACTATTGCAACATATTAAAATAAGCGTTTAGTTAGGAAGAAGGAAAGAATAATAATATTAAAAATGACGTCACGTGACGTCATATGATATTTATTTTCACATAATTGTTAAGACACCCAGAGACCTACTAACTGACAAAATTTCAACTTTCTATCTCAAATAGGACAGTTTTTATAAGCATTTAAAAATTGACGTCCTTGGTTCGAATCTTGGATCCGCCATAGATGCTTGGACTTTTCGAATTTTGAAAAACCGGACACCGGTATACACAATAAGAACGTAATATACACATTCTGTGAAAATTTGATGAAAATCGGCCCATTAATAATGGCTCTGGACCGTGTACAAACTTTCGTAGTCAATTTCAAATGTGACGTCATATGACGTCATAGGCTTCTGAAAATCATTGAAATCGAAATTTCAGCATCTGAAGCATGCGGCATTAATTTTTCATTGCCCTTCGAAAATATTAAGATATAGAAATAATCTTGTTAGTATTAGAAATTCATTATCATATAATGACGTCACGTGACGTCATATGACATTTATTTTCACAAAATGTTTAAAACTCGCAGAGACCTATATACTGACCCAATATCATCTTTTTATCTCAAAAAGGACCGATTTTATAAGAATTTGAAAATTTACGACCTTGGTTCGAATCTTCGAATCGCTATAGCACCTTGGACTTTTCGAATTTTGAAAAACGGACATCGGGATGCACAACGAGAACTTAAGATACACATTCTGTGAAAATTTGATGAAAATCGGTTCACAAACAGTGGCTGTAGACAGCGTACAAACTTTTGTTGCATATTTCCAGTGTGACGTCATATGACGTCATAGGCATATGAATATCATAGAAATCAAAATTTCAGCCGTTTGAAGCATGTGTCTTTAAATTTCCATTGCCTTTCGACAATTTCAACATATAGAAATATTCTTGTTAATATTAGAAATACATTATCATATAATGACGTCACGTGACGTCATATGACATATATTTTCACAAAATATTTAAAACTTCTAGAGACCTATATACTGACTAAATATCAACTTTCTATCTTAAATAGGACAGATTTTATAAGCATTTTAAAAATTTATGACCTTGGTTCGAATCTTGGATTCGCTATAGAACCATGGACTTTTCGAATTTTGAAAAACGGACACCGGGATGCACAACTAGAAATTAATATACACAATCTGTTAAAATTTGATGCAAATCGGTTCACAAACAATGGCTGTAGACCGCGTACAAACTTTTGTAGCATATTTCAAATGTGACGTCATATGACGTCATAGGCATATGAAAATCATAGAAATCAAAATTTCCTCACGTGACTAATAAGTCCTAAAAATTTCATCGTCCTAGGTGTATTGCAACATAGAAAAATAAGCGTTTAGTTAGGAAGAAAAAAAGAATAATAATAATAATAAGAAGAAGAATAAACAGTACAAACCCAATAGGACTTTCTGCTTTAGGCAGAAAGTCCTAATAAAAAACATAACAAACCCAATAGGACTTTCTGCCGAAAGGGCAGAAAGTCCTAATAAACATAACAAACCCAATAGGACTTTCTGCTTTAGGCAGAAAGTCCTAACTAGATTTCGTTTGCACGGCAAACGATAGGACTTTCTGCAAACCGCTTAAAACTCAATCAAACTGAAAATTATTAAAACGCAGAAAATATTAGGTTTCTAGAGTGTAACCTATACATTCTTTGAAAATTTTCAAAAAATTCATCAATTTGTAATGTTTCAGATCGCTTACAAACTTTTTGATCCGACGTCTTTTCTGAAGTCATATGGTTGTGAATATAATTGCATATGAAAATTCAGCATATCTAATATATATGCCCTAAATTTTTTGTAGTTCTGGACCATTGGGATCACACTGAATTTTTTTGCACGAGAAATGGAAACAAATAATAACCTATGATGTCAAATGACGTCCGGCCTATGAAAATCTGAAGAAAACCTTTAAAATTACAATATGTGTGAATTTCAGCTTTTTATCTCATATGGAGTACTCAATCTGATTAAAGTCATCTCCTATATAAATGCTACGCTACATAAGATTGTAGGAAGATCGTGTACTTTAGTCAGATTGTACTAAATTTAATTTCGAGGTCACATTTTTTTTAAACTTGGTTTCACCACAGAACCTCGGTCCTTTCAATATTTTGTAAACGAAAGTAAGGATGCACAACAAAATCCTAACTTATACCTTCTGTAAATTTACTAGAAAATCCATTCAAAAATAAATTCTGCAGAGCTCGTACAAACGTTTTAACTGACGTCAAATCTAGCGTCTATGATGTCATATGATATGCTAGTTGTCTTTAACTACAGAATATACCCAGTCAGCAGTTATCGGGCCAATATAGCACTGATATCGGCACCTATGTCTGCACTGTGGGTCATTAATACCTCCACACAATGCTTTGATACAGGAGAAGCCAGACTCCAGGCAGAGCATAGATAAGCACTTGTATATATAATATATTATATATGATAGCAATCAATAAGTAAAGAAAGTCATTTTTTAAAGTGGATAGAGAATCAGTTATGGTTATTTGGCACAGCAGTATAAAAGTCTAGTCACAGTTCTTAGACATTGCACTTATCTTAGTCGCCATCTGTTTACATTTTATGTTTCAAGTAAATACCATGTATAATATTCAAGTTAATGTCGAGACAAGAAAAAAAAAGCTATTTAACAAAGGGAGATAATTAAACAAGAGGGCCATGATGGCCCTGAATCGCTCACCTGATTATAAATGAGCAACATATGTTGGATTTTTCATATTGACCTACTTTTTGACCCCACATGACCCAAATTCGAACTTGTACAAGATTTTATGGAGACAAACATTCTGACAAAGTTTCATGAATATTTGGCCAAAAATGTGGCCTCTATAGTGTTAACAAGGTTTTTATAAGACTTGACCCCGTGACCTACTTTTTGATCCCACATGACCCAATTTCGAACTTGTCCAAGAATTTATGGAGACAAACATTCTGACCAAGTTTCATGAACATTTGGCCAAAAATGTGGCCTCTAGAGTGTAAACAAGGTTTTTTTAAGATTTGACCTTGTAACCTTCTTTTTGACCCCTCATCACCCAATTTCGAACTTGTCCAAGATTTTATTGAGACAAACATTCTGACCAAGTTTCATGAAGATTGGCCTAAAAATATGGCCTCTAGAGTGTTAACAAGCCAAATTGTTGACGACGCACGACGGACGAGGGACGAGGGACAAAGGGCCATCACAAAAGCTCACCCTTGAGCACGTTGTGCTCAGGTGAGCTTAAAATGGGAGCAGGTAGAGTTACAGTTCTTGGACACTGCACTTTTCCTAGTTGCCATCAGATTCTGGTTACATTTTAAATTTCAAGTCAATACATTGTATAATATTTGAGCAATGTTCCGGACAAGAAAAACAAAATTAACCAAAGGGAGATAATGCAAAAATGAAACCAGGGCAATAATTCTGCGATCCTTGAGACAACTCAAGTGAAATTTATGACATGCACCTATCCACCTGATTATCAATTCACACACAACATTTGAACCGAGTTGGTCAAGAAATGTAGTTCGCGTCACAAGATATTTAAAGTCAAATCAGGGGCAATAACTGCGTAATCCTCGTGGGAACGAAGTGAATTTTGCGTCTTGTACATCTACTGCTAATGAAGAACATTTTTTTCAAAGTATTAGATGAATCAGACTGAAATTGAAAGAGGAATTCACTGGACAAGACATTTCAAGTTGATTCAGGGGCAATAACATCGTAATCCTTGTGGGAATGAAGTGAAATTTGCGTCTTGCACATTTAGTTCTTCTATCAGGGGTACAGATAAGCTGCGTATTTGCGTAATTACACAAATAAAAAAGATAAAAACCCAATTCTTTTTATTAAAATTAGATTACTCAAATATCCAAAATATTAAAGCGTACTGGTATGCAACATTTTGAAACCGACAGATGTTTACAAATACTCGTATATGTTTGACTGGTTACTTGCGAATCCGCAAGATAGTCTTCAAACGATTTCCGGTAATTTCCTACTTTGAGTTCCATTCAAGTAAAACATAAATCCAGTCAGTCTTATTTGTTCATCTGACGCTTTTCTATTTGTTTGCTCTTTTCTATTTGTTTGCTTCAAATATGGTTACATAAGGCAGGAAGAAACGGGTAAACGTTTTAAAAAAAACACTGTGTAGATACCTAGCACTGCAAACCAAACATCAGGCATTTGTGTCACAATAATTGACGATCTGGAAGTTGAGATAGAGTCGATAGCATCCAATTCCATGTTAACCAGGAAATAATTTGTTTTAATTCAATATTTAAAAGTGCTAAATCTTTGGATCAGGAAGATCAAATATGATTGAATGTTTTTTCTTTATTTAATTGTTGAGGAGCTAATGATAAATCCTGCAATGATAATTGTTAAATTGACATTGTTGCATACAAGGACAGCAGGCGCATATACCAGTAAGAACATGTACTGTTATTTCAATTCCAAAATTAAGTTGATGAAAAAAAAGTAATTGATTTAATATTGATGAAGTAACCATATTTTCATTACTCAATTGAAATTGTGAAACCCCAATTCCTTGAAAAATTGATGAGTAAATACCCAATTGACCTCAAACCTTATCTGTAGCCCTGTTCTGATAAATATTTATGCCAAGTATCAGGTGAAATGGCTGAAAGTACCGGACAAGATTTTGCTTAAATACTGCATAACTGACTGACCAACCAACCGACTGACTAACCAACCGACCAACAGGCTGATTCTCCTCCATTTGTGCTGGTATACAGGGGTTTTCATTTCAAAACAAAAATAAATCAATAAAAACCTAGTATCATATTAATTAATATAAAATCTTAAGGTTTTTAGAACAGGGTTGCTTGCAAAACTGTTCTAAGGAAGCATACATTTTGGATTTGACAACAGTTTGGGGCTATATTAAGAATTTTTTTATTTATAGATTTCCCTCTTTTTTACTACACAGAGAAAAAAGTCCAACATTTATTTTCTCTCTTAACACTCAATGGTGACAATTTTCATGTTTATTTCAGACTCAGAACGATTGCGATTAAAACTAAATAAAAATGTATTGAAAATAGATGCTGGAGATATTATATTTAATAAACTGTAATGAAAACAGATAATAATTATGCAGAAGGCAAATTCCCAATTCATGTTTAGATATTTCGAACCATAACTGGCTGGAAATTCCAGCAATAGCCGACAATATATAAATTGTAGGTTTGAGTCCCAGTCTTTTATATTTTCCTTTTGTTTTTTACAGCTAATTGTTTTGTTTTTTTTAATTTCTTTTGCAATATTAAGCAAACATATTTTTGCCATAATGAAAATCAGTAATTCAAGTACATGTGTTCGTAAATATATAAAACACTAAGTTACATGTAAATCAGATCGCTCTCGAGGACGCACACTTTAAAAATTAAAATTATGTGCGTCTCCTCGGACGCATGAATATTTCATACATTGAAACTCAAATTATCATGGTTAATGATTTGTTTACTCAGTTCAACTTCATAATGGTTTCATAATGGGTTTTCCCCATGCGCTTGCGACTAGCCTGTTGGTGTGCAACATGCTTTTATTTGCCAACATATCATAATCCCTACTGGGAGCTATGTTTACATGCACTGAAATACACACGCGTGTGTATATATTCTCCAAGTACATGATTGAAATCCTTTGCTATTATATAATCGTAACGGAGCTGTATTTCAATAGAGATTTGACTGTTTCGTTACATTTTGGAGTATACTTAGTTCATGTACATTTTAACACCAATGAACTAGCAGTATAATTGGACATTTGTTAAGTAAAGATGACCTGTAATTTGATGGTTGTCGCATTACGACAGAATATGTTCAAAATCAAAACCTACAAGATGTAAAAAAGAAAGAGCAATAAACAATAAGATAAACATCCGCTCAGCATTTCTTTTTTTTCCTATTTTTGATTAACAAATATAAATTTAAAAAAGAATTTTACCACAGGCATATAAGAAAAAAGTGCATTCAGGTTTTTAAAAAGGCAAGAATGTATCTTATCTTATCGAGATATAAACTGTTAAACACACTGGGAGTTACCAAATTTTCATTTTTCCGCCATAACTCAACCGATTCAACCCGATCATCAAAAACTAAATATCATCTGAAAGGTCTTTCCAAGCACTACAAATTATACGCATAGTGTCTCGATAGGATATTTACCGTTTTTGAGATATTAAGGCCGAAGAAAAAGCCGATAATTGATATATGACCTTGACCTTTGGGATTTTCCGGAAACGGAAGTGACTGCATCTTCAGACAAAATTTCAAGCAAATCATACAAAAAATAAAGTCTTCAGGGCTTAAAAACCGTTAAATTTTCTGAAAATAAAGAAGATAGAGAGACTAATATTCAGTCCGAATATCAGCTTTCTAGCTCATCTGGAAGCGATTTTATACGCATTTGAAATTTGACGTCAATGGTGCGAATCTTCGAAACCAGCTTCAAGCACCTTCACTGCGCATGTGCGTCGAGAAGCGGAGCTTTATGTGTTCACCAATATGGACTAAGACCACAATTACCTGCCCTTGGTTACCCTGTATCTGCCTACACAGAAAAAAGTGACCCTATTTAATGCTTAATTAAGGTGAGTTTTTGACTGAGAGACATGCAATAAAGAATTAAATTCTATAGAACACAGTTAAATAGTCATAAAATGCCCAATTTGGAGGCATTATTGCACAACAATCTTAATAGTTTAGCATTACTGAGAGGGAATTTTTGAGAAAAAATGGTGTGAAATGGCCGACCGGTGCACTAAATTCATACGCATGTTATTTGGCCTTAAATAGGTCAAAAAGTAGTCGGGTGACCCTATGTTTAAAATGTACAGAATTATTTCTCTTGAATAGATCTATCTAATGAGGGTGAGTTTGGATGCTCATTTCCCTTACAGAAATTGTCATTTGTATATATGCTTATATAGAGCATATAGTAAATTTAAATTGTGGTCTTAGTCCATATCACGCATGTGTAACGTGTTACTGGGATTTTTAATGTGAACGCATGAACATCGACAAAAAATAATACACAGCAACCATAGAGAACAAACTTTTACTCACTAGCATTCTGATTAATCCAAAATAACAATAGAACTCTACCCTTCCGCTTAGTTTAGTTTAAACATGTATTATTGCCTAAATACGTAAGAGGGTCTGACCACAAGTTCTAACAACATTAGTATCGGTCATCGCTTTAAAGACACTTGTGTAATTGCAATGTATACACATGTTAACACAGAATGGGCAATATATAACTAATTACTAAACAAAGCAATTAAGTAAATATCCGATTAAATAAATTCAAATTAAAAAAAAAAAAAAAAAAAAACAAAATACTAACAAACAAGGGTTAAAAAAAAAAAGTCCAAAACACAACATATATAGGTGCAGATATATGAACCTTTCTAAACAGTATCTTTTATTCAAATTTCAATCACCACTTTTTTTGCCGAAGAGATCAAAGTCGGCTTCCGGTTCTATGCTCATTTGGAGGTATACACAGCTAGGGCGAGGCATTGACCTTTGACATAACATGTTACATGTCACGTGATGTAATTCAAGCTGGGAACAGGTTGATAGGGCGGAGTCTAAAAAATCAATACTATATTTGAAATGTGCGACTGCGTCAAAACATAATTTCAAACACTAAGTAGGATAGTGTTATTTAGTAAGCATTAAGTCCATTAAATCGGTCGCGGGACTTTGCCGCGCCTGACCGATTTAACTTCATTAATGCTTACTAAAAAAACACTAACCTATACTTAATTAACACTGACTAACTTAGAGTTTGCCCCGCCCTATTACTGCGATATGCTGCTATATTAGGAGATGGCGCCATATAAGTGTTACGTCAGCGTGTTGTTAAAGTATTCACACACGTGCACGTGCTTTCCAAATATGGATGTAACACATAAATTTCGCGCATTTTTTGACAGTCGGCTCATTTCTTTTTCAGATTTCAATCAATTTATGCGATGGCTGTTTATTTATTTATTTATCTTGTTTTAATTAGTTAAGACATCAGAAAAATCAAATGATTGACATTAAGGAAAGAACGAAATATGTAAATAATAATCGTTTAAAAAAGTCGGTGTCAGCGGAAGATATCAAGGCTAGGAATACCCGAAAATACCAAATCAAACGAGTTAATACATGATCTGTAAGTTGTTTAAATACGTCATATCACTTATTTCAATATTTGTATTTACCAAATTTGTAAACATAGGTACTGGTATAGCTCCCTTGGTTGGCGCTCAGCTTAATAAGGGTAGTTCCAGGACTGATGGCCCGGTGTCCGGATAATGTGACTGGGTGTGGTATCATGCCAACTGTCTTCGACGTGATACTGTGCAGTGTGACAACACTACATTTGTCTCAAGTAGACATTGTCTCCAAAAGACTTAAATACTGTCGGTGGGACGTTAAACCTAATAAACTGTACTTGTATTTTAGTATTTAATTTAGCATCTTTTTCTTTCCTTAGGAGTCCTTTCGCAAAAAATATTTCCGAAACTCCTCATTCTTATGTAAATGTTTATCTATAAACATGATTATTCAAGCAACTTTACTTAATGTTTACAAAAGACGTCAACATGCGCCAGTGTGCACACCTCGTGTGTAGGGATCGGTGTAGTAAACACTGCCATATATGATATCACGTGAATAGGGCGGAGAATAATTTGAAATAATGACATGCGCATTTCGTCGTAAAGTCTTAACAGTCAAATCACAATTAAATAGACAAGTCTCGCAAAATCTCGAACTCTTAACAAATTAAATCGACCAGGAATTTCAAATTTTGGGCTCACTGATTAGGTAGAAATAGCGGGCAAACTCTAAACAAAGTTACTCCATTTGGCCCTTTTAGCTAACGGACAAATTAACTTGCAGCGTCTTGAATGGATGAAATTGCAATGTTTCAACAACGGTCTAAATGACATGTGTCAAAACGCTCAAAGGATTATGGGTAACGCAACGCTGCAACTAAAAAAAGTCCTGCAAATACCCTTATATGTTGAGCGCCAAGCAAGGGAGCTATAACAGTACCATTTTTTACGACTTGGTATGCCGTGGTCGGGGATCGAACCCACGACCTCCCACTCACGAGGCTGACGCTCTAACCACTCGGCCATCGGAAAGGGTAAGCTTGTTTAGCTAGTAATATCAATATGATATAAGTAAAAAGTTTATTTGCAATTTATAAGACTAATACATAGCTGTAAACTTACATTATCCGAAAATGCTGCAATTAACGTGAAAGCGAAAGTAGGATATTTTTCGAAAATTCTTACACTTTGGTTTAAGTTCGTATTTTTGATGTAACTTCCTTATACTTTAATCAATTTCAAAACTTTAAGTACCAAAATAATCGTCTTAAAATTCTCTACATCTCACTTGCTTAAGGTGTGGTCTTATTTCGAATGACTTTTAAGATATTAGCCGTATAACTTTGACAACACGGCAGAATCGCTGAAATTCTACATATATAAATTCTTATTTTTGATGTAACTCCCTTATACTTGGGTCAATTTCAAAACTTTAGGTACCAAAATAATCGTCTAGGAATTCTCTACATTTCACACGCTTTATGTTTAGGAATATTACTAATACTTTTTGAGATACAAGCTCTTAAACCTCCTGAAAAATGAAAAAATCACCAAAGCGACATGCACGAATTTCGTTGTTTCCCCATTACTCCATAAATCTTTGGCCAATCGTTAAACTTTAGGCATCAAAAGAACGGCCAAACATTGCTTTACAAATAATATTCATCATCATATTTTCAAAAATCAAACGTTTTCGAGGTATAAACATTTAAACACACTGGGGTTTACCAAATTTTCATTTTTCCTCCATAACTCAACCGATTCAACCCCGATCATCAAAAACTAAATATCATCTGAAAGGCTTTCTAAACACTACAAATTATACTCATAGTGTCTCGATAGAATATTTACCGTTTTTGAGATATTTAAGGCCGAAGAAAAAGCCGATAGTTGATATATGACCTTGACCTTTGGGATTTTCCAGAAACGAAAGTGACATGGCTCCATAAAATCTAATACTGCATCTTCAGACAAAATTTCAAACAAATCATACAATAAATAAAGCCTACAGGGCTTAAAACCGTTAAGTTTTAATACGAAAGTTTTATTAGCATTAAACCATCATGTGACGTCATATGGCGTTCATCTTTTCAGAATGTAAAATGGAAGCGATTTTATACGCATTTGAAATTTGACGTTATTAGTTCGAACGGACACCGAGATGCACAACTAGAGCCTAACATACACATTCTGTGAAATTTTGATGAAAATCGGTCCAGCAATAATGGCTGTAGACCGCGTACAATATTTTTCACGCGACGTCGAATCTGACGTTATATGACGTCATATGAATATGAAATTCATTGCATCCGAAAGCTCATGGTTTGAAATATATGCCATAAAATTTTCATTGTTCTGAGTCAATGGCCACACCTCAAAATTAACACAAATATAAGAGGAAGAAAAAAAGAATAAGAAGAAGAAGAAGAAGAATAAAAAAACAGTACAAACCCAATAGGACTTTCTGCCAGTAGGCAGAAAGTCCTAATAAGAAGAATAAGAACTAGATTTCTTTTGTTCTGGACAAAAGAAATGGCTTTCTGCACTGCAAACCATGTCAAACCTGATCATACTTATTGAGTTTTCTGAAATACACCATCTTCAAAAATTGAAGAAAATCCGTCCCGAATTGATAGCTGTAGAGTGCAAACATAAATAAATAGCAGAGGAAATCTGTGATGTCATATAACATAATTTAAATTTTAAAGTCATTGCATTCAAAAGGGAATATGTTTCTTTGTTTTCAGTTATAATTTTAATTTTAAAGTGACAATGACAATGTGAAATCTAGCTTTTTTCAATATTAAAAGGGGCATAACTCCTGACCTAATATTAATTTTAATTTAGACTGGGACAAAAATGTAGGCCTCTAGAGTATTCACAAGATTTTTCTAAGATTTGACCTGGTGACCTAGTTTTTGTTCTCATGTGACTCATTTTCGAACTCATCCAATATATTAATTAGACAAACATCCTGACCAAATCTTTTGAAGATTGGGCTAAAACTGTGACCTCTAGAGAGTTCACAAGGTTTTTCTTAGCTTTGACCTGGTGACCTAGATTTTGATCACACATGATCCAATTTTCAAACACATGTAAGATATCATGTAGACAAACATCCTAACCAAAATTTATGAAGATTGGGCCAAAACTGTGGCCTGTAGAGTGTTCACAAGGTTTTTCTAAAATTTGACCTGGTGACCTAGTTTTTGACCCCACATTACCCATTTTCGAACTCATCCAAGATATCATGTAGACAAACACCCTGATAATTTTTCATGAAGATTGGTCAGAAACTGTGGCCTCTAGAGTGTTCGCAAGGTTTTTATAAGATTTTCCCTGGTGACCTAGTTTTTGACCCCATGTGACCCAATTTTGAACTCATCTGAGATATCATGCAGACAAATATCTTAACCAAATTTTATGAAGGATGGGCCGAAACTGTGGCCTCTAGAGTGTTCGCAAGGTTTTTCTAAAAAATTTCCCTGGAGACCTAGTTTTTGACCCCATGTGACCCAATTTGACTCTTCGAGATATCATAGACAAACATCCTACCAAGATTCATGAAGATTGGGCGAAAACTGTGGCCTGTAGAGTGTTCACAAGGTTTTTCAAAGATTTGACCTGGTGACCTAGTTTTTGACCCCAAATGACCCAATTTCGAACTCTTCCGAGACAGAATATAAACAAACATCCTGACCAAGATTCATGAAAATTGGGCGAAAACTGTGGCCTCTAGAGTGTTCATAAGGTTTTTCAAGGATTTGAACTAGTGACCTAGTTTTTGACCCAACATGACCCAATTTCAAACTCATTTGAGATATTATGTAGGCAAACATCCTAACCAAGTTTCATGAAGTTTGGGCCAAAGTTGTGGCCTCTAGAGTGTTCACGTTTTTCTAAGATTTGACCTGGTGACCAAGTTTTTGACCCCACATGACCCAATTTCGAACTCATCCGAGATATCATGTAGACAAACTCTCTGACAAAGTTTTATGAAGATTGGGCCAAAACGGTGGCCCCTAGAGTGTTCACAACCAATTGTTGACGACGGACGACTGACGGCGCACGACGGACAAAAGGCGATCAGAAAAGCTCACCTGAGCACAAGTGCTCAGGTGAGCTAAAAAAAAAGGCCTTTATATTTCCAACATTTCACGTGTTTCATGTTTCAACTTTTCTGTTACGTGCTCTGAGATATAGAAAGTTATTTTTCAAAGAAACGGCAAAAAAAAAAAAATCCGCAAAACGATGTTCATGTCTATTATTGCCCTTCGACAAATAACTTTATAATTAATGGTCCGATCATTAAAATCTGCATACCATTAGAACCGCATTGCATCACGCTAATAATACTGTTCTTTATATTATTTTCAAAAATTAATAGTTTCTTAGAAAAAACAACAACAATCAAATGATAGGGACTAACTGCAGAAATGCATGAAAGAACGGTTTAAATGAATTCTTATTTCTCATCTAACTTCCTTATAGGATATCCGATGTCCAATTTTAAAACGGTAGGTACCATTAGAAAGGCCTTTAAATTTCCAACATTTCACGTGTTTCATGTTTCAACTTTTCTATTACGGGCTCTGAGATATAGAAAGTTATTTTTCAAGAAAACGGCAAAAATCGGCAAAACGTTGTTCATGTCTATTATTGCCTTTCGACAAATAACTTTATAATTTATGGTCCGATCATTAAAATCTGCCTATCATTAGAACCACATTAGATCATGAAAATAAAATTGTTCATTATGTTATTTTAAAAAAAAATCATTAGTTTCTTCAAAAAAAAAAAGGAATCAAGTGATCGGGACGTACTGCGGGGGTGCATGAAAGAACGGTTTTACTGCATTCTTAGTTTTCATGTAACTTCCTTATATTAAGTCCAATTTTAAAAAGCTAGGTACCGTTAGAAAGGTCTTTTCATTTCCCACAATTCCCTTGCTTCATAAATGTATGTATCTTTAAACACTTTTCAGATACGGGCGGTTAAACCTTGAGCATACGGCAAATATGGGGGATAAATATGTTCATATCGTTTTGTTTCTCCCTATAACTTAATGAATATTAGGTCAATCTTTCAAATTTAAACACCAAAAGAACGACCGGGCATTGATCTACAAATTATATTCATACTCTTATTAAAAAAAATCAATAATTATCCAGATAAAAGTAGTAAAGTGTGCTTAGGGTTGCAACATCTTTGTTTTTCTGCAATAACTCAACTGATTCAACGCCGATCTTCAAAAACTATATATCATCTGAAAGGTCTTTCAAAGCACTACAAATTATACGCATAGTGTCTCGATAAAATATTTTTCGTTTTTGAGATATTTAAGGCCGAAAAAAAAACCGATAATTGACATGTGACCTTGACCTTAGCTATTTTCCGGAAGCGGATGTAACTGATGACAATAAGAGGCTATGTTGCACCTTCAGTGAAAATTTTATGCAAATCGGTCAAAAACTTTGCCTTCCAGTGCTAAAAAAACGTATATTTTGGATACAAAATTTGATAACGCGTCATGACGTCATTTTACGTCATACGACGTCAATCTTCTCAGAGCGGAAAGAAATCAATAGGACACATGTTTTGTCCAAATTTCATGTTTCTAGCTTATCTGAGTGCTTCGTAATACTTCAATACATTTTCTGGTCCAAAGTTCGAAACTTGGTTCAGCCATAGATCCTTGATCTTTTCAAATATTGCAAACTGAATATAATCTTGCACAACAAGAACTTAATATATACATTCTATAAAATAATCAAGTAAATCGGTCCAGACATGACGGCTGTAGAGTGCGTACAAGCTTTTGTATCTTTTTTCAGCCCTGACGTCATGTGACGTCACATGAAGAAAAAAATATGACAATCAAAAGCGCCATAGTCACTGTGCCTACTGTTAAATTTCATGATGCTAGCTCATCGGCAACCTGTTTTAATTTGAACCTCAAAAGGAAGAAAAAAGTAGAACTAGATTTCATTCGTTGATACGAATGATAGGACTTTCTGCAACATTTTGAAATGTAAAGATTAATACCGTTAGAAAGAATATATATTATATTTCCTACCTTTAACTTTTTTTTTTCGTATGGACTTCTCATGCATGAATTTTGTGAAGTAAGCCATATGTCGAAAATAAATAAATCTTTATTTTGATATCGCTTTCTTATAACTTGACCAATTTTAGTTGTTGTTGTTGTTGTATTGGGGTTTACCGTCGCTGTGATAGTATTTCAATCATATAGAGACGTCCAGCTAATTACAGTTGGAGGAAGACCCCGAGTACACAAAGATACGCGGATATAACCACCGACCTAAAAAATAATGTCCAAAACACAACATATATAGGTGCAGATATATGAACCTTTCTAAACAGCATCTTTTATTCAAATTTCAATCACCACTTTTTTGCCGAAGAGATCAAAGTCGGCTTCCGGTTCAATGCTCATTTGGAGCGTAGATCTACATAGATATACACAGCTAGAGCGACGCATTGACCTTTGACATAACATGTTACATGTCACGTCATGTAATTCACGCCGGGAACAGGTTGATAGGGCGGAGTCTAAAAAATCAATACTATATTTGGAATGTGCGACTGCGTTAAATTTCAAAACATAATTCCAAACACTAAGTAGGTTAGTGTTATTTAGTAAGCATTAAGTCCATTAAATCGGTCGCGCGGCTTTGCCGCGCCACACCGATTTAATTTCATTAATGCTACTAAAAAAACACTAACCTATACTTAATTAACACTGACTAACTTAGAGTTTGCCCCGCCCTATTACTACGTTATGCTGCTATATTAGAAGATGGTGCCATATAAGTGTTACGTCAGCGTGTTGTTAAAGTATTCACACACGTGCACGTGCTTTTTAAATATGGATGTAACACATAAATTTCGCGCATTTTTTGACCGTCGGCAAGTCAGTGTCAGCGGAAGATACCAAGGCTAGGAATACCCCGGAAATACCAAATCAATCGAGATAACACATGATCTGTAAGTTGTTTAAAAACGTTATATCAATTATTTCAATTCTTGTATTTACCAAATTCGTAAACATAGGTACTGGTATAGCTCCCTTGGTTAGCGCTCAGCTTAATAAGGGTAGTTCCAGGACTGATGGCCCGGTGTCCGGATAATGTGACTGGGTGTGGTATCATGCCAACTGTCTACGACGTGATACTGTGCAGTGTGACAACACTACATTTGTCTCAAGTAGACATTGTCTCCAAAATACTTAAATACTGTCGGTGGGACGTTAAACCTAATAAACTAAACTTGTATTTTAGTATTTAATTTAGCATCTTTTTCTTTCCTTAGGAGTCCCTTTGTAAAAAATATTTCCGAAACTCCTCATTCTTATGTAAATGTTTATCTATAAACATGATTATTTAAGCAACTTTAATAAACGTTTACAAAAGACGTCAACATGCGCCAGTGTGCACACCTCGTGTGTAGTGATCGGTGTAGTAAACACTGCCATATATGATATCAGTTTGTTTGTTGGGTTTAACGTCCCACCGACAGTAATTCAGCCAGTCACGATGTCTACTTCATGCGGGTATAGGACTACCACACTGCAGAATCACGCCGTAGACATGTGGCATGATACCACACCCAGTCACATCATCCTGATACCGAGCTAACCAGTCCTGCAAATATCCTTATATGCTGAGCGACAAGCAAGGGAGCTATAACAGTTCCATTTTTTACGACTTTGGTATGTCGGGTCGGGGATCGAACCCACGACCTTCCGCTCCCGAGGCGGACGCTCTAACCACTCGGCCACCGGAAAAGGTACGCTTGTTTAGCTAGTAATATCAATATGATATAAGTAAAAAGTTTTTTGCAATTTATATGACTAATACATAGCTGTAAACTTACATATTTTTCAAAAATGCTTCAATTAACGTGAAAGCGAAAGTAGGATATTTCTCGAATATTCTTACACTTGGGTTTATATTCGTATTTTTGATGTAACTTCCTTATACTTTAATCAATTTTAAAAACTCTAGTACCAAAATAATCGTCTTAAAATTCTCTACATCTCACTTGCTTAAGGTGTGGACTTTTTTCTAATGAGCTTTGAGATATAAGCCGTAAAAGATTGACAACACGGAAGAATCGCTGAAATTTAAATTTTATTTTTGAGGTAACTTCCTTATACTTTGTTCAATTTCAAAACTTAAGGTACCAAAATAATCGTCTGAAAATTTTCTACATTTCACACGCTTTATCTATAGGATTATTTTTAATAGTTTTTGAGATACAAGCTCTTAAACCACCTGAAAAATGAAAAATTCACCAAAGCTACGTACACGAATTTCGTTTTTTTTCCCATTACCCCATCAATCTTTGGCCAATCATTAAACATCAAGCATCAAAAGAACGGCCAAACATTGCTCTACAAATAATATTCATTATCATATTTTGAAAAATCAAAGGTTTTCGAGATATAAACTGTTAAACACACTGGGGGTTACCAAATTTTTATTTTTCCGCCATAACTCAACCAATTTAACCCCGATCCTCAAAAACTAAATATCATCTGAAAGATCTTTCTAAGCACCACAAATTATACGCATAGTATCTCGATAGAATATTTACCGTTTTTGAGATATTTAAGGCCGAAGAAAAAGCCGATAATTGATATATGACCTTGACCTTTGGGATATTCCGGAAAAGGAAGTGACATGGCTCCATAGAATCTAATACTGCATCTTCAGACAAATTTCAAGCAAATCATACAAAAAATGAAGCCTACAGGGCTTAAAAACCGTTAAGTTTTAAAACGAAAGTTTTATTTGCATTATGACGTCATGTGACGTCATTAGGCGTTCATCTTTTTATAATATAAAGAAGACCTAGAGATTAATACTCAGTCTAAATATCAACTTTCTAGCTCTTCTGGAAGCGATTTTATACGCATTTGAAATTTGACGTCATTAGTACGAATCTTGGATTCGCCATTAAACTTTTGCCTTTTCGAATTTGGTAAAACGGACACCGGGGATGCACAACTAGAGCCTAACATACACATTCTGTGAAATTTTGATTAAAATTGGTCCACCAATAATGGCTGTAGACCGCGTACAAACCTTTTCACCTGACGTCAAATCTGACGTTATATGACGTCATATGAATATGAAATTAATTGCATCCGAAAGATCATGGTTTGAAATATATGCCATAAAATTTTCATTCTTCTGAGTCAATGGCAACACCTCGAAATTAACACAAATATAAGAGGAAGAAAAAAAGAATAAGAAGAAGAAGAATAAGAACTAGACTTCTTTTGTTCTGGACAAAAGAAAGGGCTTTCTGCACTTCAAACCATATCTTTAAGATAACTACAATAATATTCAATCTTCGTGTTCTGCAAGGGAATGAAGTATCACTAGTCCTCTTAACATGTTAAAAATGTATACAAGATTCCTTTTCTACGAAATATCAACTGGGATCAACTGCAGAAGCACAAGGAATTTTTTTTTCTTTTTTTCCAGAAATTCTTACTTTCATGCAACTATGATGTCCGATTTTAAAAACCCAGGTATGGTTAGAAAGGTCTTCTGAATTCAAACATGTACTTACTTTAGGTTTAAACCTATCTGTTTTTGCGATATATAAAGTTATTCCTCCCCCAAAAAGGCAAATATCGGCAAAAAGATATTCATGTCAACTACTACCATTCGACAAATAACTTAATACACTGCACTGCATCATGATAAAAAAAATTGTTCTTTATGATATTTTCAACAAGAAGGCCAAGGTGGCCCTAAAGGCTCTCACCTGAGAAAAACTGTTATCATTGCCTGTAGAAGTTATTAAATTATAGCATAGTTGTACTGAAGACATAATCCATCAGATTATTTATAATTCCACGAACTAAAGAGAGCCTGTTGTCGAAATTTGAAGTCAAATTGACTCAAAAAATATGGCTTAAAACACACAAATTTAAACATCAAAAGGGGCATAACTCCTGACCTAATTGGCAGATCAGCCATTATCGAACTTGGCAGAAAGAATATGGCTATATACATTGTTCTAAAGATTGAAGATGATTATTTCAGAAATGAAGTGCAAATAAAGTGAAATTTACATTTTTATATAAAAGGGGCATAACTCCTGACCTTATTGACATATATCAGCCATAATCGAACTTGGCCAAAAGAATATGGCTATAAACATTGTCATAGAGTTTGAAGATGATTCTTAAGAAATGAAGATGCTACAGTGCAAACAAACTAAAAATTGGCATTGTTTAATATTAAAAGGGGCATAACTCCTGACCTAATAGGCCGATATCAGCCATAATCGGACTTGACTAAGACTTTATGGTAATAAACATTGTTATAAAGTTTGAAGTTGATTACTTAAGAAATAAAAGATGCTAGAGTGCAAACAAACTAATGGTGGACGACGGACGGACGGCGGATTGACGGACAGACGGATGGACAATGGACATTCATCGATTCTTATAGCTCATCTTTAGCACATGTGCTCAGGTGAGCTTAGAATTAATTGTTTCTTAGAAAAAGCAATCAATTTGATTAGGACTAATTGCAGAAGTGCATGAAAGAACGGTATAAATTAATTTTTATTTCTCATCTAACTTCCTTATATGATGTCCAATTTTAAAAAAGAAAGGCCTTTTTATTTCCAACATTTCACTTGTTCATGTTTCAACTTTTCTGTTACGTGTTCTGAGATATAGAAAGTTATTTCTAAACGGCAAAAAATCGGCAAAACGATGTTCATGTCTATTATTGCCTTTCGAAAAAATAAACTTTATAATTAATGGCCCGATCATTAAAATCTGCATACCATTAGAACCGCATTGCATCACGCTAATAATACTGTTCTTTATGTTATTTTCAAAATTAATAGTTTCTAAGAAAAAAAAAACAATCAAATGATAGGGACTAACTGCAGAAATGCATGAAGAACGGTTTAAATGACTTCTTATTTCTTATCTAACTTCCTTATCGGATGTCCGATGTCCAATTTTAAAACGCTAGGTACCATTAGAAAGGCCTTTAAATTTCCAACATTTCACGTGTTTCATGTTTCAACTTTTCTATTACGGGTTTTGAGATATAGAAAGTTATTTTTCAAGAAAACGGTAAAAGTCGGCAAAAAGATGTTCATGTCTATTATTGCTTTTCGACAAATAATTTTTATAATTTATGGTCCGATCTTTAAAAATCTGCATATCATTAGAACCGCATTAACATCATGCAAAAAAAAATAAAAATGTTCTATATGTTTTTTTAAAAAAAAATAATAGTTTCTTCGAAAAAAGGAATCAAGTGATCGGGACTTACTGCGGGAGTGCATGAAAGAACGGTTTTACTGAATTCTTATTTTTCATGTAACATTCCTTATATTAAGTCCAATTTTAAAAAGCTAGGTACCGTTAGAAAGGCCTTTTGATTTCCCACAATTCACTCGCTTCATAATTGTATGTATCTTTAAACACTTTGTAGATACGGGCGGTTTAACCATGAGCACACTGCAAAAATCGGGGATAAATATGTTCATATCGATTTGTTTTTCTTTATAACTTAATGAATATTAGGTAAATCTTTAAAATGTAAACACCAAAAGAACGGCCGGGCTTGATCTACAAATTTATATCATACTCTTATTAACAAAAAATCAATAATTATCGAGATATAAGTATTTTAAGTGCGCTTAGGGTTGCAGCATTTTGGTTTTTCTGCAATAACTCAACTGATTCAACCCCGATCTTCAAAAACTATATATCGTCTGAAAGGCATTTTCAAAGCACTACAAATTATCCCATAGTGTCTCGATAAAATATTTTTCGTTTTTGAGATATTTAAGGCCGAAGAAAAAAAACGATAATTGACATGTGACCTTGACCTTAGCTTTTTTCCCGGGGAAACGGAAGTGATGATGACAATAAGAGGCTATGTTGCACCCTTCAATGAAAATTTTATGCAAATCGGTCAAAAACTTTGTCTTCCAGTGCTAAAAAACGTTAATTTTGGATAAAAAATTTGATAACGCGTCATGACGTCATCTTACGTCATACAACGTCAATCTTCTCAGAACTGAAGAAATCAATAGGACACATATTCTGTCCAAATTTCATGTTTCTAGCTTATCTGAGTGCTTCGTAATACTTCAATACATTTTTGGTCCAAAGTTCGAAACTTGGTTCAACCTAGATCCTTGATCTTTTCAAATATTGCAAAACGTATATAACCTGCACAACAAAAACATAATATATATATCTGTGAAAAATCAAGTAAATCGGTCCAATCATGACGGCTGTAGAGCTCGAACAAGCTTTTGTTAGCTTTTTTTCAGCTATGACGTCATGTGACGTCACATGAAGAAAAAAAATATGAGGATCAAAAGCGCCAAAAGTCACTTTGCATACTATTAAAATTTCATTCTTCTAGCTCATCGGCAATCTGTTTTAATTTGAACCTCAAAAGGAAGAAAAAAGTATAATAATAATAAGAAGAAAAAACATAACAAACCAATAGGTCTTTCTGCTTGAGGCAGAAAGCCCTAACTAGATGTCATTCGTGAAAACGAAAGATAGGACTTTCTGCAAGCTGTGTTAATGCAAAAACAGGAGATAGAGTTTCATGTAATGACTTACTCTGGTAGCATTTCATGTTCATGCTGAACAATTGACATTATATTCCGAAATTAGTGGAAATGATAAGAACTAAGTATTAGTCTGTGACGTAACATGATGTCATATGACGTCAGGACATGACTGCAAATTTGATTTCTACTTTAAAGGTCCTTGTTTGAATATACTTCAGCGCAATACTTCGGTTTTTCGGAATTAAGGTTAGCTGACAAAATATTCACATCTTAGTTTCAAGATGTACCATCTGTAAAAAAATTTGAAGAAAATCTGATCATATATGGCGGCTGTAGAGCGCAAATCCATTTTTCACTATTTTTAGCTCTGACGTCATGTGTCGTCATAGGGTGCTGAAAATGCTGTCGCTCAAAAGCGCATACTTTACTGCAATAACTCTGTAATTTTCATTATTCTGAACAACTGGCATCATGTCGACATCAAGCCACAAATTAAAATTAAAATGGTATGCTTATTATGCCTATGACGTCACGATTCAAAATATTTGTAGAAATGCTGCAGAACTGCAAACTGTGTAAGTTTCAACTTTCTATCTCATCCTGAAGCTCTTCAATCCTAAAATGAATTTTTGGGCCTATTTTCGAATCTTATTTCAGCCACAAAAATTCGGTTTTCAAAAATTTTTGGGAAGTTTAGGATATGAACAGTGTTTCAAGATGTCCCTCGTGAAAATTTGAAAAAAACCCCGGAAAATGACGGTGTAGAGCCAAAACCAATTTTACTTTTTTTGCGTGACCCCTTGAGTTGGGTGCTAAAAAACTTGAAATAAAAATTTCCAAGAAAAAAACCCAAAAAATTTTATCGTCCTGGACTATTGTAAATTAAAAAAAAGCGTTTAGGGGGGGAAAAAAAAAAGAAAAATTTAATTGGGCCCCCTTTTTTGTTCGAAAAAAAAAAGGGTTTTTGGGTTCCTTAAAAAAACCCTGACCCTATTATTTACTTTTTGAATACCCATTTCAATTTTTAAGAAATCCTTATTTTAAGTATGTTATGAGTCCATGCGTTGACGCCGTCAAAATTTTTTAAAAAATTTGGGGAAAAAATCCCAAAATGGAATTTAAAAAATTTTATTACCCAAAGCTTTTTAAATTTAAAATGTTTTCCCCCCTTTGTTCAAATTTTTTTCAGCCCCGAACTTGGTTTTAAGTTTTTTGGGTTTTAGGGGACGGGGTAGAAACCCCTTATTTTTCAAGGAACCTTTAAAAAAAAATTTTAAAAAAAATCGACCTTTTAAATGGGGTTTTAGAGGCGAACACCTTTTTTCAATTTTTGTTTTTGGGCATGTGACTTGGGTGTAAAGATCTTTTGTTCAAAAAAACACTTTTGTAAAACCTTGAATTTTTTTTTTTTGAAAAATTGGCCTGAAAAAATCATTCCCCAAAAAAAAAAAATTTTAAGAAAATTTTGACGTCATATGACGTCACGATTTTAAAATTTTTTTAAAAAATTTTTTGCAGAACGAAAAAGGGTTTTTTTTAACTTTTTTTCCCAACCTGCGTTTTTTCCCCCTTAAAAAAAAAATTTTTTGGCCTATTTTAAAAATTTTTTTTCGCCAAGAATTTTCGGCTTTCGGAATTTGGGTTATTTGACGGGTTGCACCCTTTTTTCATATTTCCCATCTGTAAAAATTTGAAAAAAATGCCCCAAAACCCCCCGTTTTAGAGGGGAAACCCTTTTTTAAAAATTTTTTTGTCTGAGCCCAATGAGTCTAGGGTGCTGGGATGTTTTTTAAAAGGAAATTTTACTGTCATAATTTGTTTTTTAATTTTTAAAAAACGGGTCTGTCAAAACCCTTCCCCTAAAATAAAAATTTAAAGGAAGATGTTTGAGTACGGGCGTCATATGACGTAGATTAAAAATTTTTTAAAAATTTTCTGAAAACTGAAATGTGTAATTTTAAATTTTTATTCCCCCTGCGGGCTTTTTAAATCCTAAAAAAATTTTTTCGGCCCTAGTTCAAATTTTTTTTACCCACAGAATTGGTTTTGGGGGAAATTTGGGTTTTTTGGGGGGTTGCCCCCCTTAGTTTCATGAGTCCCATTTTTAAAAATTTTGAAAAAAATCCGACCAAAAAAGGGCCCCTTTTTAGGCGGAACCCTTTTTTAAATTTTTTTTGCTTGACTTTTAACATGCCCATGGGTGTGAAGTTTGTTTTGTTAAAAGCGTTTATTTTAAATGTCAAAAGTTGAATTTTAAATTTTTCTGAACAACTGGTCATTTCGAAATCTTTCCCCAAAAATGAAAATTTTTAAGATTTTAAAGACGTACATGACGTCAATGTGTCCGATAAAAATTTTTTTTGAATTTTGAAAAAAGGGAAAATTTTTAAAATTTTCAATTTTTCTTTTTCCTGTGCCTTTCCCCCAAAAATAAAATTTTCGGTTATGTTGAATTTATTTAGCCAAAAGTTTGGGCGGTTTTGGGAAATTTGGGTTTTTTAGCTGGGGGATTGCAATCTTAGTTTTTAAATTATTTCTTTTAAAGAATAAAAAAAGAAAAAAAAATTTTTAATAATTTTAAAAATAACTAGATTTTTTCTTTATACGAATGATAGGACTTTCTGCTCATTTGTCAAACACTTAAACAAAGAAAGTAAAAAAAATTGAAAATTTCAGCCTTTTTTAACTTGCTTTTTTATGGCCTACTTAATAAAATTTGAAAAAAAAACCCTTTAAAATTGGGGATATGGCAAAAGTAACTGAAAATCTTTTTTATATCGATTTTTTTTAAATTGGGGCTATTTCATAATCTATGTTAAAAAACAGATTTATGTAAAATGCTTTCAAATTCGAATTCCTCGTAAAAATGGCTGTAGACCCCGGGACAAATTTTTGAACGTCAAGTTTTTCTGTCTATGACCTAGGGATAAGGGAACAAAGGAAAAGAAAATTTTTAAATATCTTAAAAAATATCAAGTAATTTTTTTCATGCTCCTTTTAACTTTGAAAAATATAGAAATTAAACGCGTAGAAAATTAAAAATTTTTTGCCCTTAGCGTCAAAGACGTTAATCCACAGAATTTAAATAAGTCTTTTAAAAAAATAAAAAATTTGTCCCAAAATCAATTTTAAAAATTGGAAGGGTTTTTTTTGTTTTGAAAAATTTTACGTGTGGTTTTAAATTGGGTTGCCTTAACCCTTGCTTTCCGAATTTTTCAAACGGCCCGGGATACACAAAATAGAGCGTTAAATATACATTCTGTGAAAAATTTTTGAAAATCGGTAAAAAATATGGCTGTAAACCCCGTAAAATTTTTGTCCCGACGACAAATTGAGTGTATAACGTCCTTAATATGAATTCATTGCATTTAAAGCACATTTTTGTTTAACCATTAGATTTCCCCGGTCGGGAAATTAAAACATATTTAAATTAAAGCTATTATAGAAATTTTTTTTTGACCCTTTTTACGTATATGACGTTAAATGCGTTCCCTAGAAAAAAAGCAGACTTTTTTGACTTACTACTGCCCAAAAATTATTTTCTAATCATTGGAAACGTTTTATCTATTTGAATTTGCGAAGTTTGAATTTGGCCCCCATAAACCCTTTTCATTTTCGAATTTGGATATAAACGGACACCGGAAGGGAAATAGACTCTAACATACCATTTGGGAATTTTTTATGAAAATCGGCCTAGAAATAATGGTGTAGCCGCGTCAAATATTTTTGGCGACGTCAAGTTTTACGTCAAATCGTATATCATATGAAAATTATTGAAATGCAAATTTTTCTTTTAAGATATGCTTTAAAATTTTTGGTGCTCGAAGGTAAAAATATAAAAAAATTTTCAAGTAAATATTAGAAATTATTTTACCCATGACGTCATATGACCCCATATGACGTTTTTTCAAGAAAGTAAGAAACCCTGGGGAATTTTTTTGCCAAAATATATCTTTCTAGCTCATTTGAAGCGATTTTATAGCATTTGAAATTTGGGCGTCAATGGTTCGAATCTTTGGGTTCGCCCCTTGTGTTGCATTTTCGAATTTTTAAAAAAGGCACCCGGAAGGGACAATACAGCCTAACATCGTTCTGTGAAATTTTTATGAAAAATGGCCTAGGGAAAAAAAAAGCGTAACCCCGGTACAAACTTTTTTTTGAGACGTCAAATTTGACTCAAAAAACGTCTGTCAAAGAAAATTATTAAAAGAAACGTTTATGAGCATATCTTTTAATTTTTTAAAAGGGGCTCGGACGGCAAAAATATAAAAATTAACACGTAAAAAATTGAAATTACCTTTCCCTATGCGTCATATAACTATCGTGTTCAAAATCGAGAAAGTAAGTAACCCTTTTTGGGTTTTTCTGTCCAAAAAATCACTTTCTAGCTCATTTGTTAAATGATTTTTTTAGATTTGAAATTTGCGTCAATGGTTCAAATCTTGGATTCGCCATAGAACCATTGCCTTTTTGAATTTTGAAAAACGGACACCGGAAGGCACAACTAGAGCCTAACATACACATTCTGTGAAAAATTTGATGAAAATCGGTCCAGAAATAATGGCTGTAGACCGCGTACAAACTTTTTCACCTGACGTCAAATCTGACATTATGTGACGTCATATAATATGATATTCATTGCATTCGGAAGTCATGTTTGAAATATATACCATAAAATTTTCATTGTTCTGAGTCAATGGTAACATATCGAAATTAACACAAATATAAGAGGAAGAAAAAAAGAATAATAAGAAGAAGAACTAGATGTCATTCGTTTTAAACGAATGATAGGACTTTCTGCAACATCTGCTTTATATAGTATATATAGAAGATGATATAATAGATAATCTGTCTAAATTGCAACTTTCTATCTCCTCTATTTCTATATAAAATAGCACAAATAGAACACATTCTGTGAATTTTAATAAAGTCCGCCCATATCTTGCACATGTAGTTTACATACAAAATTTATACTATGTCCTAGACATGAAAGAAAAATGAAACAGTGTTCAAATGTAAGTTTCTAACTTTCATCACACATAGAATTTCATCACTCCAGCTCAGTTGTAACTTGTTTAATTTTAGCCTCAGTAGGAAGAAGTATTGAATATTTGTATAGTGCTATATCCTTTCGACACCTGTAACGTAGTTAAACGTATTTAGCGATTTTGGCGTGTTTGGGCTTCCGTAGTTTTGTCATAAATTCCTGGAATTTCGAAACTATGCAGTTTTTAGATGGTCTAAATGTGGGGCTGCGTGGGAATTTTTCAAGGCTTGCAAACTGACTCGCTAGCTACATAGTGTTGCAAATACGGATTTTTGTCTGTGCCGTTGTACATGTATTAACTTCAATGCTTATTTTGGAAACAGTCAACATTCGACAAAAAACAAAAACAAAAAAAAAAATCAAGATATAGCCCATCAATTGCAATTTGATATTTTTTTTTTTTTTTTTAAGTCGTTGCGCAAGTATTTTAGCTTGGTGACCCTGGCGTGGACCTTTTCCATATTTTATGATGCTGATTATGAAATATCTTATTCTCCATGTATCTTTCTTTATGAAGTCCAATTTCAATAAACTTGGTACCGTTAGAAAGCTCTTAAAACATGCTACATTTTATACGCATAATGTATAACTTATCTTCAGTCGTTTCTGAGATATTGACTGTTAAACCTCAAGAAAACAGCATATTATCAGCAAAATTAGCTTCATTTCATTTTAGTTTTTTTGCTTATAACTTTGTATTGCGTAAACCAATTTTAATAAACTAAATATCTTTGGAACGTCATTATTCAGCTATAATTCTTATTCATAACATATATTTACAAAATCGATATTTATTGAGATATGGCTACATATATGCAGTAGGTAGTGAAATCAAAATTTCCTCACGTGCCTAATAACCCATAAAGATTTCATAGTCCTAGGACTATTGCAACATATTAAAATAAGCGTTTAGTTAGGAAGAAGAAAAGAATAATAATAATAAACAAATGACGTCACGTGACGTCATATGACGTTTATTTTCACATAATTGTTAAGACACCCAGAGACCTACTAACTGACAAAATTTCAACTTTCTATCTCAAATAGGACAGTTTTTATAAGCATTTAAATATTGACGTCTTTGGTTCGAATCTTGGACCCGCCATATATGTTTGGAAATTTTCGATTTTAAAAAAAAACGGAAAACCGGTATAAACAATAAGAACGAAAATTACACATTCTGTAAAAAATTTGAATAAAATGGGTTTCAAAAAAACCAATGGCTTGGACGCGTAAAAAATTGTGCATATTTCAAGTGTAAAGTCATTGCGTCATGGGCTTCTGAAAATCTTTAAAATGGGAAATTCCCAGACCCGAAGCTTGCGGCTTTAAAATTTTTTCTTTTGCCCTTCAAAAATTTTCAAGATATAGAAATAATCTTGTTAGAATTAAAAATTTTCATTATATATTTGACGTCACGTGACGCCCATATGAAATTTATTTTAAAAAAAATTTTTAAAGACCCCAAAGAAAACCTATTACTGCCCAAAAATTTTAATCTTTCTATCTAAAATAGGACGATTTTTAAGGAAATTTGAAAAATTAGGGCCCTTTGGGTTTGGGGAATCTGGAATCCTATAGAAACCTTGGATTTTTCAAATTTTTTAAAAAACGGAAAAACGGGATGCAAAAATAAAAACTGAATATACCCCATTCTGTGAAAATTTGATGAAAAACCCGGGTTCATAAACAATGGCTGTAGACCCCCCTTTCAAATTTTGTTCCCTATTTCCATTTGTGTGTTCTTTTGGAGTTTTGGCTTCTGAAAATCTTTGAAATCAAAAATTTTCACCCTTTGGGAAGGGCATGGGGGCATTAATTTTTTTCATTCCCCCTTCTTTAAATTTAAAAGATATAGAAAAATTTTGGGTTTAGAATTAAAAATTTCTTTAAACATTTAATGACGTAAAGGGGGAACGTCATAGAATTTATTTTCACAAAATTTTTAAAGGGCCCCCCAGAGACCTTATACGGGACCCAATATCATTTTCAAACTCAAATGGGAAACCCATTTATAAGAATTTAAAAATTTTAAGGGACCTTGGTTCGAATCGGGTTTTTCGTTTATAAAAATTTGGATTTTTCAAAATTTTAAAAAACGGCAACGGGATGCCAAACTGAATTAATATAACATTTTGTAAAAATTGATAAAAATCGGTTCAAAAACAAGGTTTGTTTGACCGCGTCAAACTTTTTTTGAATTTTTCCCAGTGTAAATTTTATTGCGTCATAGGCTTTTTGGAAAATCATAAAAAATAAAAATTTCAGCGTTTGAAGCATGGGTCTTTAAATTTTTTTTCCCTTTTGGGCCAATTTCAACATTAAAAAATATTCTTGTTAATGTTTTAAAAAATACTTATCTTTTTTTGGGGACTTACGTGACGAAATTTGAACAAATATTTTCAAAAAATTTTTTTAAAACTTCTGGGAAGGAAACCTTTTTACTGATTTAATATAAAAGTTTTTCCTAAATGGGGAACAATTTTTAAGCATTTAAAACTTTAGGGCCCTTTGGTTTTGAATTTTGGGGATTCCCCATAAAACCCCATGGATTTTTCAAATTTTTAAAAAAAAAACGGACCCCCGGGATGCAAACTAAATTAATAAAACCAATCTGTAAAAAATTTGATGAAAATCGGTTCACAAACAATGGCTTTTGCCCCCGTACAAAATTTTGTGGGATTTTTTAAATGTGACGTCATTTGACGTCATAGGTTTTTAAAAATTCTTTGAAATAAAAAATTTCCGGGCGTGGTAAAAGTCAAAAAAAATTTCACCCGTTGGGATTTATTGCAACAAAAAAAAAATTAAGCTTTTTAGTTAGGAAAAAAAAAAGAAATAAAATTTAATTAGTTTTATTCGTTGATAGAAGGATGGGACTTTCTCCCAAAAATTGAAAAAATTTTTAAGTTTAATACCGTTAGGAAAAAATTTATATTTAAAAATTCTTTCCCCTTTTTATTTTTTTTTCGTATGGACTTTTTTTTAGCTTTGGCTTTCCCTGACGTCATAAGGGGCTGAAAATTCTTTTTTTTAAAAAAGGGAATTACCCCCTTTAAACTCTGATTTTTTCATTATCCCCAAACGGGATCATGTCGAAAATCTTTGCGCAAAAATTAAAAAACCCAAAAAAGTATGTTTTGGGACTTTCCAGGGGGAGTCATTTGACGCAACGCCCCAAAATATTTATAGTTTTTCTGCAGAACTGAAAACTGTGAAAGTTTCAACTTTCTATTTTCACCCTGAAGCTTTTTTAATTCCAAAATTGGGAATTTTTTCGGCCCCTTTTGTTCGAATCTTTTTTTTAAGGGCCACGGGAATTTTCGGCCCTTTTTCGAAATTTTGGGGGTTTTAGGTGACAGAATATGCCCACCTTAATTTCAAGAGGCCCAAATCTGTGAAAAAAAATTTGAAAAAAAAACCGCCCAATAAAATGACGGTTGTTGGGCCCGTAAAAACACCATTTTTCACTATTTTTACCCTTCGGGCGTCATATGAGGGTAATTGGGTGCTAAAAGATGCTTTTTTTTAAAAAGGGCCCCTTACTTTAATGTCTTTAATTTCTGTTTTTAAATTTAAATTTTCTAAAAAAACGGGCTTCAGGGCGAAAACCTTTCCCCCTTTAAAAAAAAATTTTTAAAAGTTAGGGCTTATGACGTCACTTTCCGTCATAGGGACGTACGACTAAAAAATATATGTAAAAAATTTTTTGCAAAATGCAAACTGTTTTAAGTTTCAACTTTTACCCTCACCCAGAAGTTTTTTTTAATTTCCAAAAAAGGGAAATTTTCGGCCCTATGTTGGGAATTTATTTCACCCAACGGGAACTTGGGTTTTTCTTTGGAAATTTGGGGTTTTTGGGGGGGGGGGAAAACCCAGGATATGCACCCCTTAGTTTCAAGATGTACCTTCGGGTGAAAATTTGAAGAAAATCCAAACCCATAAATGAGGGCCCCTTTGACGCAAACCTTCATTTTTCCTATTTTTTAGCTGGGGAAGTCATTTTGGACGTCATGGGCTGCTGATATTCATTAAAATTCAATTTCCTTTTTCCCCAAAGGGGTTGAAACTAAAAAAAAAAACCCCGAAAAAAAATTTCATCTTTCCTAGGACTTTTAAAAACCATTTTAAAAAAAGGGTTTAGTTGGGAAAGAAGAAAAAAATAAAAATAAAAATTTAAAATGAGGGCACGTGACGTCTTATGCGTTTTTTTTACTAATTTTTAGACCCCCAGAGACCAAAATTTAACTGAAAAATTTCAATTTTTCTATCTAAAATGGGGGACATTTTTTAAAAAGGCTTTTAAAAAAATTTGCGCCTTGGTTCGAATCTTTGATGCCATAGATGCTTGGGGACTTTTCAAATTTTTGAAATCGGAAAAGGGTTATCCCACAATAAGAATTTAAATAACTTTTTTTTTTTTATGTGAAAATTTGTTAAAAACCCGGCCCATAGTTTAATGGTTTGGGAATTTGTTACAATTCTTTCTTTAGTCAATTTCAAATGTGACGTCATATGCGTCATAGCCTTTTAAAAATTTTTTAATTAAAATTCGAAAGTCGCGCCCTTTTGAATCTTGGGTCCCCTTTTTTTTCTTTGGGCCCTTGGGACAATTTAAAAATTTTTAAAAATTTTACTCTTGTTTTTTATTAGAAATTTTATTTTTTTAATGCGTCACGTGGTCATATGCTTTTATTTTCCCCAAAAATTTTTAAAGGGACTCCCAGGAAAATTTATACTAAATAAATATAATTTTTTTTTCTAAAATAGGGACCGTTTTTAAAAGTTTTTAAAAATTTTTAAAATTTTACGCCCCTTGGGGTTGGGAATTTAAATTTCGCTATGGGGAAACCATGGATTTTTTCAAATTTTTAAAAAAAACGGACACCGGGATCACAACTAGAACTTAATATACAATTCTGTGAAAATTTGTTTTAAAAATGGGTTCAAAAACCAAGGGGCGGGTTAAAAGCGTACAAATTTTTTGTTGCTATTTCAAGTGTGCCCTTTTAATATGCGTCATAGGCATATAAAGGGATCATAAAAATTTCAAAATTTCTACCTTTGAAGCAGGTGTCTTTTAAAATTTTCATTGCCCTTCGCCCAATTTCAACATATAGAAATATTTTGTTAATTTTGGGTTTTTACTTTATAATTTTAATGCGTCCGTGGGGTTAAGATTTATTTTCACAAAATTTTTTTAAACTTCTAGAACCTTAATTTACTGATTTAAATATCAACTTTTATCAAAATTGGACAGTTTTTTTTAAAAGCATTTTAAAAATTTTACGACCTTGGTTGGGAACTTGGATTCGTTTTAGAACCATGGATTTTTCAAATTTTTAAAAAAACGGAAAACCGGGGAATGCACAACTGGGCCTAAAATCACATTCTGTAAAAATTTTGATGAAATCGGCCCAGAAAAAATTTGGGTGAGGCCCGGTTTTACTAATTTTTTAACGGCGTCAAATCTGACTTTCATATGCCTTTCTTTTTTAAATTTAAAAAATTTTTTTGCCCCCAAAAAGTCTTTGGTTTGAAAAATATTTTTGCCAAAAAATTTTTCCCTTTTTTCTGAGTAATGGCAAACCCTCAAAAATTTAACAAAAAAATGTAAGGGGGAAGAAAAAAAGAAAAAGAAGAAGAAGAATAAAAAAAAAACCATAAAAAACCCAAATTATGACTTTCGCCTGTAGGCGAAAGTCCAAATTAACTAGATGTCTTTATTTTTTAAAAACGAAGGGATAGGATTTTCTCCCAAACTTCTGCTTTTTATAGTATATTTTGAGATGACATAATAATAATCGGGCCCAAAATTGAAAAATTTCTATCTCCTCTTTTTTCTATAAAAAATAGCAAAAAATTAGAACACTTTCTGGTGAATTTTAATAAAAGTCCCCCCATATCTTGCACAGGGTAGTTTATTTTACAAATTTATACTATGCCCATATGCATAAAAGAAAAATAAAAACATTTTAAAAAGAAAGTTTCTAACTTTCATAAAATTTTTAAAAAATTTCATCACTCCGCCCCAGTTGAAACCCTTTTTTTTAATTTTGCCTAATTGGAAAATTTATTGAATATTTGTTTTGTGTATACCCTTTTCCCGACACCTGAAAACGTAGTTTTTGGGATTTAGCGATTTTGGCGTTTTTGGGGGCTTCCTTTATTTTTCCCCAAAAATTCCCGGGGAATTTCAAAAACTTTGGGGGATTTTTTGGAAAGGGAAAACATCCCACCCTTAAAAACTGTTGCAATTTTAAAATATGTTAGCATAACAATGCAGTTTTTGAGGGTCAAAAAATTGGGGGGGTGCGTCCCCGGGTGTTTTTTTTTCAAGGCTTGCAAACTGCTCGTAGCACTTAGTGTTGAAATACGGATTTTTGTCTTGTCCCCTTTTGTACGGGTTTTAAAACTTAAATTGCTTATTTTGGAAAACGTCAACATTCGACAAAAAAAAAAAACCCAACAACAAAAAAAAAAAAAAATAAAGGGTTTATGCCCTTCAATTGCAATTTGTTTTTTTTTTTTTTTTTTTTTTAGCCCGGTTTGCGAACTTTTTTAGCTTGGTGCCCCTGCGGGGTGACCTTTTCCATATTTTTATGATGAAATGATTATGAAATATTTATTTTTCCAATGAAACTTTTTTTAAAATAAAGGGCCCAAATTTTTAAAAAAAACTTGGTACTTTAAAAAAAGCTTTTTAAAACCCATGCAAACATTTTCATGCATAATTTTATAAACCTTATCTTCTTCGTTTCTGAGTTTTTGGGACTTTTAAAACCTAAAGGAAAAACAGCTTATTTTTCAGAAAAAATTAGTTTTAAATTTATTTATTTTTTTTCCCTTATAACTTTTTTATTCCCTTTTTAAAACCCAATTTTTTTAAACTTTTTTATTTTTGGGAAAACGTAAAATTATTAGTTTATAATTCTTTTTAAATTTTCTTTTAACATATATTTAAAAAATTTTTCGAATTTATTGAGATATGGTACTTTATAAGAGTAGGGGGAAGAAATCAAAATTTTCCTCACGTGCCTTAAAACCCAAAAACATTTTTCGCCCTAGGACTTTTTGAAACATATTAAAAAAAAGCTTTTTTAGTTAGGAAGAAAAAAAAAGAATAAAATAAAAAAACAAATTTGACGTAAAGTAGTCAAAAGGGCCCGTTTATTTTCACATAATTTTTTTAAAGACACCCGGGAGACCAAATTAACTGACAAAATTTCAACTTTATTCAAATAGGACATTTTTTTTAAAAGGGCTTTTTAAATTTTGACGTCTTTGGTTCGAATTTTGGGAAATCCCCATTTTAGGGCTTGGATTTTTTCGAATTTTAAAAAAACGGACACCGGAATACACAATAAAAACGTAATATCCCACTTTCTGGGGAAAATTTGTTTGAAAATGGGTTCAAAAAAATTGGCCGGGGACCCCCGTACAAACTTTTTTTTTGCTATTTAAAGTGTGCGCTTATAAAGTCTAGGTTTTCTAAAAATTTTTGAAATCGAAAATTACGCTCTGAAAGTTGCGGCATTAATTTTTCATTCCCCTTTTAAAAAATTTCAAGATATAGAAAAACTTGTTAAAATTTAAAAAATTTTTTTCATTTAAGGGACGTCACGGGGACGTCTTATGAATTTTTTTTTCACAAAATTTTTAAAAGCTCCCAGGGGCCTATATACTGACCCAATATCATCTTTCTATCTCAAATAGGCCCGATTTTTAAAAAATTTTAAAAATTTTACGTTTTGGTTAAATTTGGGGGAAAATCGTATAAAACCCTTTGGGGGACTTTTCGAATTTTGAAAAACGGACACCGGGATGCACAACTAGAACTTAATATACAAATTCGGGTGAAAATTTGATGAAAATCGGTTCTTTAAAAATGGCGGTAGACCGCTTTAACAAACTTTTGTTGCTTTTTTCCAGTGTAAAGTTTTAATTGACGTCTTGGGGCATATAAAAATTTCATGGGAATTTCAAAATTTCACCCTTTTTTTGGAAGAAATTGTTTTCTTTTTTTTCATTCCCTTTCAAACCAATTTTCCCTCATATAAAAATTATTTTTTTGTTAATATTAGAAAACATTACATTTAAGGGCGTCAGGGTAAAACCCGTCATATGAGAAATTTTTTTCCCAAAAAATTTTTTTAAAAATTCTAGAGACCTATAAAATGATTTAAATATAAACTTTCTTTCTTAAATAGGAAAGTTTTTATAAGCTTTTAAAAAAATTTCCGCCCTTGTTTCAAATTTCTTGGATTGCTAAAAGAACCAGGGGATTTTTTCGAATTTTAAAAAAAAGGGGACCCGGGGAAACCCAAAACTAAAAATTTAAATTTAAAAAAATTCTGGGGAAAATTTTTTTGGAAAATCGGTTCCAAACAATGGCGGGAGACCCCCGTAAAACTTTTTTTAGCTTTTTTAAAAATTGGGGCGTCATTTGCTTCTTAGGCATATGAAAACCCTTAAAAAATAAAAATTTCCTAGTGGCAAAATAAGTCATAAAAATTTTTTTCTTTCCTAGGATTTTATTGAAAAATAAAAAAAATAAAGCTTTTTGGGTTAGGAAGAAAAAAAAAGAAAAAATAATAATTTTTAAAAAAAAGAAGAAGAAAAAACAGTAAAAACCCCAATAGGACTTTCTCCCCGAAAAGGGCAGAAATCCTAACTAGATGTCATTCTTTTAAAAACGTTTGAAAAGGTCTTTCTGAAACCCTTCGGTTTTTTATATAGTATATTTTTAGGAAGTTTGACAAAAATTGAATTTCTGTCCAAATTGCAACTTTCTATCTCCTTATTTCTTTTATAAAATACCCCAAAAATTAGAACACTTTTGGGTTTTTTTTTAATTAAAGTCCGCCTTTTATCTTGCCCTTTTTGTTTACTAACAACATTTATACTATGTATATGCATAAAAGAAAAAAGGAAACGTGTTCAAATGTAAGTTTTTAAATTATCACGATAAAATTTTTTCTTCACCCCCAGCCCCAGTTGTAACCTTTTTTAATTTTAGCCTTCTTTTAGGGAGAAGTAAAAATATTGTTTTTTTTGGCTAAAATTCCTTTGGGACACCTGAAAACGTAGTTAATCTTTTATTTAGCGTTTTTTGGGCGTGTTTGGGTTCCCGAGTTTTGCCTTTAAATTCCTGGAATTTCAAAATATGGTGATATTTTAAAAGGTAACACCCCAGCCAACAAACTGAGGGTTTTTTAAAAATTTTTCTTTTAGCTTTCATTCCCTTTTTTTTAGATGGTCAAATTAGTGGGGGCTGCGTTTTTTTTTGGGGGAAATTTTTTTTTCAAGGCTTGAAAACTGCTCGTTTAGCTTTGGGGGTTTTTGAAAATTTTCGGTTTTTTGGGTTTTGGGGCCGTTGTACTTGAAATTAACTTCAATGCTTTTTTTTTTGGAAAAAGTAAACTTTTTCGACAAAAAACAACAACAAAAAAAAAAAAAAAAACCCAAGTTATATTCGAATCTTGGCCCGCCATATTTTTTTTGGGGGACTTTTCAAAATTTTGAAAAAGGGGACCCCGGTTACCAATAAAAAACGTAATATACACATTTGTGAAAATTTTGATAAAAAATGGGGTTCAAAATACAATGGCTTGGACCGCTAAAAACTTTTGTTGCATATTTCAAGTGTGAGTCAATGAGTCAAGGCTTCTAAAAAATCTTTGAAATCGAAATTACACCCTTGAAGCATGCGGCTTTAAATTTTTCATTCCCCCCCCCCCTTAAAAAAATTTTTAAAGATATAGAAATAATCTTGTTAGAATTAGAAATTCATTATCATTAATGACGTCACGTAAAGTATATGACATTTTTTTTCAAAAAATTGTTTAAAATCCCAGAAAATATTTTACTGCCCCAATATCATCTTTCTATTCAAATAGGACCATTTTATAAAAATTTTGGGGAAAATTTAGGGCCCTTTGGGTTCGAATTTGGAATCGCTTTTAAAAACCTTGGACTTTTCAAATTTTTAAAAAAACGGACCCCGGGATAAAAACAACTAAAATTTAAATATACACTTTTCTGTGAAAATTTGATGAAAATGGGTTTCCCATAAAAAAGGGCTTTAGCCCGGTACAAACTTTTGTTGCATTTTTCCCAGTGTGACGTCATATGAGTTTTTTGGCATATGAAAATCATAGAAATCAAAATTTCAGCGTTTGAAGATGGGGTTTTTAAAAATTTTCATTCCCTTTCGCAATTTCAACATATAAAAAATATTCTTGTTAATTTAGAAATACTTTATCATTTTAATGAGTAACGTGCGTCTTTGAGAAATTTTTTCAAAAAATTTTTTTAAAAATTTAGAGACCTATATTATGAAAAATTATCAACTTTTTTTTCCCTTAAATGGGGGCAGATTTTAAAAGCTTTTAAAAATTTCCCGCCCTTTGGGTTTCCCGAATTTTGGGATTCGCTTTTAAAACCCATGGACTTTTCGAATTTTAAAAAAAGGACCCGGGATGCAAAAAATAGAATTTTAATATACACAATCTGTAAAAATTTGATAAAAATGGGTTTAAAAAACAATGGCTGTAGACCGCGTACAAATTTTTTGTAGATTTTTCAAAATGTGACTTTATAGGGACGTCATAGGCATAAAAAAAATTCTTTTGAAATCAAAATTTCCTGACGTGGCTAATAAGTCTTTAAAATTTCATCGCCCCAGGAGTATTGCAACATAGAAAAATAAGCGTTTAGTTAGGAAGAAAAAAGAATAATAAAAATAA
>CM037777.1:109379483-109418813 GCA_021229015.1 Solen grandis | reverse complement strand
ACATGATGCCAGTTGTTCAGAATAATGAAAATTTCAGAGTTATGAAAGCAAAGTATGCCCTTTTGAACAAAAGCATCTTTAGCACCATAGACGTCACATGAGGTCACAGCAAAAAATAGTGAAAAATGGTGTTCGCGCTCTACAGCCGTCATTTATGGTCAGATTTTCTTCAAATTTTCACAGATGGTAACCCTTTGAAACTCAGGTGTGCATATCCCTGTCAGCTAACCAAACTTCCAAAAGACTGAAGTTCTGTGGCTGAAAAAAGGTTCGAACATAGGACCGAAAATTTCATTTTAGGATTAAAGAGCTTGAGGATGAATAGAAAGTTGAACCTTACACAGTTTGCAGTTCTGCAGAATTTCTACATATATCTTGAGTTTTGACGTCATATGACGTCTTGTGACGTCATAAGCATACTTCTTAATTTTCATTTTAGGTCAATGATTTTGACATGATGCCAGTTGTTCAGAATAACGAAAATTTCAGAGTTATGATAGTAAAGTATGCCCTTTTGAACAAAAGCATCTTTAGCACACTATGACGTCATGTGACGTCAGAGCTAAAAATAGTGAAAAATGGTGTTCACGCTCTTCAACCGCCATTTATGGTCGGATTTTCTTAAAATTTTCCAGATGGTACATCTTGAAAGTTAAAAACCGAAAGACCGAAGTTCTGTGGCTGAAATAAGATTCGAACATTGGATCGAAAATTTCATTTTAGGATTAGAGAGCTTCAGGATGAGATAGAAAGTTGAAACTTAAACAGTTTGCAGTTCTGCAGAATTTCTACATATGTTTAGAGTTATGACGTCATATGACGTCATGTGACGTCACAGACTAATACTTAGTTCTTCTCATTTGCACTAATTTCGGAATATAATTTCAATTGTTCAGCATGAACATGAAATACTACCAGAGGTGAGTCATTACATGAAACTTCTATCTCCTGCTTTTTGCATTAACACAGCTTGCAGAAAGTCCTATCATTCGTTTTCACGAATGACATCTAGTTATTATTCTTTTTTTCTTCCTAACTAAACGCTTATTTTTCTATGTTGCAATACTCCTAGGACGATGAAATTTTTATGACTTATTAGCCACGTCAGGAAATTTTGATTTCTATGATTTTCATATGCCTATGACGTCATATGACGTCACATTTGAAATATGCTACAAAAGTTTGTACGCGGTCTACAGCCATTGTTTGTGAACCGATTTTCATCAAATTTTTCACAGATTGTGTATATTAATTCTAGTTGTGCATCCCGGTGTCCGTTTTTCAAAATTCGAAAAGTCCATGGTTCTATACGAATCCAGATTCGAACCAAGGTCGGAAATTTTAAATGCTTATAAATCTGTCCTATTTAAGAAAGAAAGTTGATATTTAGTCAGTATATAGGTCTCTAGAAGTTTTAAAAATTTTGTGAAAATATTTCTCATATGACGTCACGTGACGTCATTATATGATAATGTATTTCTAATATTAACAAGAATATTTCTAAATGTTGAAATTGTCGAAAGGCAATGAAAATTTAAAGACACATGCTTCAAACGCTGAAATTTTGATTTCTATGATTTTCATATGCCTATGACGTCATATGACGTCACACTGGAAAATGCAACAAAAGTTTGTACGCGGTCTACAGCCATTGTTTATGAACCGATTTTCATCAAATTTTCACAGAATGTGTATATTAAGTTCAAGTTGTGCATCCCGTGCAACAAAATTTTGAAAATAAATGTCATATGACGTCACGTGACGTGGTCCTATTTGAGATAGAAAGATGATATTGGGTCAGTATATAGGTCTCTGGGAGTCTTAAACATTTTGTGAAAATAAATGTCATATGACGTCACGTGACGTCATTATATGATAATGTATTTCTAATATTAACAAGAATATTTCTATATGTTGAAATTGTCGAAAGGCAATGAAAATTTAAAGACACATGCTTCAAACGCTGAAATTTTGATTTCTATGATTTTCATATGCCTATGACGTCATATGACGTCACACTGGAAATATGCAACAAAAGTTTGTACGCGGTCTACAGCCATTGTTTATGAACCGATTTTCATCAAATTTTCACAGAATGTGTATATTAAGTTCTAGTTGTGCATCCCGGTGTCCTTTTTTCAAAATTCGAAAAGTCCAAGGTTCTATAGCGATTCCAAGATTCGAACCAAGGTCGTAAATTTTCAAATTCTTATAAAATCGGTCCTATTTGAGATAGAAAGATGATATTGGGTCAGTATATAGGTCTCTGGGAGTCTTAAACATTTTGTGAAAATAAATGTCATATGACGTCACGTGACGTCATTATATGATAATGAATTTCTAATTCTAACAAGATTATTTCTATATCTTGAAATTTATGAAGGGCAATGAAAAATTAATGCCGCATGCTTCAGATGCTGTAATTTCGATTTCAAAGATTTTCAGAAGCCTATGACGTCATATGACGTCACACTTGAAATATGCAACAAAAGTTTGTACGCGGTCCAGAGCCATTGTTTATGAACCGATTTTCATCAAATTTTCACAGATGTGTATATTACGTTCTTATTGTGTATACCGGTGTCCGTTTTTCAAAATTCGAAAAGTCCAAGCATATATGGCGGATCCAAGATTCGAACCAATGACGTCAATATTTAAATGCTTATAAAAACTGTCCTATTTGAGATAGAAAGTTGAAATTTTGTCAGTTAGTAGGTCTCTGGGTGTCTTAACAATTATGTGAAAATAAACGTCATATGACGTCACGTGACGTCATTTGTTTATTATTATTATTCTTTTCTTCTTCCTAACTAAACGCTTATTTTAATATGTTGCAATAGTCCTAGGACGATGAAATGTTTATGGGTTATTAGGCACGTGAGGAAATTTTGATTTCACCCCTACTGCATATATGTAGCCATATCTCAATAAATATCGATTTTTGTAAATATATGTATGAATAAGAATTATAGCTGAATAATTGACGTTTCCAAAGATATTTAGTTTATTAAAATTGGTTTACGCAATACAAAGTTATAAGCAAAAAAACTAAATGAAATGAAGCTAATTTTGCTGATAATATGCTGTTTTCTTGAGGTTTAACAGTCAATATCTCAGAAACGACTGAAGATAAGTTTATACATTATGCATGTAAAATGTAGCATGTTTTAAGAGCTTTCTAACGGTACCAAGTTTATTGAAATTGGACTTCATATAAGAAAGTTACATGGAGAATAAGATATTTCATAATCATGCATCATAAAAATATGGAAAAGGTCACGCGCGGGTCACCAACTAAAATAGTTGCGCAACGACTTAAAAAAAAAAAAAAAAAAAAAAAAAAAAATCAAATTGCAATTGATGGGCTATATCTTGATTTTTTTTTTGTTGTTGTTGTTGTTGTGTTTTTTGTCGAATGTTGACTGTTTCCAAAATAAGCATTGAAGTTAATACATGTACAACGGCACAAGACAAAAATCCGTATTTGCAACACTATGTAGCTAGCGAGCAGTTTGCAAGCCTTGAAAAATTCACACGCAGCCCCACATTTTAGACCATCTAAAAACTGCATTGTTATGCTAACGATATCATATTGATCATTTGTATTTAAAAAAATTTAAAACCCAAAATAAATACGATTAACTACGTTACAGGTGTCGAAAGGATATAGCACTATACAAATATTCAATACTTCTTCCTAATGAGGCTAAAATTAAACAAGGTTACAACTGAGCTGGAGTGATGAAATTCTATTGTGATGAAAGTTAGAAACTTACATTTGAACATTTTTTTTTTTAAAAAACTACATGTGCAAGATATGGGCGGACTTTTATTAAAATTCACAGAATGTGTTCTATTTGTGCTATTTTATATAGAAATAGAGGAGATAGAAAGTTGCAATTTGGACAGATTATCTATTATGTCATCTTCTATATATACTATATAAAGCAGATGTTGCAGAAAGTCCTATCATTCGTTTAAACGAATGACATCTAGTTATTATTATTATTCTTTTTTTCTTCCTAACTAAACGCTTATTTTTCTATGTTGCAATAATCCTAGGACAATGAAATTTTTATGACTTATTAGTCAGGTGAGGAAATTTTGATTTCTATGATTTTCATATGCCTATGACGTCATATGACGTCACATTTGAAATTTGCTACAAAAGTTTGTACGCGGTCTACAGCCATTGTTTGTGAACCGATTTTCATCAAATTTTTACAGATTGTGTATATTAAGTTCTAGTTGTGCATCCCGGTGTCCGTTTTTCAAAATTCGAAAAGTCCATGGTTCTATAGCGATTCCAAGATTCGAACCAAGGTCGTAAATTTTTAAATGCTTATAAAATCGGTCCTTTTTGAGATAGAAAAGTGATATTGGTCAGTATATAGGTCTCTGAGAGTCTTAAACATTTTGTGAAAATAAATGTCATATGACGTCACGTGACGTCATTATATGATAATGAATTTCTAATTCTAACAAGATTATTTCTATATCTTGAAATTTTCGAAGGGCAATGAAAAATTAATGCCGCATGCTTCAGATGCTGAAATTTCGATTTCAAAGATTTTCAGAAGCCTATGATGTCATATGACGTCACATTTGAAATTGACTACGAAAGTTTGTACACGGTCCAGAGCCATTATTAATGGGCCGATTTTCATCAAATTTTCACAGAATGTGTATATTAAGTTCTAGTTGTGCATCTCCTTGTCCGTTTATCAAAATTCGAAAAGTCCATGGTTCTATAGCGATTCCAAGATTCGAACCAAGGTCGTAAATTTTTAAATGCTTATAAAATCGGTCCTATTTGAGATAGGAAAGTGATATTTGGTCAGTATATAGGTCTCTAGAAGTCTTTATTTCTAATATTAACAAGAGTATTTCTATATATTGAAATTGTCGAAGGGCAATGAAAATTTAATGACAATTGAATCAGACGCTGATATTTTGATTTCAATGATTTTCAGAAGACTATGACGTCATATGACGTCACATTTGAAATTGACTACGAAATTTTGTACACGGTCCAGAGCCATTATTAATGGGCCGATTTTCATCAAATTTTCACAGAATGTGTATATTACGTTCTTATTGAGTATGCCGGTGTCCGGTTTTTCAAAATTCGAAAAGTCCAAGCATCTATGGCGGATCCAAGATTCGAACCAAGGACGTCAATTTTTAAATGCTTATAAAAACTGTCCTATTTGAGATAGAAAGTTGAAATTTTGTCGGTTAGTAGGTCTCTGAGTGTCTTAACAATTATGTGAAAATATACGTCATATGACCTCACGTGACGTCATTTTTTATTATTATTATTCTTTCCTTCTTCCTAAGTAAACGCTTATTTTAATATGTTGCAATAGTCCTAGGACGATGAAATTTTTATGGGTTATTAGTCACGTGAGGAAATTTTGATTTCAATGATTGTCAGCACCCTTTGACGTCACATGACGTCACAGCTAAAAATAGTGAAAAATGGTGTTAGCGCTCTACAGTCGTCATTTATGGTCGGATTTTCTTCAAATTTTCGCAGATGGTACATCTTGAAACTAAGGTGTACATATCCTGTCAGCTAACCGAAATTCCGAAAGACCGAAGTTCTGTGGCTGAAATAAGATTCGAACATAGGACCGAAAATTTCATTTTAGGATTAAAGAGCTTCGGGATGAGATAGAAAGTTGAAACTTACATAGTTTGCAGTTCTGCAGAATTTCTACATATATTTTGAGTCGTGACGTCATATGACGTCATGTGACGTCATAAGCATACATCTTAATTTTCATTTAAAGGCAATGATTTCGACATGATGCCAGTTGTTCAGAATAATGAAAATTTCAGAGTTATGATAGAAATGGATGCGCTTTTAAAAAAAAGCATCTTCAGCACCCTATGACGTCATATGACGTCACAGCTAAAAAAAAGTGAAAATTGGTGTTCGCGCTCTACAGCCGTCATTTATGGTCGGATTTTCTTAAAATTTTAAAAGATGGTACACCTTCAAAACTAAGGTGTGCATATCCTGCCAGCTAACCGAAATTCCGAAAAACCGAAGTTCTGTGGCTGAAATAAGATTCTTACATAGGACCAAAAATTTCATTTTAGGATTGAAGAGCTTCAGGATGAGATAGAAAGTTGAAACTTACACAGTTTGCAGTTCTGCAGCATTTCTACAAATATTTTGAATCGTGACGTCATAGGACGTCATAAGCATACCATTTAATTTTAATTTGGGGCAATGATTTCGACATGATGCCAGTTGTTCAGAATAATGAAAATTTCAGAGTTATTGCAGTAAAGTATGCGCTTTTGAGCAACAGCATTTTCAGCACCCTATGACGTCACCTGACGTCAGAGCTAAAAATAGTGAAAAATGGTATTCGCGCTCTACAGCCGCCATTTGTGATCAGACTTTCTTGAAGTTTTTACAGATGGTACATCTTGAAACTAAGGTGTGAATATTTTGTCAGCTAACCTTAATTCCGAAAAACCAAAGTATTGTGGCTGAAGTAAGATTCGAACATAGGACCTTTAAACTAGAAATCAAGTTTGCAGTCATGTCCTGACGTCATATAACATCATGTTACGTCACAGACTAATACTTAGTTCTTATCATTTGCACTAATTTCGGAATATAATGTCAATTGTTTAGCATGAACATGAAATACTACCAGAGGTGAATCATTACATGAAACTTCTATCTCCTGCTTTTTGCATTAACACAGCTTGCAGATATTTTAAACTTATTAGCCACGTCAGGAAAGCAGAAAGTCCTATCATTCGTTTTCACGAATGACATCTAGTTATTATTATTATTCTTTTTTTCTTCCTAACTAAACGCTTATTTTTCTATGTTGCAATACTCCTAGGACGATGAAATTTTTATGACTTATTAGCCACGTCAGGAAATTTTGATTTCTATGATTTTCATATGCCTATGACGTCATATGACGTCACATTTGAAATATGCTACAAAAGTTTGTACGCGGTCTACAGCCATTGTTTGTGAACCGATTTTCATCAAATTTTCACAGATTGTGTATATTAAGTTCTAGTTGTGCATCCCGGTGTCCGTTTTTCAAAATTCGAAAAGTCCATGGTTCTATAGCGAATCCAAGATTCGAACCAAGGTCGTAAATTTTTAAATGCTTATAAAATCTGTCCTATTTAAGAAAGAAAGTTGATATTTAGTCAGTATATAGGTCTCTAGAAGTTTTAAAAATTTTGTGAAAATATTTGTCATATGACGTCACGTGACGTCATTATATGATAATGTATTTCTAATATTAACAAGAATATTTCTATATGTTGAAATTGTCGAAAGGCAATGAAAATTTAAAGACACATGCTTCAAACGCTGAAATTTTGATTTCTATGATTTTCATATGCCTATGACGTCATATGACGTCACACTGGAAATATGCAACAAAAGTTTGTACGCGGTCTACAGCCATTGTTTATGAACCGATTTTCATCAAATTTTCACAGAATGTGTATATTAAGTTCTAGTTGTGCATCCCGGTGTCCGTTTTTCAAAATTCGAAAAGTCCAAGGTTCTATAGCGATTCCAAGATTCGAACCAAGGTCGTAAATTTTCAAATTCTTATAAAATCGGTCCTATTTGAGATAGAAAGATGATATTGGGTCAGTATATAGGTCTCTGGGAGTCTTAAACATTTTGTGAAAATAAATGTCATATGACGTCACGTGACGTCATTATATGATAATGAATTTCTAATTCTAACAAGATTATTTCTATATCTTGAAATTTATGAAGGGCAATGAAAAATTAATGCCGCATGCTTCAGATGCTGTAATTTCGATTTCAAAGATTTTCAGAAGCCTATGACGTCATATTACGTCACATTTGAAATTGACTACGAAAGTTTGTACACGGTCCAGAGCCATTATTAATGGGCCGATTTTCATCAAATTTTCACAGAATGTGTATATTAAGTTCTAGTTGTGCATCTCGTTGTCCGTTTTTTAAAATGCGAAAAGTCCATGGTTCTATAGCGATTCCAAGATTCGAACCAAGGTCGTAAATTTTTAAATGCTTATAAAATTCTTTTCAAAAGAGTAAGACATAAAGTTCTTAATATTGAATTGTCGAAGGGCAATGAAAATTTAATGACAAATGATTCAGACACTGAAATTTCGATTTAAAATTTTCAGAAGCCTATGACGTCATATGACGTCACATTTGAAATTGACTACGAAAGTTTGTACACGGTCCAGAGCCATTATTAATGGGCCGATTTTCATCAAATTTTCACAGAATGTGTATATTACGTTCTTATTGTGTATACCGGTGTCCGGTTTTTCAAAATTCGAAAAGTCCAAGCATCTATGGCGGATCCAAGATTCGAACCAAGGACGTCAATTTTTAAATGCTTATAAAAACTGTCCTATTTAAGATAGAAAGTTGAAATTTTGTCAGTTAGTAGGTCTCTGGGAGTCTTCACAATTATGTGAAAATAAACGTCATATGACGTCACGTGACGTCATTTTTTATTATCATTATTCTTTTCTTCTTCCTAACAAAACGCTTATTTTAATATGTTGCAATAGTCCTAGGACGATGAAATTTTTATGGGTTATTAGTCAGGTGAGGAAATTTTGATTTCAATGATTTTCAGCACGCTATGACGTCACATAACGTCACAGCTAAAAATAGTTAAAAATGGTGTTCGCGCTCTACAGCCGTCATTTATGGTCGGATTTTCTTAAAATTTTCACAAATGGTACATCTTGAAACTAAGGTGTACATATCCTGTCAGCTAACCGAAATTCCGAAAGACCGAAGTTCTGTGGCTAAAATAAGATTCGAACATAGGACCGAAAATTTCATTTTAGCATTAAAGAGCTTCAGGATGAAATAGAAAGTTGAAACTTACACAGTTTGCAGTTCTTCTGAATTTCTTAATATATTTTGAGTCGTGACGTCATATGACGTCATGTGACGTCATAAGCATACATCTGAATTTTCATTTAAAGGCAATGATTTCGACATGATGCCAGTTGTTCAGAATAATGAAAATTTCAGAGTTATGACAGAAATGGATGCGCTTTTGAAAAAAAGCATCTTCAGCACCCTATGACGTCATGTGACGTCAGAGCTTAAAATAGTGAAAAATGGTGTTCACGCTCTACAGCCGCCATTTATGGTCGAAGTTTCTTCAAATTTTCACAGATGGTATATCTTGAAACTAAGATTTGTATATCCTTTCAGCTAACCGAAATTCCGAAAGACCGAAGTTCTGTGGCTTAAATAAGATTCGAACATAGGACCGAAAATTTCATTTTAGGATTAAAGAGCTTCAGGATGAAATAGAAAGTTGAAACTTACACAGCTTGTAGTTCTGCAGAATTTCTTAATATATTTTGAGTCGTGACGTCATATGACGTCATGTGACGTCATAAGCATACATCTTAATTTTAATTTGGGGCAATGATTTTGACATGATGCCAGTTGTTCAGAATAATGAAAATTTCAGAGTTATGACAGAAATAGATGCGCTTTTGAAAAAAAAGCATCATCAGCACCCTATGACGTCATGTGACGTCAGAGCTAAAAATAGTGAAAAATGGTGTTCACGCTCTACAGCCGCCATTTATGGTCGAATTTTCTTCAAATTTTCACAGATGGTATATCTTCAAACTAAGATATGTATATCCTTTAAGCTAACCGAAATTCCGAAAGACCGAAGTTCTGTGGCTTAAATAAGATTCGAACATAGGACCGAAAATTTCATTTTAGGATTAAAGAGCTTCAGAATGAGATAGAAAGTTGAAACTTACACAGTTTGCAGTTCTGCAGAATTTCTACAAATATTTTGAGTCGTGACGTCATAAGCATACTTCTTAATTTTTATTTTAGGACAATGATTTCGACATGATGCCAGTTGTTCAGAATAAGGAAAATTTCAGAGTTATAACAGTAAAGTATACATTTTTGAGCAAATACATTTTCAGCACCATATGACGTCATGTGACGTTAGAGCTAAAAATAGTGAAAAATGGTGTTCACGCTCTACAGCCGCCATTTATGGTCGAATTTTCTTAAATTTCACAGATTTTACATCTTGAAACTAAGGTGTGCATATCCTGTCAGCTAACCGAAATTCCGAAAGACCGAAGTTCTGTGGCTGAAATAAGATTCGAACATGGGACCGAACATTTCATTTTAGGATTAAAGAGCTTCAAGATGAGATAGAAAGTTGAAACTTACACAGTTTGCAGTTCTGCATAATTTCTTAATATATTTTGAGTCGTGACGTCAAATGTCGTCATGTGACGTCATAAGCATACTTCTTAATTTTCATATTAGGGCAATGATTTCGACATGATGTCAGTTGTTCAGAATAATGAAAATTTCAGTGTTATGACAGTAAAGTATGAGCTTTTGAACAAAAGCATCTTCAGCACCCTATGACGTCCTGTGACGTCAGAGCTAAAAATATTGAACAATGGTGTTCGCGCTCTACAGCCGCCGTTTATGGTCGGATTTTCTTCAAATTTTCATAGATGGTACACCTTGAAACTAAGGTGTGCATATCCTGCCAGCTAACCGAAATTCCGAAAAACCGAAGTTCTGTGGCTGAAATAAGATTCGAACATAGGACCAAAAATTTCATTTTAGGATTGAAGAGCTTCAGGATGAGATAGAAAGTTGAAACTCACACAGTTTGCAGTTCTGCAGCATTTCTACAAATATTTTGAATCGTGACGTCATTGGACGTCATAAGCATACCACTTAATTTTAATTTGGGGCAATGATTTCGACATGATGCCAGTTGTTCAGAATAATGAAAATTTCAGAGTTATTGCAGTAAAGTGTGCGCTTTTGAGCAACAGCATTTTCAGCACCCTATGACGTCACGTGACGTCAGAGCTAAAATAGTGAAAAATGGTATTCGCGCTCTACAGCCGCCATTTGTGATCAGATTTTCTTCAAATTTTTACAGACGGTACATCTTGAAACTAAGGTGTGAATATTTTGTCAGCTAACCTTAATTCCGAAAAACCGAAGTATTGTGGCTGAAGCAAGATTCGAACATAGGACCTTTAAACTAGAAATCAAGTTTGCAGTCATGTCCTGACGTCATATAACATCATGTTACGTCACAGACTAATACTAAGTTCTTATCATTTGCACTAATTTCGGAATATAATGTCAATTGTTTAGCATGAACATGAAATATTACCAGAGGTGAATCATTACATGAAACTTCTATTTCTGCTTTTTGCATAATAGTTCTGCGTAATTAAAAAATTCTATAATTTTCATATGCCTATGACGTCATATGACGTCACACTTGGCAATTTGCTACAAAAGTTTGTACGCGGTCAAGAGCGATAATTAATAAACCGATTTTTATCAAATTTTCACAGAATGTGAATATTAAGTTCTAGTTGTGCATCTCGTTGTCCGTTTTTCAAAATTCGAAAAGCACAAGGTTCTATGGCGAATGCAAGATTCAAACCAAGGACGTCAAATTGATAAATGCTCATAAAATCGTCCCTAATTGAGACAGAAGGTTGATATTTTGTCAGTATATAGAACTCCGATAGATTTAAATATTTTGTGAAAATGGACGTCTTGTGACGTCATATGACGTCATCAAATTTCTAATTTTTAAACACATAATTATATATGTTAATATGGTCCAAGGACAATGAAATTTTGATGTCATATTCTCCAAAAACTGTTATTTTGAATTCTATGATTTTCATATCTCTATGACGTCATATGACGTCACACTTGAAATAAGCTACAAAAGTTTGTACGCGGTCCAGAGCCATTATTAATGAACCGATTTTCACCAAATTTTCACAGAATGTGTATATTAAGTTCTAGTTGTGCATCCCGGTGTCCGTTTTTCAAAATTCGAAAAGTCCAAGGTTCTATAGCGATTTCAAGATTCGAACCAAGGTCGTAAATTTTCAAATTCTTATAAAATCGGTCCTATTTGAGATAGAAAAGTGATATTTGGTCAGTATATAGGTCTCTGGGAGTCTTAAACATTTTGTGAAAATAAATGCCATATGACGTCACGTGACGTCATTATGTGATAATGAATTTCTAATTCTAACAAGATTATTTCTATATATTGAAATTTTCGAAGGGCAATGAACATTTAATGCCGCATGCTTCAGATGCTGAAATTTCGATTTCAATGATTTTCAGAAGTCTATGACGTCATATGACGTCACATTTGAAATTGACTAAGACAGTTTGTACACGGTCCAGAGCCATTATTAATGGGCCGATTTTCATTAAATTTTCACAAAATGTGTATAATACGTTCCTGTTGTGTATACCGGTGTCCGTTTTTCAAAATTCGAAAAGTCCATGGTTCTATAGCGAATTCAAGATTCGAACCAAGGTCGTAAATTTTTAAATGCTTATAAAAACTGTCCTATTTGAGTTAGAAAGTTGAAATTTTGTCAGTTAGTAGGTCTCTGGGTGTCTTAACAATTATGTGAAAATAAACGTCATATGACGTCACGTGAGGTCATTTGTTTATTATTATTATTCTTTTCTTCTTTCTATCTCAATGAATATCGATTTTTGTAAATATATGTATGAATAAGAATTATAGCTGAATAATTGACGTTTCCAAAAATATTTAGTTTATTAAAATTGGTTTACGCAATACAAAGTTATAAGCAAAAAAACTAAATGAAATGAAGCTAATTTTGCTGATAATATGCTGTTTTCTTGAGGTTTAACAGTCAATATCTCAGAAACGACTGAAGATAAGTTTATACATTATGCATATAAAATGTAGCATGTTTTAAGAGCTTTCTAACGGTACCAAGTTTATTGAAATTGGACTTCATATAAGAAAGTTACATGGAAAATAAGATATTTCATAATCATGCATCATAAAGATATGGAAAAGGTCACGCGCAGGGGTCACCAAGCTTAAATACTTGCGCAACGACTTAAAAAAAAAAAAAAAAAAAAAAAAAAAAATCAAATTGCAATTGATGGGCTATATCTTGATTTTGTTTTTTGTTTTTTGTCGAATGTTGACTGTTTCCAAAATAAGCATTGAAGTTAATACATGTACAACGGCACAAGACAAAAATCCATATTTGCAACACTATGTAGGTAGCGAGCAGTTTGCAAGCCTTGAAAAATTCACACCACATTTTAGACCATCTAAAAACTGCGGCAAAACTACGGAAGCCCAAACACGCCGAAATCGCTAAATACGTTTAACTACGTTACAGGTGTCGAAAGGATATAGCACTATACAAATATTCAATACTTCTTCCTACTGAGGCTAAAATTAAACAAGGTTACATTTTCTTTTATTAAAAAATTCATTTGAACACTGTTTCATTTTTCTTTCGTGTCATATGACATAGTATAAATTTTGTATGTAAACTACATGTGCAAGATATGGGCGGACTTTTATTAAAATTCACAGAATGTGTTCTATATAATGCTATTTTATATAGAAATAGAGGAGATAGAAAGTTGCAAGTTGCAATTTGGACAGATTATCTATTATGTCATCTTCTATATATATACTATATAAAGCAGATGTTGCAGAAAGTCCTATCATTCGTTTGAACGAATGACATCTAGTTATTCTTATTCTTCTTATTCTTTTTTTCTTCCTCTTATATTTGTGTTAATTTCGATGTGTTGCCATTGGCCCAAAACAATGAAAATTTTTTGGTATATATTTCAAACCATGATCTTTCGAATGCAATGAATTTCATATTTATATGGCGTCATATAACGTCAGATTTGACGTCAGGTGAAAAAGTTTTACGCGGTCTACAGCCATTATTATTGGGCCGATTTTCATCAAAATTTCACAGAATGTGTACGTTAGGCTCTAGTTGTGCCTTCCGGTGTCCGTTTTTCAAAATTCGAAAAGGCAATGGTTCTATGGCGAGTCAAAGAATCGAACCATTGACGTCAAATTTCAAATGCATATCAAATCCCTTCCAGATGAGCTAGAAAGCCAATATTTAAATAGAATATAAGTCTCTAGGATTTCTTTAGATAACGAGAGAATGAACTTCATATGACGTCATATGACGTCATGAAGTGAAAAGAAATTTCTAATTATTACGTGTTAAATTCTATATGTTGAAAACGTCCGAGCACCTTGAAAATCCAATAGCTTATGCTTCAGATAGAACATTTTGCATTTCAATGATTTTCATTTGCTTATGACGTTTCTTGACGTCAAACTTGACGTCGTCTTAAAATGTTTGTACGCGGCCTACAGCCATTATTTCTGGACCGATTTTCATCAAAATTTCACAGAATGTGTATGTTAGGCTCTAGTTGTGCATCTCTGTGTCCGTTTTTCCAAATTCGCAAAGGCAAAGATTTTATGGCGAATCCAAGATTCGAACTTTTGACGTCATATTTCAAATGCGTATAAAATCACTTTCAGATGAGCTAGAAAGCTTTTATTTGGACAGATTATAAGTCTTTAAGGTTCCTATATATTCTGTGATAATTAACGTCAGTTGACGTCATATGACGTCATAAGGTCAAAAAGATTTTTTGATATCTACGCATTAAATTAAATATGTTGTAAAGTTCTCAGGACCATTGAATTTTAATGGCATATACATTTATCCATGTACGTTTGAATGCAATGTATTTTATATTAATTTGACGTCATATAACGTCAGATTTGACGTCAGATCCAAAAGGTTTTAAGCAGAATACAGCAATTATTTCTGGACCGATTTACATCAAAATTTCACAGTACGCATATGTAATGCTCTAGTTTTGTATCCTGGTGTCCGTTTTCCAAATTCAAAAAGGCAATGGTTCTATGGCGAATCCAAGATTCGAACCATTGACGTCAAATTTCAAAAACGTATAAAATCGCTTCCAGATGACTTAGAATGCTGATATTTGGACTGAATATTAGTCTCTATGACTTCCTTCTATTCGGTTAGGGCGAACGTCATAAGGTCAAAAATAATTTCTGATCACTACGCGTTAATTTCTATATATTGCTAAGGTCCCAGGGGCATTACAAATTTTCTGCATATATTTAAGGTAATGAAGATTTCATTTTATTGATTTTCTTATGTCTATGACATCATATGGCATCAAACTTGACGTTGTCTACACAAGTTTGTCCGCGGTCTACAGACATTTTTTTCTGGACAGATTTTCATCAAAATTTCACAGAATTTGTATATTACGCTCTAACCGGTGTCCATTTTTTTTAAATTCGAACTGGCAAAGGTTTTATGGCTAATCCAAGATTAGAGGCATTGACGTCAAATTTCAGTATAAGTCTATAAGTCTTCTTTATATTCAGAGAAGATGAACGTCATATGACATCATGTGACCTCATAAGGCCAAAGTTATTTTTTTTCTGTTGAAATTAACTGGTTTTAAGACCTGAAGGCCTTATTTTTTGTTTGATTTGCATGAATTCTTATTAATGGTGTAGCATTTGATCCTGTGGAACAATGTCACTTCCATTTTGATGAAAATGTTAAGTTCAATCATTGTTTATATCTTGAAAACCTCTAAAGCTGGACCGAATTATGTGACAATCGAATTGTAAGCATTTACAATAAATTTGTTTTGTTACATAGATTATAAGAAAAGGACAAGTTAAATGAAATTTAAAAAACAAAAACAAAAACAAAAAAACAACAAAAAACAACAACAATGATTTTCAGTTACTTTTGCCATACCCTCCAAGTTAATCGGTTTATTTTTCAAAGTTTATGGAGTTATGGCCCTACAAAACATGTTAAAAGTAGAAATTTGATATCCTTATACTTTCTTCGATTTAAGTGTTTGACAAATGTAGCAGAAAGTCCTATCATTCGTATCAACGAAGAAATCTAGTTTTTTTATTATTCTTCTTATTCTTTTTTTCTTCCTCTTGTATTTGTGTTAATTTCGATGTGTTGCCAATGGCCCAGAACAATGAAAATTTTATGGCATATATTTCAAACCATTAGCTTTCGAATGCAATGAATTTCATATTCATATTACGTCATATAACGTCAGATTTGACGTCAGGTGAAAAAGTTTGTACGCAGTCTACAGCCATTATTTCTGGACCGATTTTCATCGAAATTTCACAGAATGTGTATGTAAGCCTCTAGTTGTGCCTTCCATTGTCCGGTTTTCAAAATTCGAGAAGGCAATGGTTCTAGGGCGAGTCAAAGATTCGAACCATTGGCGTCAAATTTCAAATGCGTATAAAATTGCTTCCAGATGAGCTAGAAAGCTAATATTTAAATAAAATATAAGTCTCTAAGATTACTTTAGATACCGAGAGAAAGAACTTCATATGACGTCATATGACGTCATGAGGTGAAAATAAGTTTCTAATTTTTACCTGTTAAATTCTATATGTTGAAAACGTCCGAGCACCTTGAAAATCCAATAGCTTATGCTTCAGATACAACATTTTGCATTTCAATAATTTTCATTTGCCTATGACGTGTCTTGACGTCAAACTTGACGTCGTCTGAAAATGTTTGTACGCGGCCTACAGCCATTATTTCTGGACCGATTTTTTATCAAAATTTCACAAAATGTGTATGTTACGCTCTAGTTGTGCATCCCGGTCTCCGTTTTTCCAAATTCGCAAAGGCAAAGAATTTATGGCGAATCCAAGATTCGAACTTTTGACAAATTTCAAATGCGTATAAAATCGCTTCCAGATTAGCTAGAAAGCTTATATTTGGACAGATTATAAGTCTTTAAGTTTCCTATACAATCTGTGATAATTAACGTCAATTGACGTCATATGACGTCATAAGGTGAAAAAGAAGTTTTGATATCTACGCGTTAATTTAAATATGTTGTAAAGTTCTCAGGACCATTAAAATTTAATGGCGTATACATTAATCCATATGTGTTTTGAATGTAAGGTATTTCATATTAATGTGACGTCATATAACGTCATATTTGACGTCAGGTCCAAAAGGTTTTATGCAGTATACAGCCATTATTTCTGGACCGATTTACATCAAAATTTCACAGAAGGCATATGTAATTGTCTAGTTGTGTATCCTGGTGTCCGTGACTTAGAATGCTGATATTTGGTCTGAATATTAGCCTCTATGACTTCCTTCGATTCTGTTAGGGCGAACGTCATTTGACGTCATATGACGTCATAAGGTCAAAATTAATTTCTGATAAGCACGCGTTAATTTCTATATATTGCTAAGGTCCCAGGGGCATGACAAATTTTCTGCATATATTTAAGGTAATGAAGATTTCATTTTATTGATTTTCTTATGTCTATGACATCATATGACATCAAACTTGACGTTGTCTACACAAGTTTTTACGCGGTCTACAGACATTTTTTTCTCGACGGATTTTCATCAAAATTTCACAGAATGTGTATGTTACGCTCTAACCAGTGTCCATTTTTTTTAAATTCGAAAAGGCAAATCCAAGATTAGAGGCTTTGATGTCAAATTTCAGTATAAGTCTCCAAGTCTTCTTTATATTCAGAGAAGATGAGGCCAAAGTTATTTTATTTTCTGTTGAAATTCAACGGTTTTAAGACCTGAAGGCCTTATTTTTTGTTTGATTTGCATGATTCCTATTGAAGGTGTAGCATTTGATCCTGTGGAACAATGACATTTCCATTTTGATAAAAATGTTAAGTTCAATCATTGTTTATATTTTGAAAACCTCTAAAGCTGGACCGAATTATGTGACAATCGAATTGTTAGCATTTACAATAAATTTGTTTTGTTACATAGATTATAAGAAAAGGACAAGTTAAATGAAATTTAAAAAAACAAAAACAACAACAATGATTTTCAGTTACTTTTGCCATACCCTCCAAGTTAATCGGTTTATTTTTCAAAGTTTATTGAGTTATGGCCCTACAAAAACATGTTAAAAGTAGAAATTTGATATCCTTTTACCTTCTTCGCTTTTAGTGTTTGACAAATGTAGCAGAAAGTCCTATCATTCGTATCAACGAATGAAATCTAGTTATTAGGGCTTTCTGCCTCAAGCAGAAAGACCTATTGGGTTTGTTATGTTTTTTCTTATTATTAGGGCTTTCTGCCTCTAGCAGAAAGACCTATTGTTTTTGTAATGTTTTTTATTAGGGCTTTCTGCCTCTAGCAGAAAGACCTATTGTTTTTGTAATGTTTTTTATTTTTATTTTTTCCAAAAGAGGTTGCTATTTCAATAGGTTCCTGACGGTCTAGAATCACGAAAATTTAATGGCTCATACCTGACGAGATGAAATTTTAGAATCTATGATGTTTATTTTCCTATGACGTCACATGACGTCAAATTTGACATTTGTTACAAAAGTTTGTTCGCGCTCTACAGCCTTTATTTCTTGGCGGATTTTCTCGATATTTTCACAAAATGTGTATATTACGTTCTAGATGTGCACTATTATATACTTTTACCCAAATTCGAAAAGACCAAGGTTCTGTGGTTAAACCAATTTTCGAACTTTGGACCTTAAAATGTATTTATGTATTTTGTAGGTCCTATGTAAGCTAGAAATCTCAAATTGACACCACATATGCTCATTGATGTCTTCTTTATATTCTGTGACATTTGACGTCTTATGACGTCATTTGACGTCATAATGTTAATAACAATTCTGAAACAAATAAAAACGGTTTTTCAGCCCTGTACTCTAAATTTCTTGACCGATTGGCTTCACATTTTCTCTGCATCTGCACCATTGCATTTCATTGTCAAATATCATTTCCGTTTCCGGAAAATCTCAAAGGTCAAGGTCATATATCAACTATCGTTTTTTCTTTTGACCTGTAATATCTCAAAAACGAAAAACATTCTATCGAGACAATATGCGTATTTTTATTAGTGCTTTCGAAGCTCTTTCTGATGACAAAATATTTTTGAAGATCGGGCTTGAAATGGCACATCAATGGCGGAACAGCGAAAACGGCGCTATACGTAGCGTATTGATTTTTGTAAATATCATTATGAACATGATTTATAGCCCAATCAATTTCCTTTCGAACGATATGCAGCTTTTAAAGATCCAAAGAATAGTTATTAAATTATCGTTCATGAAGTAAATGTCATGAACATGTTTTGGCATATTTTGCATGTTTTCCGAGGTTTAAGCGTCCATATATAAAGCGTGTGAAATGTTGGGAATTTAATGACCTTTCTAACGGTACCCTGCTTTTCTTATTTGGTCATGATATAAGAAAGTTACATGAGAAATAAGAACTCATGCTAATATTCATAAAAGTGTAAATGCGCAATTCAAACGCAATCAATAAACTATTCATTCTTATTATTTAAACATATATAAAGCGTTATATGTTAGATACCGAAGTAATGGCCTTTGTAAATCAATAATGTAACTATGCTTTAATATTTTCAGCCAAATTAAACAGGTTTTAAAATTTTAAAATGTGTTTCAGTTAATTCAGATACCACTGGAATGTCAAATAGTTATATGTATATAAAGTATAATGTTAAGTTCTGTTGAGAAATCTACTGGGCGTCACTGTAAGCAAGCAGTAAAGGTACAACGTTTACTTGTGCATATGTGAGGCCGCGGTCTACTATATTTGTTCGGTTTATCTCTATATATATTTTCTTAGTAAAAGAAATGTCTAGTGTATACAATTCATACTTTAATTTAGTGTCCTTTATTCAATATTGATAAATGAAAATAAAGACAAGGTAAATAGTAATTTTACGTTCTTTTAAATGAACAACGAGGACAATTGTTTTATATTATAGAAAGGATACATGTGAAATGAACTAAGTTAGGTAGAACACATATATTCTCAATATGGAAATGCAAGTATTATACCACAGAGAAACGTAAATTTGGGATGTCGACATTGTTTATGAACAAATTCTTTTCAGCTGATCAGGCTTAAACTGAGTTGCAGCGCAGAAAGCCCTTATCGTTTGTGGGACAAACGAAGTCTAGTTATTATTAGGGCTTTCTGCCTCTAGCAGAAAGACCTATTGTTTTTGTAATTAGGGCTTTCTGCCTCTAGCAGAAAGACCTATTGTTTTTGTAATGTTTTTTTATTATTATTAGGGCTTTCTGCCTCTAGCAGAAAGACCTTTTGTTTTTGTAATGTTTTTTATTATTATTAGGGCTTTCTGCCTCTAGCAGAAAGACCTATTGTTTTTGTAATGTTTATTATTATTATTATTATTATTATTCTTTTCTTCCTCACGGATTTTCATATGTTGCAATCGTCCTAGGAGAATTAAATTTCGATGGCATATTATTCATATGCGTAATTAAAAAATTCTATAATTTTCATATGCCTATGACGTCATATGACGTCACACTTGGCAATTTGCTACAAAAGTTTGTACGCGGTCCAGAGCGATAATTAATGAACCGATTTTTATCAAATTTCCACAGAATGTGTATATTAAGTTCTAGTTGTGCATCTCCTTGTCCGTTTTTCAAAATTCGAAAAGCACAAGGTTCTATGGCGAATGCAAGATTCAAACCAAGGACGTCAAATTGACAAATGCTCATAAAATCGTCCCTAAATGAGACAGAAGGTTGATATTTTGTCAGTACATAGATCTCCGATAGATTTAAATATTTTGTGAAAATGGACGTCTTGTGACGTCATATGACGTCATCAAATTTCTAATTTTTAAACACATAATTATATATGTTAATATGGTCCAAGGACAATGAAATTTTGATGTCATATTTTCCAAGAAATGTTATTTTGATTTCTATGATTTTCATATCTCTATGACGTCATATGACGTCACACTTGAAATAAGCTACACAAGTTTGTACGCGGTCCAGAGCCATTATTAATGAACCGATTTTCATCAAATTTTCACAGAATGTGTATATTAAGTTCTAGTTGTGCATCCCGGTGTCCGTTTTTCAAAATTCGAAGAGTCCAAGGTTCTATAGCGATTCCAAGATTCGAACCAAGGTCGTAAATTTTCAAATTCTTATAAAATCGGTCCTATTTGAGATAGAAAGATGATATTGGGTCAGTATATAGGTCTCTGGGAGTCTTAAACATTTTGTGAAAATAAATGTCATATGACGTCATATGACGTCATTTTATGATAATGAATTTCTAATTCTAACAAGATTATTTCTATATATTGAAATTTTCGAAGGGCAATGAAAATTTAATGCCGCATGTTTCGGATTCTGAAATTTCGATTTCAATGATTTTCAGAAGTCTATGACGTCATATGACGTCACATTTGAAATTGACTAAGAAAGATTGTACACGGTCCAGAGCCATTATTAATGGGCCGATTTTTATCAAATTTTCACAGAATGTGTATATTAAGTTCTTATTGTGTATACCGGTGTCCGTTTTTCAAATTTCGAAAAGTCCATGGTTCTATAGCGAATTCAAGATTCGAACCAAGGTCGTCAATTTTTAAATGCTTATAAAAACTGTCCTATTTGAGATAGAAAGTTGAAATTTTGTCAGTTAGTATGTCTCTGGGTGTCTTAACAATTATGTGAAAATAAACGTCATATGACGTCACGTGACGTCATTTGTTTCTTACTATTATTCTTTTCTTCTTCCTAACTAAACGCTTATTTTAATATGTTGCAATAGTCCTAGGACGATGAAATTTTTATGGCTTATTAGGCACGTGAGGAAATTTTGATTTCACCCCTACTGCATATATGTAGCCATATCTCAATAAATATCGATTTTTGTAAATATATGTATGAATAAGAATTATAGCTGAATAATTGACGTTTCCAAAGATATTTAGTTTATTAAAATTGGTTTACGCAATACCAATTTATAAGCAAAAAAACTAAACGAAATGAAGCTAATTTTGCTGATAATATGCTGTTTTCTTGAGGTTTAACAGTCAATATCTCAGAAACGACTGAAGATAACTTTATACATTATGCGTATAAAATGTAGCATGTTTTAAGAGCTTTCTAACGGTACCAAGTTTATTGAAATTGGACTTCATTCATATAAGAAAGTTACATGGAAAATAAGATATTTCATAATCATGCATCATAAAAATATGGAAAAGGTCACGCGCAGGGGTCACCAGGCTTAAATACTTGCGCAACGACTTAAAAAAAAAAAAAAAAAAAAATATCAAATTGCAATTGATGGGCTATATCTTGATTTTGTTCTTTTTTGTTGTTGTTGTTGTTTTTTGTCGAATGTTGACTGTTTCCAAAATAAGCATTGAAGTTAATACATGTACAACGGCACAAGACAAAAATGTCTCGCAGCGTTTTTTGTTGCATTTAAGCCTTAAAAATTTTTAGACCATCTAAAAACTGCATTGTTATGCTAACGATATTCATATTGCATCAGTTTGTAGGCTGGGATGTTACCTTTCAAAATATCACCATAGTTCGAAATTCCAGGAATTTATGGCAAAACTACGGAAGCCCAAACACGCCAAAATCGCTAAATACGATTAACTACGTTACAGGTGTCGAAAGGATATAGCACTATACAAATATTCAATACTTCGTCCTAATGAGGCTAAAATTAAACAAGGTTACAACTGAGCTGGAGTGATGAAATTCTATGTGTGATGAAAGTTAGAAACTTACATTTGAACACTGTTTCATTTTTCTTTCATTTCATATGACATAGTATAAATGTTGTATGTAAACTACATGTGCAAGATATGGGCGGACTTTTATTAAAATTCACAGAATGTGTTCTATTTGTGCTATTTTATATAGAAATAGAGGAGATAGAAAGTTGCAATTTGGACAGATTATCTATTATGTCATCTTCTTATATACTATATAAAGCAGATGTTGCAGAAAGTCCTATCATTCGTTTAAACGAATGACATCTAGTTATTAGGGCTTTCTGCCTCAAGCAGAAAGTCCTATTGGGTTTGTACTGTTTATTCTTCTTCTTCTTATTAGGACTTTCTGCCTCGGCAAAATACTGTTTTTTTATTATTCTTCTTCTTCTTATTCTTTTTTTCTTCCTCTTATATTTGTGTTAATTTCGAGGTGTTGCCATTGACTCAGAACAATGAAAATTTTATGGCATATATTTCAAACCATGAGCTTTCGGATGCAATGAATTTCATATTGATATGACGTCATATAACGTCAGATTTGACGTCAGGTGAAAAAGTTTGTACGCGGTCTACAGCCATTGTTTGTGAACCGATTTTCATCAAATTTTCACAGAATGTGTATATTAAGTTCTAGTTGTGCATCCCGGTGTCCGTTTTTCAGAATTCGAAAATTCCATGTTTCTATATCGAATCCAAGAATCGAACCAAGGTCGTAAATTTTTAAATGCTTATAAAATCTGTCCTATTTAAGATAGAAAGTTGATATTTAGTCAGTATATAGGTCTCTAGAAGTTTTAAACATTTTGTGAAAATAAATGTCATATGACGTCACGTGACGTCATTATATGATAATATATTTCTAATATTAACAAGAATATTTCTATATGTTGAAATTGTCGAAGGGCAATGAAAATTTAATGACACATGCTTCAAACGCTGAAATTTTGATTTCTATGATTTTCATATCTCTATGACGTCATATGACGTCACACGTGAAATAAGCTACAAAAGATTGTACGCGGTACAGAGCCATTATTAATGAACCGATTTTCATCAAATTTTCACAGAATGTGTATATTAAGTTCTAGTTGTGCATCCCGGTGTCCGTTTCTCAAAATTCGAAATTGCCAAGGTTCTATAGCGAATCCAAGATTCGAACCAAGGTCCTAAATTTTCAAATGCTTATAAAATCAGTCCTTTTTGAGATAGAAAGTTGACATTTGGTCAGTATGTAGGTCTCTCGGAGTCTTAAAAATATTTTGAAAATTTGCATCATATGACGTCACGTGACGTCATTATATGAAAATATATTACTAACAATAACAAGATTATTTCTATATGTTGAAATGGCCTAAGAGCAATGAAAATTTAACGGCATATGTTTCAGACAATATAATTTCTATTTCAATAATTTTTATAGGCATATGACGTCATATGACGTCACACTTGCCATATTCTACAAAAGTTTGTACGCGGTCTACAGCCATTGTTTGTGAACCGATTTTCATCAAATTTTCACAGATTGTGTATATTAAGTTCTAGTTGCGCATATCCGTGTCCATTTTTCAAAATTCGAAAAGTCCATGGTTCTATATCGAATCCAAGATTCGAACCAAGGTCGTAAATTTTTAAATGCTTATAAAATCTGTCCTATTTAAGATAGAAAGTTGATATTTAGTCAGTATATAGGTCACTAGAAGTTTTAAACATTTTATGAAAATAAATGTCATATGACGTCACGTGACGTCATTATATGATAATGTATTTCTAATATTAACAAGAAAATTTCTATATGTTGAAATTGTCGAAGGGCAATGAAAATTTAATAACACATGCTTCAAATGCTGAAATTTTGATTCCTATGATTTCCATATCTCTATGACGTCATATGACGCCACACGTGAAATAAGCTACAAAAGTTTGTACGCGGTCCAGAGCCATTATTAATCAACCGATTTTCATCAAATTTTCACAGAATGTGTATATTACGTTCTTATTGTGTATACCTGTGTCCGTTTTTCAAAATTCGAAAAGTCCAAGCATCTATGGCGGATCCAAGATTCGAACCAAGGACGTCAATTTTTAAATGCTGATAAAAACTGTCCTATTGGAGATAGAAAGATGATATTGGGTCAGTATATAGGTCTCTGGGAGTCTTAAACATTTTGTGAAAATAAACGTCATATGACGTTACGTGACGTCATTATATGATAATGTATTTCTAATATTAACAAGAGTATTTCTATATGTTGAAATTGTCGAAGGGCAATGAAAATTTAATGACAAAATTGAGACGCTGAAATTTCGATTTCAATGATTTTCAGAAGCCTATGACGTCATATGACGTCACATTTGAAATTGACTACGAAAGTTTGTACACGGTCCAGAGCCATTATTAATGGGCCGATTTTCATCAAATTTTCACAGAATGTGTATATTACGTTCTTATTGTGTATACCTGTGTCCGTTTTACAAAATTCGAAAAGTCCAAGCATCTATGGCGGATCCATGATTCGAACCAAGGACGTCAATTTTTAAATGCTGATAAAAACTGTCCTATTGGAGATAGAAAGTTGACATTTTGTCAGTTGGTAGGTCTCTGGGTGTCTTAACAATTATGTAAAAATAAACGTCATATGACGTCACGTGACGTCATTTTATTATTATTATTATTTTCTTCTCCCTAACTAAACGCTTATTTTAATATGTTGCAATAGTCCTAGGACGATGAAAGTTTTATGGGTTATTAGTCACGTGAGGAAATTTTGATTTCAATGATTTTCAGCACCCTATTACGTCACATGACGTCCAAGCTAAAAATAGTGAAGAATGGTGTTCGCGCTCTACAGCCGTCATTTATGGTCGGATTTTCTTCAAATTTTCACAGATGGTACATCTTGAAACTGAGGTGTGCATATCCTGTCAGCTAACCGAAATTCCGAAAGACCGAAGTTCTTTGGCTGAAATTAGATTCGAACATAGGACCGAAAATTTCATTTTAGAATTAAAGAGCTTCAGGATGAGATAGAAGATTGAAAATTACACAGTTTGCCGTTTTGCAGAATTTCTACATATTTTATTTTGATCGTGACGTCATAAGCATACTTCATAATTTTCATTTTAGGGCAATGATTTCGACATGATGCCAGTTGTTCAGAATAATGAGAATTTGAGAGTATGACAGTAACGTATGCGCTTTTGAACAAAAAAGCATCTTCAGCACCCTTTGACGTCATGTGACGTCAGAGCTAAAAATAGTGAAAAATGGTTTCCGCTCACCGTGTTCACGCTCTACAGCCGCCATTTATGGTCGGATTTTCTTCAAATTTTCACAGATGGTACATCTTGAAACTAAGGTGTGCATATCCTGTAAGCTAACTGAAATTCCGAAAGACCGAAGTTCTTTGGCTGAAATTAGATTCGAACGTAGGACCGAAAATTTCATTTTAGGATTAAAGAACTTCAGGTAAGATAGAAAGTTGAAACTTACACAGTTTGCAGTTCTGCAGAATTTCTTAATATATTTTGAGTCGTGGCGTCAAATGTCGTCATGTGACGTCATAAGCATACTTCTTAATTTTCATTTTAGGGCAATGATTTCGACATGATGCCAGTTGTTCAGAATAATGAAGATTTTAGAGTTATGACAGTAAAGTATGCGCTTTTGAACAAAAGCATCTTCAGCACCCTATGACGTTATGTGACGTCAGAGCTAAAAATAGTGAAAAATGGTGTTCACGCGCTACACCCACCATTTATGGTCGGATTTTCTTCTAATTTTCACAGATGGTACACCTTAAAACTAAGGTGTACATATCCTGCCAGCTTATCGAAATTCCGAAAAACCGAAGTTCTGTGGCTTAAGTAATATTCGAACATAGGACCAAAAATTTCATTTTAGGATTGAAGAGCTTCAGGATGGGATAGAAAGTTAAAACTTACATAGTTTGCAGTTCTGCAGAATTTCTACATATATTTTGAGTCGTGACGTCATATGACTTCATGTGACGTCATAAGCATACTTCTTAATTTTCATTTTAGGGCAATGATTTTGACATGATGCCAGTTGTTCAGAATAATGAAAATTTCAGAGTTACGAGAGTAAAGTATGCGCTTTTGAACAAAAGAATTTTCAGCACCCTATGACGTCATGTGACGTCAAAGCTAAAAGAAGTCCATTCGAAAAAAATGTAAAAGGTAGAGAATTGAATATATATTCTTTCTAACGGAATTAATCTTAATATTTTTCAATTTTAGCAGAAAGTCCTATCATTCGTATCAACGAATGAAATCTAGTTATTATTATTATTTTTTTTTTTAACGCTTATTTTTCTATGTTGCAATAATTCTAGGACGATGAAATTTTTATGGCTTATTAGTCACGTGAGGAAATTTTGATTTCTATGATTTTCATATGTCTATGACGTCATATGACGTCACAATTGACATATGCTACAAAAGTTTGTAAACTGTCCAGAGCCATTGTTAATGGACCGATTTTCATCAAATTTTCACAGAATGTGTATATTAAGTTCTAGTTGTGCATCCCGGTGTCCGTTTTTCAAAATTCGAAAAGTCCAAGGTTCTATAGCGATTCCAAGATTCGAACCAAGGTCGTAAATTTTCAAATGCTTATAAAATCGGTCCTATTTGAGATAGAAAGATGATATTAGGTCAGTATATAGGTCTCTAAGAGTCTTAAACATTTTGAGAAAATAAACGTCATATGACGTCACGTGACGTCATTATATGATAATGTATTTCTAATATTAACAAGAGTATTTCTATATGTTAAAATTGTCGAAGGGCAATGAAAATTTAATGACAAATGTTCAAAATTTTTTTTCAAAGCCTATGACGTCATATGACGTCACATTTGAAATTGACTACGAAAGTTTGTACACGGCCCAGAGCCATTATTAATGGGCCGATTTTCATCAAATTTTCACAGAATGTGTATTTTAAGTTCCTGTTGTGCATCCCGGTGTCCATTTTTCAAAATTCGAAAAGTCCAAGGTTCTGTAGCGATTCCAAGATTCGAACCAAGGTCGTAAATGTTCAAATTCTTATAAAATCGGTCCTATTTGAGATAGAAAGATGATATAAGGTTAGTATATAGGTCTCTGGGAGTCTTAAACATTTTGTGAAAATAAATGTCATATGACGTCACGTGACGTCATTATATGATAAGGATTTTCTAATTCTAACAAGATTATTTCTATATGTTGAAATTTTCGAAGGGCAATGAAAATTTAATGACACATGCTTCAGATGCTGAAATTTTGATTTCAATGATTATCAGAAGCCTATGACGTCATATGACGTCACATTTGAAATTGACTACGAAAGTTTGTACACGGTCCAGAGCCATTATTATTGGGCCGATTTTCATCAAATTTTCACAGAATGTGTATATTAAGTTCTCATTGTGAATCTCGGTGTCCTTTTTTAAAAACTCGAAAAGTCCATGGTTCTATAGCGAATTCAAGATTCGAACCAAGGTCGTAAATTTTTAAATGCTTATAAAATCGGTCCTATTTGAGATAGAAAAGTGGTATTTGGACAGTATATAGGTCTCTAAGAGTCTTAAACATTTTGTGAAAATAAACGTCATATGACGTCACGTGACGTCATTATATGATAATGTTTTTCTAATATTAACAAGAATTTTAAATTTAATGACATATGCTTCAGATGCTGAAATTTCGATTTCAATGATTAGCATAGGCTTATGACGTCATGTGACGTCACAATTGAAATTGACTCTGAAAGTTTGTACACCGTCCAGATCCATTATTTATGGGCCGATTTTCATCAAATTTTCACAGAATATGAATATTAGGTTCTTATTGTGTATCCCGGTGTCCGTTTTTCAAGATTTGGAAGAAGACAACGTCAAAATCCATTCAAGCATAACATCTTATCCAGATGAGCTAGGATACTGATATTTAGATAGCATGTGTAAAAGGATCAAAGTGACTCAGTCGCTCAAGTTTGACTCAGTGTCGCAGAAAGTCCTATCTTTTGTCAGAACAAAAGAACATCTAGTTATTATTATTATTATTATTCTTTTCTTCCTCATGGATTTTCATATGTTGCAATCGTCCTAGGAGAATGAAATTTTGATGGCATATTATTCATATGCGTAATTAAAAGATTCTATAATTTACAAATGCCTATGACGTCATTATGACGTCACACTTGGGAATTGCTACAAAAGATTGTACGCGGTCCAGAGCGAAAATTAAAAAACCGATTTTTATCAAATTTTCACAGAATGTGTATATTATGTTCTAGTTGTGCATCTCGGTGTCCGTTTTTCAAAATTCGAAAAGCCCAAGGTTCTATGGCGAATGCAAGATTCAAACCAAGGACATCAAATTGATAAATGCTCATAAAATCGTCCCTAAATGAGAGAGAAGGTTGATATTTTGTCAGTATATAGATCTCCGATAGATTTAAATATTTTGTGAAAATGGACGTCTTGTGACGTCATACGACGTCATCAAATTTCTAATATTTAAACACATAATTATATATGTTAATATGGTCCAAGGACAAGGAAATTTTGATGTCATATTCTTCAAGAGATGGTATTTTGAATTCTATGCTTTTCATATCTCTATGACGTCATATGACGTCACACTTGAAATAAGCTACAAAAGTTAGTACGCGTTCCAGAGCCATTATTAATGAACCGATTTTCATCAAATTTTCACAGAATGTGTATATTATGTTCTAGTTGTGCATGCCGGTGTCCGTTTTTCAAAATTCGAAAAGTCCAAGGTTCTATAGCGATTCCAAGATTCGAACCAAGGTCGTCAATTTTCAAATTCTTATAAAATTGGTCCTATTTGAGATAGAAAGATGATATTGGGCCAGTATATAGGTCTCTGAGAGTCTTAAACATTTTGTGAAAATAAATGTCATATGACGTCACGTGATGTCATTATATATTAATGAATTTCTAATTCTGACAAGATTATTTCTATATGTTGAAATTTTGGAAGAGCAATGAAAATTTAACCCCGCATGCTTCAGATACTGAAATTTCGATTACAATGATTTTCAGAAGCCTATGACGTCATATGACGTCACATTTGAAATTAACTACAAAAGTTTATACACGGTCCAGGGCCATTATTAATGGGCCGATTTTCATCAAATTTTCACAGAATGTGTATATTAAGTTCTAGTTGTGCATCGCGGGATCCGTTTTTCAAAATTCGAAAAGTCCATGGTTCTATAGCGAATTCAAGATTCGAACCAAGGTCGTCAATTTTTAAATGCTTATAAAATCGGTCCTATTTGAGATAGAAAAGTGATATTTGGTCAGTATATAGGTCTCTGGGAGTCTTAAACATTTCGTGAAAAAAAACGTCATCTGACGTCATGTGACGTCATTATGTGATAATGTATTTCTAATATTAACAAGAGTATTTCTATATGTTGAAATTGTCGAAGGGCAATGAAAATTTAATGACAAATGATTCAGACGCTAAAATTTCGATTTCAATGATTTTCATATGTCTCTGGCGTCATATGACGTCACATTTGAAATTGACTACGAAAGTAAGAACACGGTCCAGAGCCATTATTAATGGGCCGATTTTCATTAAATTTTCACAGAATGTGTATATTACGTTCTTATTGTGTATACCGGTGTCCGTTTTTTAAAATTCGAAAAGTCCAAGCATCTATGGCGGATCCAAGATTCGAACCAAGGACGTCAATTTTTAAATGCTTATAAAATCGGTCCTATTTGAGATAGAAAGTTGAAATTTTGTCAGTTAGTAGGTCTCTGGGTGTCTTAAGAATTATGAGAAAATAAACGTCATATGACGTCACGTGACGTCATTTTTTTATTGTTATTATTCTTTTCTTCTTCCTAACTAAACGCTTATTTTAATATGTTGCAATAGTCCTAGGACGATGAAATGTTTATGGGTTATTAGGCACGTGAGGAAATTTTGATTTCACCCCTACTGCATATATGTAGCCATATCTCAATAAATATCGATTTTTGTAAATATATGTATGAAAAGAATTATAAATAATTGACGTTTCCAAACAAAAAAAAACTAAATGAAATGAAGCTAATTTTGCTGATAATATGCTGTTTTCTTGAGGTTTAACAGTCAATATCTCAGAAACGACTGAAGATAAGTTTATACATTATGCGTATAAAATGTAGCATGTTTTAAGAGCTTTCTAACGGTACCAAGTTTATTGAAATTGGACTTCATATAAGAAAGTTACATGGAAAATAAGATATTTCATAATCATGCATCATACAAATATGGAAAAGGTCACGCGCAGGGGTCACCAAGCTTAAATACTTGCGCAACGACTTAAAAAAAAAAAAAAAAAAAAAAAAAATATCAAATTGCAATTGATGGGCTATATCTTGATTTATTTTTTTTTGTTGTTGTTGTTGTTTTTTTGTCGAATGTTGACTGTTTCCAAAATAAGTATTGAAGTTAATACATGTACAACGGCACAAGACAAAAATCCGTATTTGCAACACTATGTAGCTAGCGAGCAGTTTGCAAGCCTTGAAAAATTCACACGCAGCCCCACATTTTAGACCATCTAAAAACTGCATTGTTATGCTAACGATATTCATATTGCATCAGTTTGTAGGCTGGGATGTTACGTTTCAAAATATTACCATAGTTCGAAATTCCAGGAATTTATGGCAAAACTACGGAAGCCCAAACACGCCAAAATCGCTAAATACGATTAACTACGTTACAGGTGTCGAAAGGATATAGCACTATACAAATATTCAATACTTCTTCCTAATGAGGCTAAAATTAAACAAGGTTACAACTGAGCTGGAGTAATGAAATTCTATGTGTGATGAAAGTTAGAAACTTACATTTGAAGCAGATGTTGCAGAAAGTCCTATCATTCGTTTAAACGAATGACATCTAGTTATTATTATTATTATACTTTTCTTCCAAAAGAGGTTGCTTTTTCAATAGGTTCCTGGCGGTCTAGAATCACGAAAGTTTAATAGCTCATACCTGAGGTGATGAAATTTTAGAATCTATTATTATTCGTCACATGACGTCAAAGTTGACATTTGCTACAAAAGTTTGTTCGCGCTCTACAGCCTTCATTGCTTAGTGGATTTTCTCGATATGTTTACAAAATGTGTTTATTCCGTTCTAGATGTGCACTATTATATACGTTTTTCCAGATTCGAAAAGACCAAGGTTCTGTGGTTAAACCAAGTTTCGAACTTTCGACCTTAAAATATATTTGAGTATTTTGTAGGTCATATGTAAGCTAGAAATCTCAAATTGACACCACATATACTCCTTGATGTCTTCTTTATATTCTGAGAAATTTAACGACATATGACGTCATTTGACGTCATAATGTTAATAACAATTCTTAAACAAATACAAACGGTTTTCAGCTCTGTACTCCAAATTTCTTGACCGATTGGCTTCAAATTTTCTCTGAAAGTGCAAGATAGCATCTCATTGTCAAATATCATTTCCGTTTCCGGAAAATCTCAAAGGTCAAGGTCATATATCAATTATCGGTTTTTCCTTTGACCTGTTATATCTCAAAAACGAACAACATTCTATCGAGACAACATGCGTATTATTATTAGTGCTTTCGAAGTTCTTTTTGATGACAAAATAGTTTTGAAGATCGGGCTTGAAATGGCACTGTAATGGCGGAAAAGCGAAAACGGCCCTATACGTAGTGCAGGAAACTGCATACATCTCAACAAATATTGATTTTTGTAAATATTATTATGAACATGATTTATAGCCCAATCAATTTCCTTTCGAACGATATGCAGCTTTTAAAGATCCAAAGAATAATTATTAAAATATCGTTCATGAGGAAAATGTCATGAACATATTTTGGCATATTTTTGCATTTTTTCCGAGGTTTAAGCGTCCATAGTACAAAAGCAGTTATGAATAGGTCCATACATAAAGCGTGTGAAATGTTGGGAATTTAATGACCTTTCTAACGGTAACCGGCTTTTCTTATTTGGTCATGATATAAGAAAGTTACATGAGAAATAAGAACTCATGATAATATTCATAAAAGTGTAAATGCGCAATTCAAACGTAATCAATAAACTATTCATTCTTATTATTTAAACATATATAAAGCGTTATATGTTAGATACCGAAGTAATAGCCTTTGTAAATCAATAATGTAACTATGCTTTAATATTTTCAGCCAAATTAAACAGGTTTTACAATTTTAAAATGTGTTTCAGTTAATTCAGATACCACTGGAATGTCAAATAGTTATATGTATATAAAGTAGAATGTTAAGTTCTGTTGAGAAATCTACTGGGCGTCACTGTAAGCAAACAATAAAGGTACAACGTTTACCTGTGCCCATATGAGGCCGCGGTCTACTATATTTGTTCGGTTTATCTCTATATATATTTTCTTAGTAAAAGAAATGTCTAGTGTATAAAATTCATACTTTAATTTAGTGTCCTTTATTCAATATTGATAAATGAAAATAAAGACAAGGTAAATAGTAATTTTACGTTCTTTTAAATGAACAACAGGGATAATTGTTTTATATTAAAGAAAGGAAATTATTTTCGTCGTCATCGTCACGTCAACCAGTAGCTCGTCACTGATTCGTTGACTTTATGATTAATCAGCTCACCACTACCGGATACCGGGCCATCAGTCCTAGAACTACCCTTATTAAGCTGAGCGCCAACCAAGGGAACTATACCAGCACCTATGTTTACGAATTTGGTAAATACAAGAATTGAATAATTGATATAACGTTTTTAAACAACTTACAGATCATGTGTTATCTCGTTTGATTTGGTATTTCCGGGGTATTCCTAGCCTTGATATCTTCCGCTGACACCGACTTTTTTAAACGATTATTTTTTACATATTTCGTTCTTTCCTTAATGTCAATCAGTTGATATTTTCTGATTTCTCAACTAATTCAAACAAGATAAATAAATAAAAAAAACAGCCATCACATAAATTGATTGAAATTTGAAAAAGAAATGAGCCGACGGTCAAAAAATGCGTGAAATTTATGTGTTACATCCATATTTGGAAAGCACGTGCACGTGTGTGAATACTTTAACAACACACTGACGTAACACTTATATGGCGCCATCTTCTAATATAGCAGCATAACGTAGTAATAGGGCGGGGCAAACTCTAAGTTAGTCAAGCCGCGCGATTTAATGGACTTAATGTTTACTAAATAACACTAACCTACTTAGTATTTGAAATTATGTTTTGAAATTTAACGCAGTCGCACATTCCAAATATAGTATTGATTTTTTAGACTCCGCCCTATCAACCTGTTCCCGGCGTGATTTACATCACGTGACATGTAACATGTTATGTCAAAGGTCAATGCGTCGCTCTTGCTGTGTATATCTGTGTAGATCTACGCTCCAAATGAGCATTGAACCGGAAGCCGACTTTGATCTCTTCGGCAAAAAAGTGGTGATTGAAATTTGAATAAAAGATACTGTTTAGAAAGGTTCATATATCTGCACCTATATATGTTGTGTTTTGGACATTATTTTTTTTTATTTAAGTAACCCTTGTTTGTAAGTGTTTTTTTTTCTTCTTCTCTTCTCATTATTTATATACATTTTTCAATTTGAATTTATTTTTTGTTTAGTAATTAGTTATATATTGCCCATTCTGTGTTAACATGTGTAGACATTGAAATTACACAAGTGTCTTTAAAGCGATGACCGATACTAATGTTGTTAGAACTTGTGGTCAAACCCTCTTACTTATTTTTTTAAAATCTTCAATGTTGTATCATCATTACTTAGGCAATAATACATGTTTAAACTAAACTAAGTGGAAGGGTAGAGTTCTTTTGTTATTTTAGATTAATCAGAATGCTGGTGAGTAAATGTTTGTTCTCTATGGTTGCTGTGTATTATTTTTTGTCGATGTTCATGCGTTCACATCAAAAGTCCCTGTAACACGTTACACATGCGTGGACTAAGACCACAATTTAAATTTACTATATGTTCTATATAAGCATATATACAAATGACAATTTCTGTAAGGGACATTGGCATCCAAACTTAGCCTCATTAGATAGATCTATTCAAGAGAAATAATTCTGTACATTTTAAACATGGAGTCACCCGACTACTTTTTGACCTATTTAAGGCCAAATAACATGCGTATGAATTTAGTGCACCGGTCGGCCATTTCACGCCAATTTTCTCTAAAATTCCCCCCTCAGTAATGCTAAACTATTAAGATTGTTGTGCAATAAGGCCTCCAAATTGGGCATTTTATGACTATTTTAACTGTTCTATAGAATTCAATCCTTTATTGCATGTCTTTCAGTCAAAATCTCACCTTAATTCAGCATTAAATAGGGTCACTTTTTTCTGTGTAGGCACATCCGGTAACCAAGGGCAGGTAATTGTGGTCTTAGTCTATTTTGGTGAACACATAAAGCTCCGCTTCTCGACACATCTTGACGCACACGCGCAGTGAAGGTGCTTGAAGCTGGTTTTAAATTGATCAGTTGATTTAGCGGAATAGTGTTTAGTGACAAGTTGATGCCGATTAAATGAATTAAATGGAGACAAAAATTTGAAAAAATGGACTGATTTCATTGGACAAAATATAATTTCAAACACTAACAGAGAATTAAACAGTTTAAGAAGCCGTCACTCGCTACGCTCGTTCTGGCTGCTTAACTGTTAAATTCTCTCTTAATAAACACTAACTATAACGAATACAGTCGTCTCCATCGTATGTACAAGGTATTATTGAAATTTAACTCACGAGGCTACACGCGTCGACGAATCTATTGCATGGTAGCATTTACGGTTTTATTCCCGCGACTGTACACGAAATTAAAAAAAAAAAATAATAATTTTGATATGCAGAATTAATAGGTTTAAGTTTAATTTCTTATATTTTGAAAACCTATAAAACTAGACCCAAATATGCAACAATTGAATTGTAGGGATTTTCAGGACATTTATTTTGGTACCTAGAATACTAAACTTGGAATCTCTCAGCCCCTCACCGCTGTGGGTTCGAATTCCGGTAGGGACTTCGGATTTTTCATGTGAGGAAGCCTTCCAGCTGGCTTGCGGTAGGTCGGTGGTTATATCCGCGTATCTCTGTGTACTCGGGGTCTTCCTCCACCTGTAATTAGCTGGACGTCTCTATATGATTGAAATACTATCACAGCGACGGTAAACCCCAATACAACAACAACAACAACAACAAGAACAATTAAAATTGGTCAAGTTATAAGAAAGCGATATCAAAATAATGATTTATTTATTTTCGACATATGGCTTACTTCAAGTTCATGCATGAGAAGTCCATACGAAAAAAAAAGAGTAAAAGGTAGGAAATATAATATATATTCTTTCTAACGGTATTGATCTTTACATTTCAAAATGTTGCAGAAAGTCCTATCATTCGTATCAACGAATGAAATCTAGTGTTTTTTTATTCTTCTTATTCTTTTTTTCTTCCAAACTGAGCGTTAATTTAAGCATGTTGCAATGGTCTCAGGGCCATGAAATTTTTATGGCGTATACATGATGCGATGAAATTTTGATTTCTATGATTTTCATATGCCTATGACGTCATATGACGTCACACTTGAAATATGCAACAAAAGTTTGTACGCGGTCCAGAGCCATTGTTTATGAACCGATTTTCATCAAATTTTCACAGAATGTGTATATTAAGTTCTAGTTGTGCATCCCGGTGTCCGTTTTTCAAAATTTTAAAAGTCCAAGGTTCTATAGCGATTCCAAGATTCGAACCAAGGTCGTAAATTTTCAAATTCTCATAAAATCGGTCCTATTTGAGATAGAAAGATGATATTGGGTCAGTATATAGGTCTCTGGGAATCTTAAACATTTTGTGAAAATAAATGTCATATGACGTCACGTGCCGTCATTATATGATAATGAATTTCTAATTCTAACAAGATTATTTCTGTATGTTGAAATTTTCGAAGAGCAATGAAAATTTAATGCCGCATGCTTCAGATGCTGAAATTTCGATTTCAATGATTTTCAGAAGCATATGACGTCATATGACGTCACACTTGAAATTGACTACGAAAGTTTGTACACGGTCCAGAGCCATTATTAATGGGCCGATTTTCATCAAATTTTCAGAGAATGTGTATATTAAGTTCTAGTTGTGCATCCCGGTGTCCGTTTTTCAAAATTCGAAAAGTCCATGGTTCTATAGCGAATCCAAGATTCGAACCAAGGTCGTACATTTTTAAATGCTTATAAAATCGGTCCTATTTGAGATAGAAAAGTGATATTTGGTCAATATATAGGTCTCTAAGAGTCTTAAACATTTTGTAAAAAAGAAACGTCATATGACGTCACGTGACGTCATTATATGATAATGTATTTCTAATATTAACAAGAGTATTTCTATATGTTGAAATTGCCAAAGGGCAATGAAAATTTAATGACAAATGAATCAGACGCTGAAATTTTGATTTCAATGATTTTTAGAAACCTATGACGTCATATGACGTCACATTTGAAATTGACTACGAAAGTTTGTACACGGACCAGAGCCATTATTAATGGGCCGATTTTCATCAAACTTTCACAGAATGTGTATATTACGTTCTTATTGTGAATACCGGTGTCCGTTTTTCAAAATTTGAAAAGTCCAAGCATCTATGGCGGATCCAAGATTCGAACCAAGGACGTCAATTTTTAATTGCTTATAAAAACTGTCCGATTTGAGATAGAAAGTTGAAAATTTGTCAGTAAGTAGGTCTCTGGGTGTCTTAACAATTATGTTAAAATTAACGTCATATGACGTCACGTGACGTCATTTTTTAATATTTTTTTTCTTCGCCCTAACTAAACGCTTATTTTAATATGTTGCAATAGTCCTAGGACGATGAAATTTTATGGGTTATTAGGCACGTGAGGAAATTTTGATTTCACCCCTACTGCATATATGTAGCCATATCTCAATAAATATCGATTTTTGTAAATATATGCATGAATAAGAATTATAGCTGAATAATTGACGTTTCCAAAGATATTTAGTTTATTATAATTGGTTTACGCAATACAAAGTTATAAGCAAAAAAAACTAAATGAAATGAAGCTAATTTTGCTGATAATATGCTGTTTTCTTGAGGTTTAACAGTCAATATCTCAGAAACGACTGAAGATAAGTTTATACATTATGCGTATAAAATGTAGCATGTTTTAAGAGCTTTCTAACGGTACCAAGTTTATTGAAATTGGACTTCATATAAGAAAGTTACATGGAAAATAAGATATTTCATAATCATGCATCATAAAAATATGGAAAAGGTCACGCGCAGGGGTCACCAAGCTTAAATACTTGTGCAACGACTTAAAAAAAAAAAAAAAAAAAAATATCAAATTGCAATTGATGGGCTATATCTTGATTTTTTTATTATTTTTTTTGTCGAATGTTGACTGTTTCCAAAATAAGCATTGAAGTTAATACATGTACAACGGCACAAGACAAAAATCCGTATTTGCAACACTATGTAGCTAGCGAGCAGTTTGCAAGCCTTGAAAAATTCACACGCAGCCCCACATTTTAGACCATCTAAAAACTGCATTGTTATGCTAACGATATTCATATTGCATCAGTTTGTAGGCTGGGATGTTACCTTTCAAAATATCACCATAGTTCGAAATTCCAGGAATTTATGGCAAAACTACGGAAGCCCAAACACGCCAAAATCGCTAAATACGTTTAACTACGTTACAGGTGTCGAAAGGATATAGCACTATACAAATATTCAATACTTCTTCCTACTGAGGCTAAAATAAAACAAGGTTACAACTGAGCTGGAGTGATGAAATTCTATGTGTGATGAAAGTTAGAAACTTACATTTGAACACTGTTTCATTTTTCTTCCATGTCATATGACATAGTATAAATTTTGTATGTAAACTACATGTGCAAGATATGGGCGGACTTTTATTAAAATTCACAGAATGTGTTCTATTTGTGCTATTTTATATAGAAATAGAGGAGATAGAAAGTTGCAATTTGGACAGATTATCTATTATGTCATCTTCTATATATACTATATAAAGCAGATGTTGCAGAAAGTCCTATTATTCGTTTAAACGAATGACATCTAGTTAGGGGGTCTGTTTTTTTTTGGTTTCCTAAAGCAGAAAGTCCTATTGGGTTTGTACTGTTTATTAGGACTTTCTGCCTACAGGCAGAAAGTCATATTGGGTTTGTACTGTTTTTTTATTATTCTTCTTCTTCTTCTTATTATTCTTTTTTTCTTCCTCTTATATTTGTGTTAATTTCGAGGTGTTGCCATTGACTCAGAACAATGAAAATTTTATGGCATATATTTCAAACCATGAGCTTTCGGATGCAATGAATTTTATATTCATTCAACGTCATGTAACGTCAGATTTGACGTCAGGTGAAAAAGTTTGTACGCGGTCTACAGCCATTATTTCTGGACCGATTTTCATCAAAATTTCACAGAATGTGTATGTTAGGCTCTAGTTGTGCATCTCGGTGTCCGTTTTTCAAAATTCGAAAAGTCCATGGTTCTATAGCGAATCCAAGATTCGAACCAAGGTCGTAAATTTTTAAATGCTTATAAAATCTGTCCTATTTAAGATAGAAAGTTGATATTTAGTCAGTATATAGGTCTCTAGAAGTTTAAAACATTTTGTGGAAATAAATGTCATATGACGTCACATGACATCATTATATGATAATGTATTTCTAATATTAACAAGAATATTTCTATATGTT
>CM037777.1:109329383-109379383 GCA_021229015.1 Solen grandis | reverse complement strand
GGGGTTTTTCCAGAGGGGGGAAAAAGTTGGATTGCGGGGGGGGGAGAATGTTTTGTTAATTTGGGGATGGGTTTATCCAGGGTGGGGGTAAATTTTTTCGATATGGAAGGTTGGTTTAATTTTCCGGTATGTATGGGTGGTGTTTCACCAAAATCTAGTATGTTTGGGTGGGTACATTACTGGGATTACGGGTGGTTTAAAAAGTATTGGGGATGCCCCAGGGGAGCTACGTTTTCTGAATCACCGGGTAGGCTACATGTATCTAATATGTCCGGGGTGGAACTACATGCATTGATATACCGGAGTAGGCACATGGTCAAATTGTCCGGGGGGGAACACATGCATCTGATTATCCGGAGGAGATGGGTCTTTAAACTAATATGTTTGGGGGGGAACTACATAATTTATCTATTCCCGGGAAAAGGGCTACATGTATCTAAAATGTCCGGGGGGGAACTACATGCATCAGATATACCGGGTAGGGGTACGTTACTAATACGACCGGGGGGGAACTACAGCATCTGATATTCCGGGAAAAGGGCAAATGTATCAATATGTCCGGGGGGGAACTACATCATCTGAATATCCGAATAGGGGTATGTATTTTATTTCCGGGGTGGAATACGCATCTATATTCCGGAATAGGGCTTCGTGTATCTAATATTCCCCGGGGTGGAACACAGCATCTGAATATCCGGAATAGGGGTACGTGTATCAAAAAAAGACCGGGTGGAATACATGCACTGATATACGGGTTTGGGCACATGTATCAAATATGTCCCGGGGTGGGACTACGGGATCTGATAATTTCCAGTAGGGCTACACGATCTAATATGTCCGGGGGGGAACTACATGATCGATATATCCGGACTAGGGCACGTGTATCTAATACACCGGGGGGAACTACAGCCTCTGATATATCCGGAAAGGGCTACGTGTACTAATACACCGGGGTGGGGAACTACATCATCTGATATTATCCGGAATAGGGCAAATGACTAATATTCCGGGTGAACTACAGCATCTGAATATCCGGAAAAGGGCTACGTGTATCAAAAATTTCCGGGGTGGGAAATACATCATCTGATATATCCGAAATAGGGTTTTCGGTTTATAAACCGGGTGGAACTACTGCATCTGATATATCCGGGAAAAAGGGACGGAAAACTAATACAAAACCGGGGGGAACTACATGCATCTGAATATCCCCAAAAGGGCTAAATTATCTAATATGTCCCCGGGGGGGGGAAATACATGCATCTGAAATTATTCCCGGGAAAAGGGCTCGTGTATCTAATATGTCCGGGGGGGAAAACATCATCAAATAACCCGGGAAAAGGGCTACGTGTACATACGACCGGGGTGAAATCATGCATCTGATAATCCGGGTAGGCTACATGATCAAATATGCTGGGGTGGACTACGCATCTGATAAAACCGAGTAGGGCTAAACGATCTAAAATGTGGGGGGGAACACAGGAAACGTATATCTGGGGTAGGGCTATTATCTAATACGACCGAGGTGGGCTACATGCACGATATATCCGGGTAGGGAACAGTATCTAGGAAGTCCCCAGGTAAATACATAAACGATATATCCGGAGTAGGGGTCAGTAATAATATGTCCGGGGGAATCATGAATCTGATATACCGGAAGGGGGGACAGTATCTAAAATGTCCGGGATGGACTACATCATCTGAATACCGGGTAGGGTACATTTCTAAATATGCCGGGGGGGGCCTACAGTACGGTTGTCAGGTATGGTGTACATGTATCTGGTATACAGGGATAAATTACATGTATCTGGTGGTCAAAATAACTACATTTTTTTTGGGTTGGGGAGGGTTTGACTACATTATTTGGTAGACAGGGATAGTTTAAAAGTTCAGTTGTCAAAGGTGCTCTCATGACCCTGGGGATGTTTAGGGGTAAAATACTAGAACCGGGGCGCATTATTAATATGTTTGGGTGGGACACATGCTTCATAATCCGGAGTGGTACATGTATCTAAAAAGTCTTGGGGGGGAATACATGCTCTGAATATCCGGGAAAAGGGGTAACGTTTCAAATTCCAGGGGGGAAATATGCATCTGATATATCCCGGGGGAAGGGGAACTTAAATTTAAAAGTCCGGGGAGGGGGACTACAGGGGACTGATATTCCGGAGTAGGTACATTATCTAATATGTTTCGGGGGGAACTACAGGATCTTATAATCCGGGAGGGGTACATTATCTAAAATGTCCGGGGGGAACTCATGCACTCATACATCCGTATAGGGGTACATGTATTAAATTTTTCCGGGGGGGAACTACATGCACTGATATATCCGGAGGGCTACGTTTCTAAAAAGCCGGGGGAAATACATCAGTGATAATCCGGGGTAGGGGGACGGTATCTAACACGCCGCGGTGAAAACACAAATGTAATATCCGGAGGAGCTGCTTTATAAAAATAGTCCGGGGGGGGCTCGTGATCTGATATATCTGGAGTAGAGCTGCATTATATAAAATGTCCTGGGGGGGACTACGGCATCGATATATCTGGAGTAGAGCTACATGTAATAATATTCCGGGGGGGGGAGCGTGCATCGATATATCGGATTGAGCTCATTTTAATAGTCCGGGGGTGGGGAAATACGGCATTATATATTAGTAGGCAATGATAAAAATATGCCGGGGGGGCACATGCATCGATAATCCGGAAGGCACTGAAACTAAATGTCCGGGGGGGAACTACATGCCTATTTTCCCGGGAAAAGGGGTAAATGTTCTAAAATATCCGGGGTGGAACTACGCTTTGAATTTCCGGGTAGGGGGTAAAGTATATAATATCCCGGGGTGGGAACTACATTTTCTGATATATCCGGAAAGGGCTACAGTACAAAAATTTTCCGGGGGGGAAACATGGATGATATATCCGGAAAGGGCTAAATGTATCTAATAGTCCGGGTGGAACTATATGCATCTGATAAATCCGGAATAGGGGCTACATGTATCTAATATGTGCGGGGTGGAACACAGCATCTGGGTAACCGGGGTGGCTCAGTATCTAATTGTCCGGGTGGGACCACTGCATCTAATGCCGGGGTAGGGCTACGTGATTTATATGTCCGGGGATGGGGCTCAACAATTTTGATATACCCGGGGTAGGCAATTTTCTAATATGTCCGGGGGGGAAAATACCATGTGATTACCGATAGGGCTACGTGTATCTAATAACCGGGGGAATACATCATTGATATACCGGAGAAAGGGGGACGTGTATCTAAAACGACCGGGGGGGCCCACATGCATGGATATATCGGGGTAGGCTACTGCATATAAAAATTCCTGGGTGAGACTCGGCTCGATATATTTGGGTTAGAATACATTATATAATATGCCGGGGTGGGACACACATTGATTATCCCGGAAAAGGCTAACTGTATTAATACTTCCCGGGGTGAATACATCATCTATAAATTTTCCGGAAAAAAGGGCACATTATCAATATGTCCGGGGTGGAACTACACGCATCTGATTTAAACCGGAATAGGGCTTTAAAGTATCTATATGTCCGGGGTGGGGCTCAGCATTGATATATCCGGGGAACTCATGTACTAAAAAGTCCGAGATGGATACAGCATTTGATATATCCGGAGAGGGGTATGGTATCAATATGTCCGGGGTGGGCTACATGCATCTGATAAATGGAGTAGGGTACATTATCTAATACGACCGGGGTGGAATACATGCATGTGAAATCCGGAGTAGGGGTTTCATGTATCTAAAACGACCGGGGGGGAACTACATGCATGTGATATATCCGGGGTGGGTTTCATGTATTTAAAACGACCGGGGTTGGGGAAATACATTCATTATTTATCCGGAGTAGGTTGTGTATCTAAAAAGCCGGGGGGGAACTCAGCATGTAATATCGGAGTAGGGTTACGTGTATCTAATCGCCGGGGGGGAAATCATGCATGTGATTATCCGGGGTAAGCTACATGTATATAATATGTCCGGGGGCTACTGCTCTGGTATTCTGGAGTAAACTACAGTTTATAATAGTCCCGGGGGGGGACTACATCATTGATAATTGGAAAGGTCATGTAAAAATTTTTTCCGGGGTGGGACACGTGATCTATAATCGGTAGAGCACATGATTAAAAAATGTCCGGGGTGGGACACTGCATCGATATATCCGGAGTAGAGCTCATGATAAAACATTCCGGGGTGGGATACAGCATCTAAAAAATCCGGAATAGGCTAAATTTTTAATACGTCCCGGGGGGGAACTACATTCTCTGATTAAACCGGAAAAGGGCTAAAGTTATAAAAATTCCCCGGGGGGAACACATGCATCTGATATATCCGGGGTAGGGCAAAATTACTATATGTCCGGGAAAGGGGCCAAATGATCGGTAGTCAGGGGTGGTCTACAGTATTGGGATTTCGGAAAATTACATGGGTTTTGGTTGTCGGTTTGCACTTTTTTGGAATGGGGATGGTTTGTATTTTAACGGGAGTCTCGTTGTTGTAAAGGTGCTTAATTCCGGGGGTCAGGGGGTAAATACCGGTTTTCGGTATGTTTGGGGGCCGGTGGGGGGGTAAATTTGTAGGGGGGATTGTTTTTTTGCAGGGTGGAAAATTAAATGTAGTGAAAGGGTTTTTGTTTTGGTTACGGGATTGAAAAAAAACCTGGGTATGGGGGGTGAAATGTGGGTTTTGGGGGGAAAATAACCCTGTTGTGGGGGAAAATTGTTCAAAATGTCAGGGGGTTTTTTTGTATTTGGGATGTCAGATGTGACAACATACACTTGGTATGTCAGGGGTAGACTATATGTATCTGGTATGTCAGGGGTAGACTACATGTATCTGGTATGTCAGGGATGGGACAACATATACCTGGTATGTCAGGGGTAGACTATATGTATCTGGTATGTCAGGGATAAACAACATGTATCTGGTATGTCAGGGACAGACTACATGGGTTGGGGGGTCAGGGGTAGACTACATGCATCTGGTATTTCAGGGGTGGGACTTCATGTATTTGGTATGTCAGGGGGGATGGGGGTGCTACATATATCTAGTATATCAGGAATAGACAACATGTATCTGATATTTCAGAGGTTGGACTAAATTTATCAGGCGTGGGACTACATGTATCTGGTATGTCATGGGAGGGACTACATGTATCTGGTATGTCAGGGGAGGGACTACATGTATATTATATATCAGGGATGGGACTACATGTATCTGGTATGTCAGGGGAGGGACTACATATATATGGTATTTCAGGCTTAGGACTACATGTATCTGGTATGTCAGGGGAGGGACTACATGTGTCTGGTATATCAGGTATTAGACTACATGTATCTTGTTTGTTAGGTGTGTCACTACATGTATCTGGTTTGTCAGGAGAGGGGCTACATAAATCTGCTACATCAGGGATGGTGCTACATGTATCTTGTATGTCAGTTGTGTGCCTACATGTATCTGGTATGTCAAGGGTGGGGCTTCATCTATCTGTCATGTAAATACAGTAGCCTAGACTTACCCAAACCGACGTACAGCCCTGTAATGAAGGTATGGAGGAAAAACAGCAGGATGACCAATCCCAGCACCAACCCGCTCTTCACAAGTAACCACTTGTTGGTGATTTTATACTGCATATTAACAGAATACACAGGGATATCAGCAAAATTAATCCATGCAACTTTTTGCATCTTTTTGTGTTCATTGTTTTAAATGACAGAAACGCACTAGGTATAAATGTTACGTAGCTTTTTTTTTTAAATTTCCATTTTACTGATGTGTCCGGAAAATATAGAAAATGCAAATTTCGTTAAAAAGGATCCATCACCAAATTAGCTTCTAAATAATGCTTAAACTTGATTTTGTATATTTTTCAATTATATGTGATGAAAATTTCAAACATTTCTTTGCTCGATTGATCTTATCTATAATAGACAAACGTATCGGCTTATTTGCTTCTGAGAGAAGTTAAGTCAGCGGGACTTTGTGCATATTCATATATCCAATTGACTATTGCATTAATTGGGATGCTGAAAGCTTTATATTCACACTGTATATAGTTAAAGATATTGCCTTTTTTAAGTAATAAATGCTACCTTTTTCTCCAAATCTCCCAGTATTTCTTTAAAATCCTTCTGTTTCTTCTTTCTAATATGTTAAGAATTAATTTAATTGTTCATATCGTGATGACATCATTTGATGACAATTTTAACATTCTTATTTCTCAAAAGGAGTTCATATAACTTTATTCTTATGATTTCATTTCTGTTATTCGTTTAATTATAGAGAAAAATAAACATCTAAGATTTGGTGTTCCGTAGTGGGTTCGAATCCTGCAAGGTCAGTTGTATTTTTCACGACTTGCGGTAGGTCAGTGGTTTCTAGCCAGCTCCGGGGGATGCCCCACCTTTAATTTGCGTGCTATCTGAAGGCGATAGAAATTTCCAACACAACAATAAAACCATTAAGGGTCATCCATCTGAAACCTACTTTGTTGCATTATGTAGTATGATAAAGTGTTCCATTTAGTATAAAGGTTCCAGGCATAAATAAGGAAACTTAGCTAAGCATATACTTCATTTTGTAGATGCGTTTGACAAGTTTGTTCTCCAACTCGGCAACCTTCTGCTGGAAGATGGCCTTCATAATGTTCTCCTCCCGAGATATGGCCACCACCCCAAGGGCCGCCCGCCGCCACATCTCGATCTCGTGATTAAGTTCTGTCATCAGATAGGCACATTAAACATTCGATTACGTGAAATGGTGAAAAGCTCATCAAACTTATTGAAGTCTATATATGAAGGACTCTACTAATACAGCCCTGACTCCGAACCCACTGTGAGTCTGAACCCTGCTAGGATCATAAATAGGCCAAAGCATAGGTATTATGCTTTGGTCCAATACGGGAATAGTCCAAATGCATCCCGTAAGCTGAAACAACCTTAGACCCAGTTGACATTATTTCAGGTTTAAGAATTTTTAAGTGTGAATATATATCTATGTAGATCTCTATGTAGATCAAGGTAATGTATCAGGGATGCCAACCTGTAATTTCTATGGGGTCTTTTTTCTCGAGGTCCTCCATCTTCCTGTAGATGAGCCGGAGCAGGCCATACCCCACCACTGAGGCGAAAACTATACCGATACACATGTGACCCGTGAAAATGGAAAAGTCTATCCCCTGAAACGTCACCAAGAGAACCATCTGCAGCTAGTCAAGTTTTGACATTGTTGAACATTATCGATGAAATGTGTAGATAGTTTTCATAAGACGTCATCACTACGAGCGCACCTGACCGTGGTGCCCATCTTTGGGATCAAGTGCTGCTTATAAGATCAGCCATGCATATACTTTTTGATGTAAAAAAAGAGAAAAGGTTAATCAAAGAATGGGGCCTCTACTATTAAAATGTACACATATAAAGAGTCCCACCTAAATATAAACGAATGGTGAAAGTCTTCAACTTTAAAATGAATTAATATCGAGGTTTGATGGTTGATAAGTGTATGAACTATATTGATGTAGAATCAATGAGCGATTGTTGATCATTAAGTACATTCACACGAAGAAAAAATCATATTACATATGCTGGAACTTAATATAACATAATAGTTAAGTTCATATTTCTGAATTTTAAAATAAACAAAAGAGATATTTCACTAAATTCAAGATTTATGCTATATTGTTTGGTGTAGATCTTTGACTAAACCTGTATACACAACATGAAGTAAGGTTTACACTTGCCGTTATGTGAACATTGTTTATAATTTAAATGTAAATATAAAAGTTATATGATATTTTTGTAAATTATATACGATTCCAAATATATACGATATCAACGACATAATTATAAGATCTATGGCGATGTTTCATGCACATATTATGATTAATTATCAAACATATTGCCTGTGAAAATAGAAAATAGAGTAATATTATGGTTTTAAGTCAAATTACCAATATTTCCTTATTCGTGAGATCATAATGTTCATAATTAAATAAAAGTTAAAAGGGGTTTTTTTCTCTAAATTCATATAAACGTATTTGAAGCTCTTTTAAAATATATTTAAATATATATATATTTGGTTAATTGTAACTCTTTTAATATATGTTTTTGACTGGTTGTTTTCTTTCACGTCACTGTACGTTTATGTATATTTAGTACAAGGTCAATAAACAATGTAATGTCCACGCGTACCATACCTCCTTATCAGTTGGCGGAACATGTGTTTTACTTTGACCGGATATGGTCAGTACTGGTATACACCATCCTTTCCCCTCCCAACTTTCCTAATTAGGGGAGCGAGGGGGCAATCGACATGTACACAACATAAATGAATTAACTAACTTACAAATTTCGGTAATTACTATAATTTATATCCTTCACATTTTATGTACAATATAGCTAAAAATATTACATTAGAATTAAAAATTAAAAGAAATATTTATTTTGAAGAGGAAGAATTCATCTCTAGTAATCACATAAATCTAAGTGTATTCTTACTACTGTTAAAGCAAGTAAATATTTTATTTATTAAAAAAGTGGGTAGAATTTAACAACAGTTATTTGATACGACATAGGGCCACTTTAAAAGTTGTTTGCAATTAATTAGATTTTTGCTATCTTCTTGGGAGAAAATGGACTGAAGTTAAAACAATACCTAACATATAGAAAGGAATTTGCTTTTTAAGTACGCTAAACAGTTGCTAAGCCATTGTTTTATTTCTTCTTTGACAAATTATTCCCAATAGATGTTAATCTAGCAATTTGAATATTTTATCAAACTTCGCAGAACTGTTTGAGCACTCCGTAAACCCTATTTGCATATATGCAAAAGAGTCACGCTTAATCCAAAAGATGGCAAGCGTAGAGCGCGCACCTGCCAAAAAATCGGGAACTATTTATAAAGAAAAAACTATAAAATCATAGAATTCCAACCAAACAAAGACTTTTTAACGAAATGGCATGTACACTACTTTAAGTTTGTTTGTTTATTGGGTTTAACATCCCACCGACAGTATTTCATTCATTTGGGGACACTGTCTACTCGAGACAGATACAGTACTGCCACACCGCAGTTTCACGCCGTAGACATGGTGCATGATACCACACCCAGTCACATTATCATGACAGCGGGCCAACTAGTCATGGAACTACCCCTATATGTTGAACGACAAGCAAGGGAGCTCTGCCAGTGCAATTTTTACGACTTTGGTATGTCGCGGCCGGGATCGAACCCACGACCTCCCGATTCCGAGACGGATGCTCTAACCACTCGGCCACAGGGACCGGTACACTATATTGTGAGTGGCCATATTGAAACATGATGGTGTTCTCGTCTATGCTTATGTCCCTCGGTAGGACATAAACAAGTGGGAAGACTTACACTGTCCTTGATATCCTGGTTGGATACGATGATGACATTAGGAGGGTCCCCGATGGCCGTGGCTGTCCCACCAATGTTGGAGAACAAACCTCCGCAATAAGAATCTTCCGGGGATCCAAATTCAGGACCTCGCACAGTCTAATAATTAACCACACAAGAACTGCCATATATATACAAGAATATTAAACATGATGTACGAGGGGATGTAAATGGGGGATCTAACACCAGCTGTCTTTATTAGCCGTATTGGATGAAACGTGGCTATTTAGATAGTATCTATTCAGGTGTCAATGATAAATCATGCCAAAGTAATATGCCCAAACATCTTACTGCATATAGTTATTAAATAGACTTTTGCACTTTTTTGTATTGATAACTCTAACAGCATGTTATGCTTGTGTTCCTTCTAGACAGCGTTTGAAAAAAAAAATATCGTAAGTCGAATGAAAAATAAGTCAATTCACACACAACCATACCAGATTCAGATATTTTATTCGACTTAAACTAAACAGTTTGTCGTCTTACAATGTAATTTTTAAAATAAACAAAGAAAGTGACATTTAATAATCCAAAAAAACATGTAAAAAATATTAATCCTAATTTTAAATTAATGAAAAAGTATTGAAAAATTTTAATTTTGGGATGTCTTAAATTTAATTTTATATTATGATAGAGAGAACCTTTTTTAAAAATAATATATATTATATCTGCTGTGAAAAAAACTAAAAAAAAATTAAATAATTTAAAAATATATATATTATTTTTAAATTTAAAAGTTCAAAAAATTTTTTCATTTTTTTTTCCAATCCTATCTCTTGAGTATTTTGCAGTTCTATTCTTAAACAGTGTCCCAAATTTTTTTCAATCTTGTATGTTTCTCCTTAAAAATTTGAATTTAATATTTCTAAATACATATCCATTGAAAAGACTTCAGCTTAACCAAAGGGGAGGGGGCGCGGGTGAAAAACGAAAGTTATTTTTTTTCCGTAATCATTTTTTCCCCCCAAAAATACTCGAAAAAAAATTCATTTCATAAAAAAATACAGTTTGCAAAAAACTGTCAATTTGGATCACATTAAAGAAAAAATGACTTGTCACACTTCAATTGATACGCTCAAGTCACCCCTTTTTTGCGGGTCTTAGCGAAAAACAAACACACTGTTACATATCCTTTGTCCTTTTAACAATCGTGAGGAAATCTTTAAAACCAATTACCTTTCAATAGAAAAATGCATTTTTCCCAAATGCAAAAAAGTCAAAAATAGTAAAAGGAAAAGGTATGATGGCAAAAATTTTCCCACAAACAGGGAAAGGGGGGGAAATACAGGGAAGTAGTGTAGGGTGGCAATATGGCACCCTGATTTTTTTTTAAAACAAAAAAAATAGGGCCCCGGTTGAAAATTATGGCACCGACAAAAATTTAGGCATTTGTTTTTTATCGAAAAAAGATTTAGGGCACCGTATGTTGCATGAAAAAAAAAAACATGTCCTACCTGTTAGTTTAACTAGGATGACTTAAACTTGATAGAGAGAAAGAGTAGCCCCTTGCTCCCAAAAATTTCCCAATGACGCAATATTGCATTTGACGTCATTTTTATTTCTTATTAAGGAGGACCACTTTTAAACTTTAGAAGTTAAAGGGGGATTGAAATTGTAAAATGTCCTTTCGAGACTTTGGGGTTTGGCCCTAAAAAGGCCGTTTGTTTCTTTTTTAGATTTCGGTGATTTCTTTCCCCTTCTGCTTGGTTTCGAAGGCATGTTCCCCCTTATAACATAAGTCGTTTTGATCATCGTCCTCGATTTCGAGGCGTCGTTCTCATCTTTTTTTGATTTCGGTGACACGGTTCTCTCACTGAACATGACTCTTTTTTCATCTTGTAACATCTGCGTTGTTCTATGAGAAAGGCTTTTTTTGTTGCTTTTGTCTCAACATCCCCTGATGTCCATAGCTATGGCATCATTTTAATCTTGTTGCTGTTGTCTCAACATCACCTGATGTGCATTTTTTCCAAATGCAAGGTTTTGTCAATATGGTTTTGCGTTTGTCTCACTCATTGCGTTGTTGTTCGAAAAAACCCCACAATTCGTTGACAATTCAATCTTTTCTGAATTTTTTCCAGGGTTTGTGCAGGAAAAATATGACAAAGCTTGATGCGGTGCGCTTTTATACCCTTGAGGCGGATTAAACCTACTTTCTATCAAGTTAGCGTACACCATCAAGAAGTTATTTTCATTCAATGACAATAACGCGAAGTTTAAACCCTTGACCTGAGTTGGATGCATTGCTTTGGCCTTGACATGGGGGGGTTGCCCTATTTTGTATTGACACATCAGATTTGCTGTTAAATTTTAGTAGTGATGACTATTTTTTGTAACATTTTATTTTTGTAATTTTTTTATAAAACATTGGACATATTTTAATGAAAAAATCTTTTTTAGGGAATTTGAAAAAATGGGACAATTGGTATATTCTCTTTCGAGACTTTGGGTTGGCCCTGAAAAGGGCCCCTTTTTTTTTTCCCCCACAGATAAGGGGTTACTCATATTTCTATGATTTTTTCTTCAGAGATTTTAAAATTTTCTTGGTGAAAATTGCTTCAATGAATTTAAGATATATCGTAGTATAGTCATTATAGAACATTCACTAATTTGGCTACGAACTCTTGGGTTTTTTGTTGTTTTTTTAAGCGTACGTTGGTACGGGCTTGTATTTAAGCGTCGTTGGTGGGGCTTGTATTTTGTCCATTCAATATGCAGTCTTGTCCTTTAATTAATGTGACTTATCCTTTCACGCTGAAAAAAAATGGATAATTCATTTCTTTTGATACTTTTATTACGGGGTTTGCAATTGAAAAAAATGTCCTTTCGAGACTGGGGGTTGGGCCCCTGAAAAGGGCCCGTTTTGTTTTTTTCTCTACTTCTTACCTTTTTTTTGCTTTTTTTGTAGTTTTTAAAAGGGCTCCAACCCTTTTCTTAGAATGGGATCCCCTCAAGCGGAGTTTTTGGATTTTCCGTTTTTTCTGGAATGAAATGAAGGCACCACCAGTTGTCTTTTTAATTTGATAGGGGCTTTCCCCACTTCTTCCATTCTCTGTTGAAATTTTGATGGGGCTGTTGTTCACCCTTTGAGTTCCCCAAAATAGTTGTCAACTTTTTCTGGTGCACGGGTCGGTTTTTGGGGGGGGGGGGGGGTTGGGGGGGATTGGTTGGGGGGGGGGGGGGGGGGGGGTTGCTGGGGGGGGGGGGGGGGAGGTTAATACTTTGGTTTGGTAGCTGGTTGGGTACCCCGGAGTGGGAGTGTAGGGAACTGTCCCGGGTTAGAGCTGTCGTCAGCTCAAACAAATCAGCAGCCGTTGGCGTTGTTAACGATCAGAAGTTACGTAGTTTCCATGGTTGGGTAGGGGGATTTGATAAGATGAGTATGCTTTTATAGTCTTGAGGGGGATTGACCTACTTTCTATTGAGTGGGGCAAACACCAATCAGAGAACTAATTTTCCATCCAATGAAAAAATGACGCAATTTTAACCCTTGACCTGAGTTGGATAGCATTGCCTTTGGCCTTGACATGGGGGGGATTGACCTACTTCCCACTTTTTTTTCAAAACATATAAGTTTTTTTTTTTAAAGAAAAGGATGAAATCAAATTTCCGAAAAAAAAACCGGTTCGAAAAGGGGGAATGTTTTTTAGAGGAGGGGGGGGGTATATCCACATAAACCAGTGTCGATGTCGGGACTTTGATGCGTCGGTGCTTCACCGGCTTCAAATCCCGTTTGTAGGGCACCCTATAAATGACCCTGGCCTTCTGGTTTTCGCAAAAAAGGGCCTACAGTGCGTTCAGCCTTTTAGGGCATAGGGTTTGACCCGATTATTCAGAGTTATGGGGTGACTCCGGTAATTCGGATCAAAAAAAACCAAAACCCCTTTTTTCGGGGCCATCAATATATTCGGGGGGAAAATATCAAAATTGTTTTTTGAAAGAAAACTAAAAACAGAAATCAAATCAGTTTTGCATTTTTTGAATCTATAAACATTGCAACAAAATAAACAAACAATATGAAAAAATGCAAACACTAAAACAACAAGTACATAACACTGCACTTTATGAAAGTAAATTTGGGGTCCAAACTATTCGTCAAAATTCAAAACACGCACGACCATCTCCAAATTTGGGGATTTTTTAGCTGGCATGTTTTTTGGTGCGATTACACATTTGTCTTATTGCACGTTTGTACATTCTGCATATTTCAAAAAAACCAACATCCCACTTGGGAAAAGTTCAAATTGAAGTGATTTGTCCTCTGTCCGGAATTTAGCTCAAAGCACCCTGTTAAATCAATCCTTAACAAGAAAAAAAAGCAAACAAACAATATGCTCCAAAACAAAAACGTATTGTACCTTGAAGTCTCATGAGATTCCATGTTAGGGCCATTTTTTTTTCCAAAAACGTTGAATGTCACAAGGAGTGTTTTTTGTCCATAAACAAAGTAGTAAGTCGATTTATCGTTGAAAAACACAGCCACCAATTTTCCCGGGTTTGATCGAATTGTGGGTATTCCCTATGTAGGCTTTTACATTCCGGTCTGCGTTGTGGTAGCTGATCTTTAGAAACATACCATGGCATTAAAGGGGGCTAGAATTGGTGAAGACCCAAAATATACTGCAACTCAATCGTTTCCATTTCCCAAATCTTTTTTTAATTTCGTTCCCCCATTCGCACTAAAAAGTTTCCCAAATGGGTGATCTTGTTCACATACCTACCTTTTATTTTTTCCCCAATCGATAAGCATCACTTTTAAGCGGTGTAGATCCATGTTTTGTATTCAGCGTACCATCTTTCCATACTTGATCAAATCCAGTTTTTTAATGCCTTTTCGAAACATCTCGACCCCTCACTTTTTTGGGTTAACAAAACAAGGGATGTTTGGTTGACTGGGATGATCACAATCAACCAAACAGTTTTCTTTCACGATATCAAAGAGGTGTGTCCGAACATGCACCCCATGATGGTTTAAACTCTTTTCAATTTTCGTTCGCCCATTCAAGAATTTTTTCGTAATTGTTTGGCCCCGCTGTTCCCGATTTTCTCATGTTAATATCTGTGATCTTTTCGAAAACCCCTTTCTCTATCTGACTGCGTATTCGGGAACACAAACACGTTGATGGGGTCACAAGAGGTGCACGAAAAAGAAGTGATTCGCAATTCCCCTTTTTTTTTAGGTTTGCAGCTGTCCCCCTTCGACCCCTTTATCGGCTTAACAGTTTCCCCACAGTGTGTTAAACCCCCGCATGTAATCGTTTCCATTGTCAAAACCCATGGAGCGGTTTAAAACGAGGACCCGTGGGTTGAGCAGGGACATGTATGATCCAAAAATTTTTCCGTGGGAAAAAATTGGGGCTGGAACGGCAAGTTGTGGGGCTCTTTTCCGTCTACACTGACTTCTAATTAGACAAGTGAAATGTTGAAAATCAAAAGGGTTGGTTGCCAATCGCGTTTGTCTGTATTCTTTACCCCCCCCAGAATGAACGTTTGGGGGAACTGTCCTTGAAAAAATGATCTTCAAAACTTTGATGGGCTGGCCTCCAGGAAGGGAAAGTTTCACCCCAGCTCGGCGAATTGGGATCTTCATGCCATGTTGAGCGGGTTCTGGTTAAAAAGTTTTTTTCCCCACTACGGGGAACAGGTCAAATCCGAACATTTAAACCCGCTGAATTAACTGGGTTTTGCCCTGCCCAAAAGGGAAAAAAAAAGACTGGGTTGGTTGAGTCGCGTGTTCCACCCATTTGGGGAGGGGGGTGGATACGTGTTCTTCTTTTCTTAAATCCTTTATTATCTTCCGCCCCTTATTCCCTTGCATAGACCCCGCCGGTCGGACTCCCACATTTTCCGTAGCGTAGAGCTGTGTTGATTTACGTCCCCTAAATAAGACAGCAAATTCTCAAAGAGGCCCCGGGACCATATGTGTCAGTATTATTGGGGATCTTTGTTGTTCAGGGACACATCAATACTGCTAAAAACTGAAGAAAAAAAATTTTTTGGTGTTTCTCCCCCCTCCCAGCCAGATTAGGCCACCGGTTTTTATACTTTGACTTTCAGGGAAAGTAGCTCTGGTTGTATCTCCACTTTTCTGATTGAGCAGGGAATTTAAAAATTTAAAGGGGGATAATTTCTCAGTCTAACGGGGGTAATGTTTTTGTCCCCTGTGCATCTTTCATTGCGCATGGTAGGTGGGGCTGTGTCACATCAAGTTCAGTTTTGTACAAATCACAAAGCCGTTTCATCATGTTGTTTAATCAAAAATATTTAACGGTCGTGAGAGATTTTCCTTTTTTTTTTTGTGTCTCCTTGACGTGCTGGAAGCAGAATGATGTCGACGTTTTAATTCTCGAAACTTTTTACCCCCAGAGTTTTCTGACCCCCATCTTTCAACAATGCTTTCCCCGTTTCTTATCACTGTCTTTACATTTGGGGCCCGACAGAATATTTTAGGTCCTATCCCCGTTTAAAGCCCTCTTTTTTCAGAGCTGTATTTACCTGGAACCCAAAACCCAATCCGACGTCCGAGCTTACCCGGTAAACTGGAATCATCGTGCTTTTTTTAAAAAAAAAGCTTCACCCCTCGACTTCCCCTGGTGAAATGAATGAAACCCCGTGTTGCCGGTTAATTTTACTGATTCGTTTAAATATACTGCTGAAGGATGTAGTGTAGATTTTGAAATTCAAAGTGCATGTTGTGATTAACCCTGCTTTTTATTTTTTTTCAAGACACAACGCGTAAAAGGGGGTGCTTCGACATCCCCCCTCAAAGTGTGTTCTGCCAGACGGTATTACAAAAAAGATGTTCATCTTCGGAAAGGGGCCAACACCGTACTTGGGGAAACTTTTCTGTTGTCTCTGGGGTCCGGAAAACCCAGTACTTCCTTCTCTTCCAAGTTTTGAAGGAGGGTGGGTAAGTTCCAAGCCCATTTTGACCACTATTACCGGAAACTTTACACTTTTGACAAGTCGGAAAAATCAAGACCCAAAGTGGGTTTCTTTTGAGAAAAAATTGTTTTAGTGGCTTTTTTTAATAGCCTTGTCCATTTCGCAGTGAGATTTTTGGTGCCCATAGATGCCGCAGGGGAAAACAAAGGGGGGATTGGCCCCTTTTTGCCTTCTAATTTACACCCGGGTTTTTCCTTTGAAAAAGGGGTGCAGCGTTTGGATTTTTTGTCACGACGTAAAATTTTTTCCCTTTTCCTCTCGATTTTCTGACTTATGTGGGGAAAGATCATTTCCACAGAGCCACTTCCCAATCTTGTTTTTCGACATCAAGTTTTTGCCGCTTGGTTTTTGACACATAGTAAGTACGAATGGAAATTTCTTTGTAATACTTTTCATATCTGCGAATCAGTTGCCATTTATAAAACGATACCCCTACCAAGTCTGTCGCATCGAAATTTTGTGTTTGTTTTATGCAACTGTAGGTTCTTTGATTCTCAACCAGTCCCCGACATCCCCTAAAGTGAAGATTTTCCCAATGTTTTGTCGCGCCTTTAGATCCATGAATTCTCCAAAACTCGTAGGATTATCAGTATCATATACAGGTGCGAAATAACGTGTCTTCTTTAGTAGGCTCCCTGTGAATGGGGCTAAATCCCCCCCTTTTTGGGTTCTTCCTTTTTTTTAGGGTTTTTGTTTCTTTGATGTGGTGCGTAGGCAAAACTATCATAAAAATCTTCCTCCCCCCTCCTCCTCTTTTCTTCTCATCATCTGGGGTGTGTATGAAATTCCATCGACTTTATTGCCCACGACTTCTTAGAATGTTTTCCTTTTTTTGAACTTTTTCTTTCTTGGTCGTAACTGTCGGGGGTTTTCTTTTTTAAAAGGGAAAATTTTTACGTTCTGAGCCTCTGCAGTGGTACTTTGGTTTTTAAAAATTTGTGAAAAAAATTTTCAAAAACAATCCACCAATTCTTTTGGTGCTTTTTGAATAATTTTTTTTCAAAAAATTTTTTTGCAAACAGTGGTTGTTTGCTTTTTATAATGACAAAATGTGAGAAAAGTTTGGTCCTTTTATTTTTTCCCCCTGTTGAAGGGCTTGAAAAGCAAAAATTCCCCGCAAAACTAAAAGTGGTCCTGAATTTCTCATCGCAGTAACGGAGTGGAAAAAAAAGGGGGGAATGGAGATTTTAGATTGGGAAAATCTTGTTTGATGATATGAAAGATGAAAAAAACCCCCACTTGGAATTGGAAAAACAAAAAATTTTTTCGTCGAATGTATTTTTGGGGGGAAAAAAATTATTTTTCCTTGGGTTTTACCCCAACCCCCGACCCTCATCGAACTTTATTAGAACGGGGGTGAATTGATTTTCATGGGAAAAATTGGGCCCCAAGTGGGGGTGCTTTGGATGATGCCCTTGAGGAACACCTTGAATCAATGGGGGGTTTTTTTGGTGTTTTTGGGGTACCAGACGTTTTTTTTACAGTGACAAATGGTATGAGGAAAAGCCTGCTTTTTCCCCTTTTTTTTTTCCCCCTTTCGGGGGCCCTTGCGTTTGGGTTGGCTGTTTTTCGTGGTTTTTTTCCGTGACCTTTTTGGGGTGGTGATTTGTTTGGGTGGTTGTTTTTTTTTCACTAAACCAAAATTTTTTCCCAAGCTTTGGCCCCTTTCCATAAAAAACAGGGAAACAATGAGGGGCCCCCCAAAGGAAAAAACCCCCACCGCCATTTTTAAAAAAAGTTTTTTTTTTGGGGTCGATCCCTTTTTTTATCGCAAACGCCCCTTTAAAAGGGCTTTGTTCGTTCCATAAAATTCATGTCTTTTTTTGGCACGGTTATTTTTTTTTTTTTCAAAGAGGGCGGCTTTTAAAGGGAAAAACCCTTTTAAAAATTTTTTTTTAACCTGATTCTACCAGCTCTTGTCGTTTCGTTTGGGGTTTTTTTTCCCGACTAACTTTTTAAGCTTTTAAAAAACCCCCCGGATTGGGTGTTTTCCTGGGTGCGATCCTTTTAAAAAGGGGGGGGTGTCATGTTCCATCATTTTATACTGTGTGTTGACGATTGGTCCTCGATTTTTACCCTGTTTCCCCCCTTTTGGAAAAAACATCTGTTCTTTAAAAGATTTTTCGGGTGTTCTTGGATGAAAGTCAAAAGTTAAAATATCCATGAGGGGTAGAGGTTGAAACTTGGGTACGCCAAACACCAAATTGGGGGAGTTGGATTTGGTTTTGGGAAATGTTTTGATTGGGGCCCTTTTTTCTTGTGTTTTGAAAAAAATTTCCATGTTGGTGCTTCCAAACTGATTGTACGACTTGCCTTGGATTGGGTTTGGGCTTGTTTTGTGTGATGTTAAAAGACAAATGGCATTTCTATGGTGGCCCTTTCGTGTGAACCATAATTTAAATTTTTCCCTAAAAATTTTTTTCCTAAAATATCATCAAATATGACGAAGGGGGGGTAAGGTTGTATCGTTAATATCTCTTCATCATCCTCAGGGATACCCTGAATGAAGTTTATGCTTCAAGTTCTTGTAACTGGGCGGAGGCACTTTTTCCTTCTTTGTAACACCAAAAGATGTGTTGGTTTGGGACCACATGAAATAAATCGGGTTTTTTACTCAAAAAGTTTTTTTTACAAATTGAGTCTTTTTCCTTTAAAACCCCTTGGCCCCGAGATGAAAAAGTTACTAGGATGTTGAAAAAGTAAACTACTTTCCTTTATGGTCCCAAGAAAAAATAACAGCATTGACATGACAACAAAATTTTTTTATACATCTTTTGCAAATAAACACTTGAACAACATCAGTCAAAAATGTAAACTATGACACCATCATAAAACCCAGTTTTCTTTATACATCATCCATTTGGGCCCAATTTCATGGATTATCCCATAGTTTTTTAAAGCCATGCGAAATTTCTTCAAACGTTCCCCCCGGATTGTCTTAACGCCTGTTCTGATGAATTCCAAGTACCCCGCACAGCCAACAACCCCAGTTTAAACGCCAGGGTTTCCCGGGAATTGGAGTTATTTTTTTTTTCCTGAGTGAATTTATTTTCCTTTTTTTTGGCTTCTCATTCGTCTTGAAAGTACTCTGCGTAGTTTCTTATTTTGTAGGTGTCCCAGAGGGTTTTCGTTCCCAACTCAAACCTTTCTAAGTTGTTGAAATCGGGATTTTTGAAAAAATTTTTTCCCCTGGGGTTTTGGCCTCTTTTGTTTAAATTTTTGGGCGGCGCACTGTTTACCAAAAGTGTTAAACACTTGTGCACAAGTGTAGGTTCTGGAGTCAGAAAAATGGCACGTTTTCCTCTGGTGTGTCTTTCCCGGTAGTTAATCGCAAATCTGAGTAAAATACGCTAAATAAAACGGTTCAGTTTCTCCACTGTATCAATGTTTAGGGTATCAATGTATAGTACCACACGTCGGGAGATCAGGTTGCGTAGAAGGGTTTAAATGGCAAAAATCCGTTGAAGGGCCAAAAAATTTTATAAACTGCTTGGGAAAATCACGCTCTAGTAATCACTAAAGATATCATAAACTTGGTTTTTAAAAAGGAAAGGGGTCCTCCCTGTCCGGTGAATTTTTTCTGTTTTCCCCAAAGCCGGGGCCCAAAATAAAAAAAAACTCGTTTGGGGGAAAAACAGCAGGGTTTTTTATTAGCTTAAAAGAGATGTCTGAGATCATCTGTTCATTTTAACGGTTTGAGGGGTTCATCGTGTTCCCCCGTATGTTTCCCCCCACCGCAACCGATCACAAGCCAAGTGGGTTTTGAAAAGGGTTGGGAAACCGTTCGGCAAATGTCCCCGACCCGCGTTTTTTTATACACCCCAGCGGAACGTCCCCCGGGCTGTGTCTCACTGTTTTTTGGGGATTTCCTTTTTCTTTTGATTCGGGAAATTTAAAATTCGATGAGTTTTTTTAATGTTTTTGCCCATCTTTTACACAGTCGGGCCATAGTTTTAAAAATTTTACTTTCTGATAGCATTTTAATCCAAAGTGTTTCCCTTTTTCTTTGGGATTTTTGGGTGCCCATTTCCTTTTTACATCGATATATTCATACCCATAGTTTTTTGGGGCCCCAATGCCCCCGAAATTGACAAAGGACCATGTGGTACCTTTCTTTTGCCACTTTTCCCAAAATGACTTTTCAAAAAGGAGTTGTAAGGGGCAGGGTAATTTTGATGTACATACAACTGGCGTGTCAAATAGGTACCCGGGTCTCCAAGTTTTTTCCCCAAATGGGTGAAAAATTCAAGTCGTCATAGGAAAAAAGTAACGAAGGCACAAACCCCTGGATTTGAAATGAAAAAGGGGGTGTGTTGAAACTGTTTCATCCGAGTTAAATTTACCAACATGAAGTTGTCAAGATCGAAAAAACTCGGCAAACTGCCCCGTGACATGGGCGGTTTTGGGGAGTAGGTCTTTTTAAACCCGGGTTTACCTTTTCACATACTCAAATTTTTGGGGGTTTTAACATTTTTTTGTGCCCTTTTTACCCCCCCAAGTTGTTCAAAATTTGGGTTTTTGGGAAAAGCCTTTTTTTTTGTTTTTTTTTCACGTTGGTGAGCCAGTTTCCCCCTATTTGAAAGTAATTCTGTTTAAAAAAAAGGGGGCTTCAACATCTTCTGTTTTTACCCAATTAGGGGAACCACTTTCCCCTTTTTTTCAATTTCAAGGATTTTTTTCATATACTTTTATACACTTTTTTACTCCATGTGTCCCCGTGCCAGTTTTGGAAGACGTTTTACCAATTTGGTTTCCACCCCCAAAAAACTTTAGCTATTCCCAAAGGGTTTCCAAAGGGACCCCGTCAACATGTTTTTGTACAGAGGGGTTATTCCCCCTTTTTTACACTCTCCCCAGCAAGGGTTTGGCACAGTGTTTTAAAAAATTTTTTTCTTGTTACCCGTGAATGGTAGGACTGGTAGCCACAGGTCTTGTGGTGCAATACAAAGGAATTTGATGAGTCCCTTTTACTTTCCCCAAGTTTCCCTTTTTTTTCAATTATCTCTGACTTAAAATGTTGGGGTGTCCACGGGGGATGCTTTGGACTTTTTCACGAATGGATTCCCGTGGCCAAAAGTCAGCCCTAAATTTTTTTCTTCCTTTGGGGGGTTTTATCCCACTTCGGTCCCAAATTTAACGGCATTGGGTTTGTCCCACCAAACAAACATCCGGAGGTATAATAGGTTCTTGGAAGGGAAAAAAACGGGTTTACATTTTCTGGTATTCTGGTTTTTAATCTTGCAATTTCTGGTTTTAAAATTCCCCATTCCCCCATTACAACTGTGGTTTTAACCTTGGGTTTTGCCAAGGGGTTTTTAACCGAAAGGGGGTAGCAAATTTTATAACCCGCTCCATTGTTTTTAAGTTTGAAACCCTTCCACTGTCCTCCTTGGGTTTCCCTTTTGGACTTTCCCTGTTTCCAGCACCCCAAAATTCGGGATTCGGTGTTGTCTCTTTGTGGAAACCGTCAACGTAATAGGGTCCAATTTGGGACTTCCCCTCAATTTAAAGCATGGCGAAAAAGTGCTTTTTTCAATTGGGAAACTTGTTTTTTTAACCAACGAATCCCTTTGATTGAGTTTTCGAGTTTTGTTTGGATACCCGTATTCAGAGATTACAGCCAAGGGCCCTTTGGGGGATTTTAATTTTTAAAAGCCAAGCTTTGTTGGGAAAAACCCTTTAGCTAGAGTGGCGCTTCCCCGGAAAAGGATCAATTTGGTCACTGGCCAAACGTTCTTTCCTAAAAAATCTTTAAACCTCGTCTAAAAATGTCCCCCCATCTGATTTGCCGTTTCTTTTTTCATTTTTAACTGAAAGGGGGAAAACAGCCTTTTTTGACACTTTTCATTTTTACCATTTTAAAACCCCTTCTCTCTTGGGCCCGGGTTTTTTGCTGTTTGGGGTTTTAAATATGTACGGGGGGAAGTCTCCAATGTAGTCTTGGGATTCATCCTGTTTGGGATAAAATGGAAAAACCCTCCTTTTGCCTTTTCAGTCAATTCCCCAAAAGGGTCGGGGGGAAAAACGGACAAAGGCAGGGTTTAGAAAAACTCAGTGAGTCGATGAATTTTCACTTGATGGGCTTTTCATCTAGAAATTTTTTCTTCCATTCATGATCCCAAATTTTGGTTTGGGGTATCATTTTTCCCGTAAGTGCCTCACGTATCCTTTTTGAGTTGTTTAGCAATTTTCCCGGGGAAACCCTTTTGACTAGGTTTAAACTCCATCACAAAATTCCCGACAAGGGGGGTTTTTACCACGAAATTTTTTTTTTCCCTTTCCTAAACCCCAGCTTCCCCATTTCTGACACCCGGGTTTCCCTGGATTGATTTCATAAAAATCTCCACAAAATAGCTGAGCAACACAAAAGTTTGGTATAAGTTCACCCCCAAAAAAAAAAAGGCACTCAAAATCAAAGAAAAATGGGAAAAGGGCAGTCGGGGACTTCAAGTTCCTGTTTCTTTGTAAATGGGGTATAACACTGATTTTCTTTCATCCCCAGCTTTCTTGCAATACTTTCATTTTTTTTGTGCCAGAACAGAGATGGTTCTTTTTTGTGCCCCCCAACCATTTTTACCCAGGGCTTGCTTTCCCTACAACCCTTTTACAGATTTTTTTAGATTTTCCTGGTTTCGCTTTGGGGAGAATAAAAAATTTTGACAAAAGAAATGTTCAAAACCCCAGTGACCACATGGAAAAAATCCTTTTTTTGGGCCCAGTTTCGAGGCGTAACACAGACAAAAGTTTTTTAACAAGTGAGCATTTTTCCCGTTGTTTAAAACCCTAGTTTTTCAGGTTCACAAAGTAGCGGATCCCAGTTAAAAAGTGAAACGAGTAATGCAAACAAAATGTTTTTCATGATGATAAATGGGAAAAACACCCTTTTCTTTTGTCTGTCAGAGGTTTGGTGGTTTTAACCCAAAACTCCTTTCTCAAATTGTGGCCACACTTTGTTTTACATAGTCCGGATAAAGGTGGGGTTGAAACTTCTTGTATTTTTTCTATTTCCACAAGGGTTTATTTTGGGCTTAAAAAAGCCCACACTATTTTAACAATGTCTTGGCTTCTTTTGGGTTTGAAGTGATTTTGCCCAAATTTTCTCATCAAATGCCAAACGCTTTTTTCCAGGCTGTATCGTCCGTTTTAAATTTAGTTTTTCATTCCCTACCCAATTGAAACGTGGGCCCCCCCCCCCCCCAAGCCCCCCCCCCCCCCCCCCCCCCCCCCCAACCCCCCCCCCCCGCCGTTGAGCTTGTCTATCTTCCCCCATACTTCGTTTGGGCTTTTTGGAAAAGTTCTCCATGCTTTATGTGCGATCCAAACGTTTTTCTTTCTTTTTTTTTCCCCCCAACCCCCCCTCAGGCTAATGGGCATTGTCAATTTTTAAATGGGATGGCCCTCATGAAACTCAACTTGGGTTGCTTTGTTTATACTTTTCCCATTTCGTTCAACAGCGTATCTCCGAAAAAGTGGGGTTGCTTCCCGAACGGAATGTTGGGTACCAAATGCCCAGGTCAAGGGATGATTTTAGGATACGAATTTTTAAACGGTTTTCATTGGCCCGTGCTTCTTTTGTATAACTGTTTCACCTTTTCCCTTTTAAAAAATTTATGGGGTAAATTTTAAACGGTTTTTTATAACTTTCCCAAAAGAACATCGTACAAATGGGCCTTTTCGTTTTTTTAAAATTTCTTGAAGTTCTCTTTGACCGTGGCTGTATGGAATAATATTCCCGTATTCACTCTTGGCCCTTTTGTGCAGGTGGCCTCACACCCGCTGCTTTCTTCCTACTCAAACATCGTTGTGATTAAAGAAAGTGAGAAAAGTTTTTTTATAATCAAGCCCGCCCACCTAATCCCGGCCTTTTTAAAGGGCCCGGTGGACCCGTCCACTTCTTTCATTTCTAAAAACCTGATTCAGACTGCTCTTTTCAGAATGCCCTGCAACCCATTTAGTTCGGGTAAAAGGAAACAATTTACAAGCTATCAGTGACAAGTGATCAGACTAAAAAAACAAAAAAAGCAAGTGAACATGTTTACCGCTGTCAAAAAGGGGGCCCTTTATGCACCCGGCATGTACGAAAAAAGGGCCCCTCAAACAGTAGGGAGGGTGTCCCGTTGTATGAACCGGGACATTTTGTTTCAAAGGGCCCCAAAGCCTGACATGTGCTACAGCTGTCACGAAAAAGGCCCAACTTTGCACCCGCTTGTCCTAAAAAGGGGGATGAATAGTACTTACCTACGTAAACGCACAGGGGGCCATTTGGAAAGCAGAAAAGGGGACGAGTTGAGACAGTCCCACGACGGACGGACAGTGTTTTGGGTTCCTAGAGGCTTCTCTTTTGTTGGAGAAAAACCTACCAAAAAACCCAAAAAATCGCAAGAAAAACGGTCAAAAACATCTTTCTTGTGTCCTAGGCTCACCCATAAAAAAGCAAACAGGGGTGAAACCGACCAGCTAAGAAGGTAAAATGTGACTTTTGAACACTAGACTCAAAAAAACAAGGTTGTGTTAGTTCATTATTTGCTGAAAGACCCACGTTTAATTCATTGTTGCGGGTATGACCATGTTTGTTGTTAAACAAAAAAAAAAATCAAATAAACAAGTGTATTATTTAAACCTTTCTACATCACTGAAGGGCCCTTGAAAATGACCTTTATTTTTAGAAGTGCCCTAGCACTCATCAAATTTTAAATACCCCCTTTATGCCTGCTGGTTTCTGGAATCCCCAGGTAAAACCCCAGAAAAACCCGGGAAACAAAGGCAAAGGGGGTAAACTCGGGAAACAGGATGACACCCTCTTCCAAAAATACCCCCCCTTCTTGATTTCCATTTTTCTTCCCCTTTTTCGAAAACGCCTTCCTTGCACTCGAAAAAACTTACGAAGGAATTTCCCAGGGTTTGAAGAAGGGAATAAAATAAAAATTTTTACAAAATTTTTATTAAGAAAAAGTGGGTTTAGTAGGCAATCCATTTTCGGGTAAAAAGGGTCGAACACATCATTTTTTTTATTGGATAAAAAATTTAAACGTTCCCGATTTGTTGGGGCCAACCCTCAAAAAAATAAATTGGGGTTTCAATCCCCTACTTTAAAAAAAAGTGCACATATCAAAATATTTAAATTATTCTTGAGTGCAAAAAGAGACCGTAACACGAAATGTCCACCCCGACTTGCAAAAATTTGGGGTTCCCCCGAAAAAATCCCAGTATGAAGAAAAAGAGGGGGCCCCAAGACAGCATCACGCCGAGTTAAAGGTGAAATGATCAATATCCACTTTTGTAGAAAGGGGAGATCCCCCTTTTTACCTGTCATTTCCCTTTGAAAAAATGTTCCATTTTCCCCCAACACAGGGATCGGGCCCAAAAGCCGAACTTCATAGGGGAAAAGGGACTCCCCCGTTTTTCCAATTTGAACCCCTTGGGGAAATGGATGAAGGGATTTGTGAGGGGAGGGGGAATTGTAAAACGTGGGGGGGGACCAAAATTTAAAAAGAAAAAAAAACGGCCCTTTTCGGGGCCCAACCAAAATGTCTCGAAAGGACTTTTTTAAAAAATTGCAACCCCCCTTTAACTTACAAAACTTTAAGAAGGGCCCCCTTTTAAATCAAAGGGAAAAAAAAAACAACGTCAAAATGCAATATTTGCGTCATTGGAATGTTTGGAAATAAAGGGTCAAACTCTTTCTCTCTATCAGTTTCCTTAAGTCATCCTATTTAAAGATCAAAAAGGTTTAAGGAAATTTTTTTTATTACATCCCAACATACGGTCCCCATATATCTTTTTTCAAAAAAAAACCCAAAAGGGCCCAAAAATTTTTTTTGTGGGTCCCCAAAAATTTTTTAAACCCCGGGGGTTTCCTTAATTTTTTTTTTTAAAAAGTCAGGGTGTATTGCCCCCCTTTAAACTACTCATGGATTAAGCAGCAACCTTCTTTTCGCCACTTCACATAAATTAAAACGTCCCAAAAAAGGCGTTTAAAACAATACCCTCTTTTGACGTTTTTTTAAAAATGACGTTGACGTCGTTCTTAGCAATAACAATAGGGCCCGCCCTATTCAAGTTATAAAAGTAGAACTTGCTAAAATTTAGGGGGTTTTTTTTTCTTAAAAAAAGGAAATTTTTTCCCCCGAAATATTAAATAGAAAAAAATTTAAAATTGTGTATTTTTTTTAAATACGCACATTTTTCTTCATTGAATTTAAAAAAGGGGTTTAAAACCTAAAAAATTAGGGGTTTAACATAAAAGTTTTGAAAAAAATTTTTAAAAAATGCTGAAAGTATTTTGTAAATTTTAATCTCCCCTTTTAGCGAGATGAATTTTTTAGTTTTGCAGGTACCAGACCCTTGGGGACTGTTGTTATAAGCAACTCTATTCATAAGCCGTTTTTCTCCCCTGCTAAAATTTCCCCCTTTTTTCCCCTTTTTTTTTTCCCCCCTTTTGCCCCATCAATTATATAGGTTTTCCCAAAAATATTCACCGTTCACACCCCCTTTTTTTAAAAGTCCATTAAAAAAAATTTCTGTCTTTTTTGGCCCACGGGGAAAACGTCTTCACACCCTGTCACGTGAATTACCTTATTTCCCCAAGATCTTTTTAGTCCATACGGAAATTTTTTTATCACCAATCAGTATGAATTTAAAACACAAAATAGACACATCCCCTTTCTGAACGTTTTTCCGATGAAAACCCCAACGACACTTTTCAAATTTTTTTTGAGAAAAGCAAGTTTTTAAAAAAAAGGCAAATAATACTCCCCTCTTTCTCCTCTCTCTTGACGGGGAGTAAACCCTTGAAAGGGCGTAAAACAGACAGTTTTAAAAAAGACTGACAGTAGAACGACCCTAAAACAGGGAGACAAAAAGGCCCGCCGGAAAAGTAAAACTAGCAGAAAATATAACATATGGACCTTTTTATTGAGGGACAGTATAAAAAACAGACAGGATAATTTGGGAAAACAGTTAAATACAGACAGTTTCAAAAGGCGAACAGGAAGATATTGGGGACAGTTTAAAAAGGAAGCAGTACAAAAGATGAAAAGTAAAAAAGAGAGGCAGTATAACTACAGAAAAAAAAAACAGAAAAGGGAAAAGTACATCAGGTGGACAATTAAAATAAAAAGACAAATAAAAACGAACAAAAAATTTTCAACCCAAAAAGGACAATAAGATAGACAGGGGAGTATAACGGAAAAACAGGACAACGAAAGAACAAAATAAAAAAGAAGACAGTATAAATGACAGAGAGAAAAAGACAGTACAAAAGATGGACAAAAAGTAAGAGAGCCAAAAAAAAAGGGGGCATTAAAAAAACAAAAAGGTGCGATAGACGGTCGGAAAAATTTTAGCCGGGGAAGTTTTAAACACTGACAGTTCAATAGCGGTGGGGTTAAAACCCGTACATCAGACAAAAAATGAAAAGGGAAACGGTGGGGAAAACGGAAACACAAAAAGAAAGTGCAATAGACGGTCGTAAAACAGTACATCAGACGGGAGGGTGCAGTAGAGGGGCTTTAAAACAGTTTTTTCGAAAGAGAGTGAACAGGCAGTCGGTAAAACCGTACATCAGACAGAAAGTGCAATAGACGGTAGTAAACAAGTACACTAGACAGAAAATGCAATGACAGACTTTTAAATGGATAGACAGTACATTAGGGGGGGGAAAAAACCCAAAACAGTACAATTGATAGAAGTCAAACGGACATAAGTAGTAACGTGCCTGACGGTTTGAGTATAAACAAACGGGCGCTCATTTTGTTGACCTAGCGTTCTTTTTTTAGGACAGGCCGGCCTATCTTTGTTTTTATTTATAGTAACTCATTTACCTATAGCCATTGTAGGGCTTTAGAGGATGTAGTGGCCATGTTGGAAGGACGGCCATTTTATTTCTTATGGTGTGTTATGCGCATGTGTGGCGAACAATTTAGATTATAGTATGTACATCTTGAGCTGTTATTTAGAATGACATCATCGATCTATAGTGTAGAATGATGCCCTATCGTTGAATGTCGCATGTTTCGTCTCAAATGATGTACAGAGCTGAATTCTACATTCGCCTAGGCGTGATCACGGGCCATTGAGGGTCAGGGTCTTAGCCTAGGCGGAGACTATGGTGTACTATGGACAATTCACCCCGTATTAGAAAAAAAATGGCGCAATAAATTGAAAATTCAATTGGGTAAAATCAACTTACTTTAAAATACGTAACAAAAAACATTAAAAAAAATAAGAATAAATGTTTAATATGACTGTTATATAGACAAAATTCTTGTAAAACTCATAAATACATAAGTCAAATAAAATGATACATTATTTTCAAGAGAAAACAGTACGATGTGAACAGTTCCCAAGAGAAATGATACACTTTCGGTAATACTATAATGTGTTTTCTCATTTTGGATCAAAGTGTTTCCGGTCTCTATTTTAGTACAAAGCGTGAGTACAGTACTGTTTGCTTGGGCAACCCCACTGAGAATAGGATAATTGTCATTCACTTTTCCCAATCACACGGTTCTCGGTAAGAAATGAAGTGGCACCTAGCTGTGAAAGTCATTAAACTGCATGGTTCTGAAGAATCGTGTCTGACGGTACACATGTGTGGTGGGAACCCCTGCAGTGAAAAGTTATTAATGCAGATTCTTGTTCTGTATCATATAACCAATGTCGCCATAAGACGCCAATGAATCGGATTGTCTTCCATTTCTTGAAATAGCTAGGAGAAGAGGATGAACTCCTTCCTGAGGAGGAGGAGGAGAAGGAGGAGGGAGGAGGGAGGGAGTCATTTCCGGAGGAGGAGGCGTTTTCATTTACTGTTCTTTTCATTTCCTGTTTAATTGACCAATGTCCTTAACATATTGTCCACTTCTTGTGAATACTTGATCACACTTTAAACACTTTATAGAAAACATTGTTTTATGAATGAAAAAGGAAGCACTGCCCCTATAAGTTTTTAGACTTTGATCCTGTTGTTCTTAAATTATTCAGTCTGTTACACTTCTCTAGATCGGCTCTGTAAATCCCTCGTCGTTGTTCATGACATTGTCCATTTTGCTAGGAGATTCGACCAGCAAAAAGAACATTGAGATAAACATCTAATCCCACTTTTTGTACAAATTTAATATCGCTCAAGTCTTGCTGATCTCACATTGTTAATTCCATTGTTATTTAGCCTGTGTTGTAAAAACTTGTATAACTGACCCGATTGTTCATATGTTCTATTTTACTACCCTCGAGGTTCAACACTAATAAATGTAAGGGTCAGTTTTTCATAGAATGTCGTCAATTCGTCGTGTTAAAGGATCATGGAATGACGGTTAAAGCGAACTTATTTATTGATTTTACTCTACTTTTAGGGTCTTTTGTAACTATTTGATGAGTATTTCCGGTTTTAAGGCCCATGGACTTCCGGAGTACAGAGTTTCAAAAGTGGAAGTTCACCTTTTTGAGCTTACCAAAGTAAAAATAAAATATTTAATCGATGGAAAACTAAGGGAAATGGGGGCGATTGGTACTTGTGATGACATCATTCCGGTTCTTTATTATTATGGAACTCCGGTTAAGGCATTCCAATGTAGTACATCTCACTTTGTGCTTTTCCATATGAAAATATTCAATATCGGATAACAACTAGGAAGATAGAGTCGATTTTAAATTTGATGACCGTCATTTCGGCTTTTTTGCATCAAGACTTCCTGGTTAAGGACGTTTCAAAGTAAAGATCTCATCCTTTTGAGCTTTCCATAGCTACTTAATTGATTCAAATCGGTTAACAACTACGAAGATATAGTCTTTGTTTACATCTTGATCCGTATCATTTCCGTTTTTATTCATCAGGACTCCGGTTAAGAGAGTTCAAATATAAAGATCTTACCTTGAGCTTTCCATAGCTATGAAAATTATCAAATCGGTTAACAACTCAGGGAGATTTTACATTTTTTATTGTACCTTTTATAAAGGGGGTTGGGGGAAATCAATAAATTTCGATAATTGACAATTATTCGATTGAAAATGAATAACAACAGAGTTATTTTGAAGCTATCTATTACTATTTGTATGCTCAAATGACTAAATGTAGTGAAAAAGGTAAAAACATTGATTTTTTTTGTTTCTTTTTTTAACAAAAAAGCGATAAATTAATCATTAATCGGATTCAAAACATGTATTTAGACTTGAATTTGCACTAAATAATATAAAACTAGAAGTCGTTTGTTTATGATACAAACGAAGGCGGCTTGCCGTTTGCTTCATTTCAAAGGTATTGGATATATAAGTTTGATACAAGAAGTGGAATAATGAAGCATTATAATAGATGATCTAAATATATAATTCACCCATTATCATAAATTATTTATTCTTATTGTCTTTTTTTGCAATTTATTTCCATCTTCTTCAGAAGGATAGTGAGAGAAAGACATAAATATGGATACGTATTTGATTACACAACCGTCGCTACTTTCATGCAGAAGAAAAAAACTAGGAAAATTTTAAGATAATTACTATCCTCAAGGATTGTTTTCTTACGATATTCACATCGATTTCTAAGATTTTTTTTCTTTATTCTTTATTTATATCTTTTTCTTTGAAGCATATTATTAAACAAGTATTCATTGCCATTTGATCCACATCGCGATATTGTAAACAAGATAAAACAAATTCTTGAAAATCAATGACATTTACAACCTGTAATTGATTGAGTTTTACATGTGCGGCAAAATTGATGGAAACAAATAAAGCAGGAGCTGTAGCAACATAATGTAATATCATTTGCTTATATTTCTTAGGATACTGTAAACATTTATAAAACGGTTTGAAACTTTCAACAATTCATGTGCTTTCGTCTATTTGATTTTTTTTTACTGGATTTAGAAAAAGAAACGTTTTATACATTTAGTAAACACAAAACAAATCGATAGGTAGATATTCTTGTATTTGGCATGTTCTTCAGGTTTGCAGATAAGCAGTGATAGCAAAATGCCAATAAGTATCAGTTATATGTATTTTAGGGCTCTAGTATAATTATAACTATTTAACGTAAATGCGGACCTCATTTACTCCAACAAAGGGTCAGGACTGCACAAAATTACGCCCATCATGGTATGGGGACTCTCAGAAATAGCTCAGAGAAACAAAGCTACTGTCTATATATAAGCAAACATAATTCCAAAATCCCATAGTTAATGATGTTAATCATAAAAAAAATATTGTTGATACATTTCTATTGTTAAACTGCATGATCTGACATAACACCTCATAGGGTCTAAGGTATAGGGACAAGCAAATTTTCAAGTATGTTGTGTATTTCAAGGGCATAACTTTAAAGTCATTCACAGAGAATGCTGGATATCGAACTCAGCCAAGATATTTGGCAATGCACATGTGTGGAAGTTTAGAAGAGGATTGGACTAACGGCGTATTGAAGTTAGAGCCCAGACAATCACTTATTCATGCTTTTTTGTGTACTTCAAGGGCCATAACTTCCGAAGTCATCACTGCTATAATGAGACTGAATATCGAACTCATCCGCGATTTATGGCCATGCTCATGTGTGGAAGGTTTGTAAAAGGTTCTGGTCTAACGTTATTGATGGTAGAGCCAGACATCACAATTTCAAGTATTTTGTTTACTGCCAAGGGCCATAAAGCTTTTAACGTCTTTCACGCACTTATGCTGGATATCGAAATCATCCATGATATTAATGCCGGCCGCAAATGTGTGAAAGTTTGAAAAGGAGCTTGGTTATACGTATTGGAAGTTAGCGAGCCTGGACAATCAATCAATTTCAAGTATTTGTGTTACTCATCCGGCCATAACTTCTATGTCATTTCATCGCGGTAGGTATGAATATCGAACTCATCCGCGTTATTATGTCCAGGAACAGGTGTGAAAAGTTTGAAAACGGTTTGGACTAACGGTTTTTATTGAAGTTAGAGCCTGACAATCACAATTGCTCATGTATTTTTGTGTACATTCAAGTGGACCACTGAACTTCTAAGTCTATTCAGCCGAATAATGCTGGATACGAACTCATTCCGCGATATTATGGGCCATGGCACATGTTGTGAAAAGTTTGAAACAGGAGTGGACTAACGGTATTGTAGTTAGCGAGCCCGGACAATCACAAGTTCAAAGTATTTGGGTGTAGTCAAGAGCCATAATTCTAAGTACAATTCACGCGATAATGCTGGATAATGAAATCACGAGATATTATGGCCGTGCAATGTGTGAAAAGGGTTGAAAAGGATATGGGCAAACGTATTGAAGTTAGTGCCCGGAGGACAACACCAATTTCACAATTTACTTTTGTGTACGTCAAGGGCCTATAACTTCTAAGTCATCACATGCGATAATGCTGGATATCGAACTCAACCGAGATTTTTAGCCATGCACATGTGTGGATGGTTTGAAAAGGTATTGGGCAAACGGTATTGTAGTTAGGAGCCCGAGGACAACCATGTTCACGCCCTCCCGCCCCGCACGCCCCAGCGTGAGTGTTAACATAATACGCCCCATCTTAAGATGGGCGTTATAAAAAGGTTCACAATTCACTATCAAAGCGCGGCATTTATTCTCTACGATTGCAACAATATGATCTTGCTTCAACCAAACCCAATGACCACTTTACTTTTCTTTCTTCCAATTATATTATTTCCATGAATTAGTCCTTTTACGAAGAATTGTAATTAAATTTTTTGTGTCTTAACACGTAAATCTCTTGAAATTTTCTGGACATGATTGTAGGTACGCATTCATTACTTAGCTACACGTGAATTTAAACTGTCTTTTGATCTGCTTTTAATATTATTTGGACCTTACAAATCAATGTGTCATAAACAAGTGACACAACATAAATTCTTTAAGGTTTTGCTTAAGTTTGGGCATACAAATACTCATGACGTGGAGCGTGTATATCGTATTGAATGAAATGAATTTTTATATTTAATGACGTCAAAATCAAGGGACTAAACAAAATATATCCTGGTTTGCTTAGGGACATGTTCAGCTTCCGTTCTATTAATCAAGATAAAAAGTATCTTCGAGAATGCGAACAGGTTTGTTTTCAAAGTTTCTAAGATAGGCATTCACATAAATTCATGAATAACTGCCATGTTTGATGGGAGTAACACTTGAAATTTTCAAGTCCTTATGAACGTACTAAGTTTCGACATTTTTGAAAAGTTTAAGCTTCATTGGTCTAATGGCGATTTTATATGATTTTTCAAAATAATTCTTGCTTAAATTTAATGACGTTCCATAATCACGTGACAAAGCATACAAATTTCTTGCAGATGCATCACTTCAATTTTAATCTATCCATTCTTACGATTTAATTAAGATGGACTAAAATTCATGGTTCCAGAGCGAAAGAAATCTTTAATAAAAAATTAGTTTTTGTCTTTGATGTCGTCATAACCACGTGATCTTAAGAGGAAATATTCATGAAAATTAGAATGTAAAGCTTCTATGGCGATATTGGCTGTGCATTCTTCATGCTTCTAAGAATCAGGGGATTTGTTACATTTAAATTTATTTATTGGCCAACGCTTCGAAACTCGTATTGCGTGACAATCTTAATCTTTTCACATTACATCCTAAAATACATCTTCTGTAAAAATACTCAAGATAATCGGACCAAAAAATTGTGGTCTAAGAGCGCCAAACATACTTCTGAAAAGCGGACGTCAAATTGACGTAATATGACGCCAAAGAAAATGGAAAATGTTGAATGTTATAAAAAAGACTTTTTTTATCTGTTGCAATTTATTTCATTAAAATTGACTCAAAATGCATGATGCACTGAGCGAGAAATCGCTTTGAAAAATGGATTGTGTCCATTAATATGACGTCATAACCACGTGACCTAAAAAATATCTTTCAGAGAAAAGAAGAAGACCTCTGGAGCCAATAAGCTGTCCATATGTTCATGCTTCTTTCTCTATCAGTCGCCTTTTGTAACAGTAAATTAATAGTTTTAGGACCAAGGTTCGAAATCGGTTTGGCCATAAAATTCTTAAATTTTTCGAATTTGAAAATTTGAAAAACATTGGTGCAAAGCATATCTCATAAACATACTTCTCTGTGAAAATATCAGATAAAACTATCACAACAAGAGGGCAATGTGGCATCTGAATCGCTCACCTGATTATATTCCATGAGCAAAAAATTTTTCATATTGACATACTTTTTGACCCCACATGACCCACTTTTGAACTTGTCCAATATTTTATGAGTAAAACAGACATTCTGACCAAGTTTCATGAAATTGGCCAAAAAATGTGGCCCCTAGAGTGTTAACATTGGTTTTTCTAAGATTTGACCTCTATTAACTACTGTTTCTTTGACACCCCCACATGACCAATTTCGAACTTGTTCAAGATTTTTGGAAAAAAATTCTGACCAAGGTTTCATAAAGATTGGGCCAAAGATGTGGCCTCTAGCGAGTGATTATACAAAGTTTTCTAAGATTTGGACCTCATGGACCTTTACTTTTTGATCTCCCACATGACCCTATTTCGACTTGGCCAAGGATCTTTATGGAAACAACATTCCGACTGGAGTGTTTCATAAAAGATTTGGCCAAAATGTGGCCTTTGTGTCTTACAGGTTTTTATAAACTTACTCTCGTGACCTACTTTTGACTCACATGACCCAACATTCGAACTTGCCAAGATTTTAATAGAGACAAACATTCATTACCACAGTTTCATGAATAACTTGGCAAAAAAAATGTGTTAACATAGCCAAATTGTTGACGAACGCAAGAACGGAACGACGACGACAGGGCCATCACAAAAAGCTCAACCTTGAGCACGTTGTGCTCAAGGTGAGACTAAAATAAAGGCTTCTAGAGCGCATAAAAACTTTTGAAGCTGACGTCAAATCTGACTGTCAATTGGACGTCATTGAAAATTAAAATTGATTGATTTTAAAAATACTTTTTTGTCGAAGCAATTCTTATTTTCATTTGGCTCTGCACACTGACAACATAGTAAATTAACTATTAGTATTGGTTGAAATGAGGAACTAATATACTAGATTTCATACGTTGATCCGACATGAATAGGACTTTCTGCTACAGTTATGTCAAAACACTTCATGCAAAAAAACGTTAAAAAGGATGAAATTCCTGCGTTGAACTTGCTTTTTTTGGCCATAAACTTCAATAAACTTTTGAAACGATAATCGTTTAACTTGGAGGATATTGCAAAAGTAAATGGAAAATCATTTTTTATATCGATTCAATTAATTTGGTTTTTTTCTACAATCCTAGAGCAAATTCAATTTTTAAATTGCTTACAATTCGATTCCGTTCACTTGATTCGATCTACCTTAGATATACGTAATGACTGAACTTAACTTTTGTTCGGAAATGGAAGTGATATTATTTCATAGATCACATGGTTGCTCCTTCAGTAAAAAATTCATGCAAATCAACATTAAATAAGCCTACGGTCTTAAATAACGTTTAATTTTATCACAATTAACGTTGACCTTATAAGGTCACAGGACGTTCAAATGACCGTTCATCTTCTCAGGAATGTAAAGAAGACACTTGGAGACCTATATCAGACCAAATATTAGCTTTATATCTTATCTTAGAAGTGTTTTTATACGTATCATGATAAGAAATTGGAATCAAAGCCTTTCTAATATTGGATTAGCCCATAAAATCATTGCTTTTCTTAGCGTAACATACTACTTTCTGTGAACATTTTGAGAAAATCAGTCCTTGAAATAAGGGCTCGTTAGACCGCTTACAACTTGTGTAGACAAAACTTCATTGTTTGATGTCTTATGAACGTCATAGGAATAAGAAAATTCAAGAATGAAATACAAGTATTATACAAAATATATAAATAACTTTGTCATGCCCCATTGGAACTTTTCAAACATATAGAAATTAACGCGTAGAATATCTAAACATATCTTTTTGACCTATTTAAGTTTAGGACCTTAAATGACACTTAAATCCTCACAGAATAGAATAAGTCTTTAAAGACTAATATTCAGTCAAAATATCAACTTTTCTAACTCATCTCCGACGCGATTTTATGTGTATTTGAGTTTGCACGTCAATAGTTCGAAACTTGGATCGCAAATAGAAACCATTGCCTTTTGATTTAGAATAAATGGGACCCGATACACAACAAGAGAGTCACATATACAATTCTGTGAAACTTTGAGGAAATCGGTCCAATAATCATTGCTATACACTGCCGTATAACCTTTTTAGACGACGTCAAGTTGGGACGTCTAAACACGTCATTGTCATATGAAAATTTTTGATATGCAAAAAAAAAATGTTCTTTCTGAAAATAGGCTATTAAATTTTCAAGGTGTCAGACGTTTTCATACATATAAAAATTAACAGGATCAAAAATTTAGAAAGTTCTTTTTCACCTCATGACGTTTTATGACGGTCATATGACGTTCATCTTCTGAGAGGTAAATAAATCTAGCTGACTTTTTCCTTCCAAATATCATCTTTCTAGCTCATCTGTAAGCGACTTTAGACGCTTGTGAATTTTGACGTCATATGGTTCGAATAGTGGAATTCGCCATAAAACCATTGCCTTTTCGAATTTTGAAACTGGACAAAGGATACACAATTAGAAGGCCTAACATACTCATGCAGTGTGAAATTTTGGTGATAAATCGGCCAAAAATATGCTGAGACCGCGTAAATTCTACTTGAAGCGACGTCATTTTGTAGTCAAAACATCAATCTATGGACAAATATGAAATGATTGATATGCAAAATGTTTTATCTGAAGCATATGTTATAAATTGTCAAAGGTGACTCGGACGTTTTCTACATTTATCAGAGAAATTAAAACAGATAAATTTTAAAAAATTTCTTGTTTCACTCATGACGTTCATATGTCGTTTATCTCTTGAGAATGCTAAATAAATCCTAGCAGACATTATTTTATGTCCAAATATCGTCTTTCCTTGCTTATCTGAAAGCGATTTTATGTATTTGAATTTTACGTCAGTGATTCGAATGTTGTTCGCTATAAACTTTGCATCTTGGAATTTGAATATCGGAACCAGTATGCACTATCTAGAGTTGTATACATACACATTCTGTGAAATTTTGATGAATTCGGCCCAGAAATAATGGCTGTAGACAGAGTACCTAATCTCTTTTAGACGTCAAGTTTGTCGTCAAAAACACGTAATAGTCAAATGACATTTGAAATGCAATATTTACTTTATGAAGCTTTGGCTCATTAAATTTGCATGGTGCTCGGACGTTTTCACCATATAACAATTAACACAGTAACATTTTAATAAATTACTTTTCACTCATGGAAGTCATATGTCTTCATAGTCGTCATCTTACAGGGAATTGTAACAGTATCCTAGAGACGTATATTCTGGGGGAACTGTAATACTCTACATCTTTCAACGTATCGGGAAGCGATTTTATACGCATTTGAAATTTTTTTGACGGTCAATGGTTCGAAACTTGGATTCGCCCATGACCATTACCTTTTTCGATATTTGGAAAAAACGGACACGGAGGCATAATTGATGCCTAACTACAGATTTTGTGTACTTTTTATGAAATCGGCGCAGAACTGAAATAACGGGCTTTAGACCGCGTACAACTCTTTGTAGACAACGTCAAGTGGGACGTCAAATGACGTCATAGGCATATGGAAAATCATATTGAAATCAAAATTTCTGCATCTGAAGTATATGCCATTAAAATTTTTTCATTGCCTTGGGATCATTGCATCATATAGTAAATTTAAAGCGTAATAGAAGTTAGAAAAGAAGAAAAAAAGATAATAACTAGTATTCTTTTTTCCTGAACAAAAGAAAGGCCTTTCTGCAATGAAAACCATGTCAAATTTTGGATATACTTATTTTTTTTTGGGGGACATACACCATTTTAAAAAAAATTGAAGAAAATCAGTCCCAAAATTGCCAGTGTTGAGTGCAAACATAAATATTTTAAAAATGTCCAATTTAAAACAAGAGGGCCAAGAGGGGCCCTGTGTCCCCTCACCTGAGAAAGTTGCTGTGAAAGGGTTTTAATGAAAAAAAATCTGGATATAAAGTTTTTTTTCAAAACATTTGACTAAGTGCCCTCATATTGATCCTACCTGAATTTGCACAAAAATGGGAATTCATGCGGGTCATCATTCTATCAAGTTAATGAAGACTGGGAAAAAAAATGTAGGCCTCTAGAGTGTTCACAAGTTTTGGGCCCTGGTGACTAGCTTTTGACCTCATGGACTCTTTTTTCGAACTCACCGGGGAAAAATTTTGTAGACAAACACCCGGGACGAAATCTATTAAATTTTTGGGGGGTAAAACTGGGGCCTCTAGAGATTTCCCCAACGTTTTTTTTATTTTTTGACCTGGTGACCTAGTTTTTGACCCCACTTGCCCCAATTTAAACCCTCATCCGAGATATCATGTAGAAAAAATTTCCTGACCAAAGGGTTATGAAGTTTGGGCCAAAAACTGTGGCCTCTAAAATGTTCCCCAAGGTTTTTAAAGGGGATTTGACCTAGTGACCTATTTTTTTGGCCCCCCATATGACGCAATTTAAAAACTCATCCGAGATTTATGAAAGAAAAACCCCCCTGATCATTTTTCATGAAGAGGGGGCAAAAATTTGCGGGCCTCTGGGCTGTTCGCAAGGTTTTTCTAAGATTTGCCCTGGTGACCTGTTTTTGCCCCTATGAAACCCAATTTCGAGCCACCCGAGATATCATGTGACAAACAAAATGATCAAAATTATGAAGATTGGGCAAAAATTTGTGGCTCTAAAATTTTTCAAAAGGTTTTCAAAGTTTTGGGGCCCTGGTGACTATTTTTTGGGACCCCACATGAACCATTTACATTTTTCCCCAAAGATATAATGTAGAAAAACATAAAAACCAAAAGTTTCATGAAGATAGGGCCAAAACATTGTCCTCGGAGATTTTCACAAGAAATTTTTTGGACGACGGACGCCCTGACGACGCACGACGGAAAAAAGGTGATCACAAAAAGCTAAACCGAGCACAAGTAAAAAGGTGGGGGCAAAAAATTTAAAGGGGCCCTTTATTTTTCCAACATTTAAAGTGTTTCTTGTTTCAACTTTTTCTGTTAGGGTGCTTGAGATATAGAAAGTTTTTTTAAAAAAGAAACAAAAAAAAATTTTGGGCCCCAAAACGATTTTGATGTCTATTATTGCCCTTCGAAAAATAACTTTAAAATTTTTGGGTTTCCGTTTTTTTTAAATTCTTGAAAACCCCCATTAAAAACGCATTGCACACGCTAATAATACTGTTCTTTATGTTATTTTAAAAATTTATAGTTTCTTAAAAAAAAAGCAATCAAATGATAGGGAACTAATTTGCAGAAATGCTTGAAAAAAGGGTTTTTTTAAATGAATTCTTATTTCCATCAAATTTTTTTTATGGGTATCCGATGTTCAATTTTAAAACGCTAGGTCATTAAAAAGGGCCTTTTAAAATTTTTCCCCAACATTTTCGTTTTTCATGTTTAAAACTTTTCTTTTTCGGGCTTTTGAGTTTTTTAGAAAGTTTTTTTTAAAAAAAATCGGTTAAAAAAAGGAAAAAAGATGTTCATGTCTATTATTGCCTTTCGACAAATAACTTTTTTAATTTATGGTCCGATCTTTTAAAATCTGCTTTATCATTAAAACCACATTCCCATCATGCAAAAAATATTGTATGTTTTTTTAAAAAATCATTAGTTTCTTCGAAAAAAAAGGGAAACAAGTGATCGGGCTTACTGCGGGAGTGATGAAAGAACGGTTTTATTGCATTCTTTTAAATTCCCCTTTTTTTAAGTCCAATTTTAAAAAAGCAAACTAAGTTAGAAAGGTCTTTTGATTTCCCAAAAATTCCCTCGCTTCAAAAGATACGGGGGTTTTAACCTTGAGCATAGGCAAAAAACGGAGATAAAAAAAGGGTTTATATCGTTTTGTTTTTCCCTATAATTTTAAAGAATATTAGGTCAAACTTAAAATTTAACACCCAAAAAAAACGGCCAAAAGGAAATTTATCTACAAATTTTTTTATTTCTCTTTTTAACAAAAAAAAAAAATTTTCGAGATTTTAAGTAGTTAAAATGAGCCTAGGGTTGCAACTTTTTGGGTTTTTTTTGCAATTAAATCAATGATTCAACCCGATCTTCAAAAAACTATATAAAAAACTGAAAAAGGGCCTTTTAAAAACACAAATTTTTCGCCCCTTTGGGGTCTCAATAAAATATTTTTGTTTTTGAGTTTTTTAAAGGCGAAAAAAAAACCCATAAATGAAAAAATGACCTTGACCTATGTGATTTTCCCGGGGAAAAAAATGTCACCCCTGTTCGAAAGGGACACTAAGTTGCATATTAAATGAAGGTTACATGTAAATCGTAAAAAATTTTAAAACCTTTTAAGGGGGCCCCCAAAAAAAAAGGGTTTTTTTAAAAGTAAAATTGCTTTATTACGATATGACGTTAAAGGACCTCAACGACGTCAGTTTGTCTGGAAGACAAAAGAAGTTCCAAAACACATATTTCTGTCCAATTGTCATGCTTCTAGTCATCAGAAAACCTTTGTAATTTTTAAATTTTGTTTTTAAAACCAAGTTCGAATCTCGATTTTGACATAAAATCTCGAACTTTTTTAATTTTTTAAAAAATTCAGTAAGTATGCACATCTACATCTAATTTCCCCTTTCTGAGAAAAAATTGGGCCCCCCCTGAACTAAAACTGACGGCAGCAGAGCGCGAACCAAATTTGGTAGCTTTTTTCAACAGTGGGCGGGCACAAAAACGTCATATGAAGTAAAATTTGGTGCATTTAAAAAGGGTCAAAGTCACTCTGATCACTTTTTTAAAATTTTTTTTTCTGCTGGCTTTTTGGCAACCTGTTTTTTTTTTGAACCTCAAAAGGAAGACAAATAAAAATAATAATAATAAATTGACTCCTTTTGTTCTGAAAAAAAAGAAAAGGGCTTTCTGCTAAAATATGTCAAACCTGATCAACTTATTTTTTTTCTGATTTAGCATCTTCAAATATTGAAAAAAAATCCTTATTATAAGTATGCTTTTTGACGTCAAAATGACGTCAATGGAGTCACGACTAAAAATATTTGAAAAAAAAATTCTGCAGAACGGGCAAACGTGTAAATTTCAAACTTTCATCTCATCCTGAAGCTTTTAAAAACCAAAAATTAAAAATTTTCGGTCCTATGTTCGAATCTTATTTCAGCCACAAAAACTTCGGTCTTTGGGAAAATTTTGGGGTTTGTGAAAGGATATGCACACCTTTTTTTCAAGATGTACCATCTGTAAAAATTTTAAAAGGAAACCCCCGCCCATAATGACGGTTTGTAGGGCGGAATACCTTTTTTTCACTATTTTTAGCAAAAAACAAAAAGTAAAGTCTTAGGGGAAAAAGGGGTTTTTTTTTTTAAAAAAACCCTTTTATTTCTGTTTTAAACTCTGAAATTTTATTATTCTGAAAAAGGGGGCCCCTCATATCGAAATCACCCCCCTTTTAAAATGAAAATAAAAAAGTATGTTATGACTTTCACTTGAGTAAAGGGGGAAACGTGGGGGATCAAAATATAGGGAGAAATTCAAAAAGAACAAAAAAAGGGGGGTTTTAAGGGTATTTCAATACTAACAAGATATTTCTTTATTTTTGAAATTGTCGAAGGTCAATGAATATTTGGGGGACCATGCTTCAAACGCTAAATTTTTTTTTTTCTATGATTTTAATTTGCCTTGACGTCATATGGGGCACATTTGAAATATGCAAAAAATTTTGTACACGGTTCCCCCCCAATTTTTTTGTAAACCGATTTTCATAAAATTTTCCAGATTGTGTATATTAAGTTTTTTGTTGTGATCCCGGGGTCCTTTTTTAAAAAAATTTTAAAAAAAGCCATGGTTCTTGGGGCCCCCAAGATTCGAACAAAGGGTTTTTTTAATTTTTTTAAAATTTTTTTTAAAAAATCTGTCTTATTTAAGTAAAAAAGTTGATATTTATTCAGTTTATAGGTCTCTAGAATTTTTTAAAAATTTTTTTTGGGGAAAAAAATGTAATAGGGGCGTCAGTGACGTCATTATAGGGGAAAAATTTTTTTAAAAAATTTAAAAAGAATATTTTTTAATGTTGAAATTGTCAAAATTTTAAAAAAAGGGCCGAATTTTTTGGCTGAAAAAAGGTTTAAAAAATTTTTACCAAAAAATTTTTTTTTAAAGGGTTAAAGAGTTTTAGGTGAGATAGAAATTTTTAAACTTTCACTTTTCCCGGGTTTTTGCAGAATTTTTTACATTTTTTTTTGGTGTGCTTTTTTTTGAAGTCCTTTTTAAAATTTTAAGCATACTTCTTTAAATTTTTATTTTGGGGGAATGTTTTTGACAGGTTTTCCAGTTGTTAAAATTTTTGAAAATTTGGTTAGGGCAGTAAATTATTCGTTTTTTAAAAAAAAACATTTCAAAACCCTATGACGTAAAAGACGCCCAGAGTTTTAAAAAAAGTGAAAAAGGGTTTTTTCGTTTTTCTAAAGCCGTCATTTAAAAGGGCGGTTTTTTTTCAAATTTTAAAAGGGGGGGTTTTCATCATGAAACTAAGGTGTGTTTTTCCCCCGTAAACTTACCAAAATTTTTAAAAAAAACCCCCAATTTTTGTGGCTGAAATAAGATTCAAAAATGGGGCCCGGGAAAAATTTTTTTTGGAGGATTAAAGAACTTTCTTTCTCCTTATTTCTATATAAAATTTCCCCCAAAAATTTGAACCTTTTTTTTAAAATTTAATTGCCCCCCCCTTTTTGGGGGCCGGGGTTTTTTAAATTTTAATCTTTTACAGGGGGTTTTTACAGGGAAAGGGGAAAAAAATTTAAACGGGAAGGTTTTTTTTTTAAAAATTTAAGGGTTTTTAACTTTCCTTTTTAAAATGGGGAATTTTTTTTTCCTTTTTCCCGGGAAAGGGTTTGGGGTTGGGGGACCTTGTTTAAGGGGGCCTTATTTTTTGGGGGGTTTTGATTTTTTTTTGGGGTTTTGGGGTTTTTTCCTTTTGGGGAAAAAATGTTTAAAAGGGAGTTTTTGTATTTGGGGGGGGGTTTTGGGGTTTGGGGGGGTTTCCGGGGGGGTTCGGGGGGGCCCAAAACCCCTGGGAAATTTCCCCAACCCTTGGGGGGAAAAATTTTGGAAAAAGGGAACCCCTCCCCCCGGGGGCCCCCAAATGGGGGGAAATTGGGGGGAATTTTTCGTTAGCAAATTTTAAAAAGGGGGGGGGTTTTTGGGGGGGGTCTAAAAGGGGGGGGGCCCGGGGGGTTGGGGGGAAATTTTTTAAGGCTTGGGGGAAAATGCTCGGCCCACCCCAAAATTGGGGGGTTTTTTGTTTTTAAAAAAAAAAAAAAATTTTTTCTTTTTTTCCGTTTTAAATTATTAACCAAAAATTTTTTTTTTTTTTAAAAAAAATTTTTAACAAATTTAAAAAAAAAAAAAAAAAAACAAAAAAAAAAAAAAAATTAAAAAAAAAAAAAAAAAAAAAGGGGAAAAAAAAAAAAAACAAAAAAAAAAATTAAAAATTTAATTTTAAATTTTTTTTTTTTTTTTTTTTTTTTTTAAGTCGTTTTCGCAAATTTTTAAAATTTTGGGGACCCCTGCGCGTGCCCTTTTTTTCCCTATTTTTAGGGGTGCTTGTTTAAAAGAAATATCTTTTTTTTCCATGAAAAATTTTTTTTTTGAAGTCCTTTTTAAAAAATTTTTGGTCCCCCTTAGAAGCTTTTCAAACATGCTACTTTTTTTTACGCTTTTAAATTTTTTTAAAAAAATTTTCCCCCTTTTTTTGAGATATTGATTTTTTAAACCTCAAGAAAACAGCATTTTTCAGAAAAATTTTTCTTCATTTCATTTAGTTTTTTTGGGTTATAATTTTGGGGTTGGAAAACCCCAAATTTTTTAAAAAACAAAAAAATCTTTGGAAACGTAAATTTTTTTCGCTAAAAATTTTTTATTATACTTTTTTTTACAAAAAAACGATATTTATTGAGATATGGCTAAAATATTTGCGGGGGGGGGTGAAAATCAAAATTTTCCTACTTCCCAAAAACCCCCCAAAAAATTTTATCGTCCAGGACTATTTCAAAAAATTTAAAAAAAACGTTTAGTTTGGAAGAAGAAAAAAAATTTTAAAAATGAAACAAAAGGGGGGGCACGTGAAAAACAATACGTTTATTTTCACATAAAATTTTTTAAAACACCCCGATCCTACTAACTGACAAAATTTCAATTTCTATCTCAAAAAGGACGTTTTTTTGCATTTTGAAATTGGCGTCATTGGGGTTTTTAAACTTGGATCCGCCATATATGCTTTTACTTTTCGAATTTTTTTTAAAACGGGGGGAAAGGTATACAACCCCCAAAAAAAACGTAATATACACATTCTGTGAAAAAATTTTTTTTAAAATCCGGGGCCCCCCAATAATGGCTCTGGACCGTGTACAAAATTTTGTAGGCAATTTCAAAAAATTTTTTTTTTATGACGTCATAGGCTTCTGAAAATCATTGAAATTTTTAAAATTTTGCGTCCCCCTTCATTTTTTCATTTAAAAATTTTTAAAAAACTTCATAATTTCAAAAAAAAGAAATTCTCTTGTTTTAAAAATTTTTTTTAAAAAAATTTTTTTTTTTTTAGACGTCACCCCCCGTCCCTATGAAAATTTTTTTTTTCAAAATGTATAAAACTCCCGGGGGGACCTATTTTGACCAAATTATACTTTTTATCTCAAATTGGACCCCTTTTTTTTAAGGGGGTTTAAAAAATTTTTTTACCTTGGTTTTTTAAACTTGAATTCGGGGAAAAAGGAAAACCCCCGGGCTTTTGGGATTTGAAAAAGGACTGGTATACACAAAAAAAAAATTAAATTTTTTCACTTTCTGGGGGAAAAATTTTTTTAAAAAAAACGGCCCATTTAATAATGGCTCTGGACCGTGTACAAAAAATTTTTAGTCAATTTCAAATGGACGTTATGACCCTCAAATTTGGGGGCTGAAAAAACTTTTAAACGAAATTTCAGAAAATTTTGGGGGGGGGGAAATTTTAAATTTTTTTTTTCCCCCTTTGAAAAACAATATATAAAAAATTAAAAATTTTTAGAAAAATTTTTAAAATTATTATTTAATTTACGTCACCCTGACGTCATTTTGACGTTTATTTTCCCCAAAAAAATTTTTAAAACTTCTAGAGAAAACCCCCTATACTGACTAAACATCAAAAATTTTAAATTTTTAAAAAAGGGCGATTTTTTAAGCTTTAAAAAAATTTTTTCCTTTTTTTTCCCCCCTTGGTTTTTCCCCCCAACAAAAAAAATTTTCGAAATTTTTTAAAAAAAAGGGGGGCCCCCGGGGTGCACAACAAAAAAATTTAAAATACACCAAAAAGTGAAAATTTGATGGAAAAAAAGGGTTTTACAAACAAAGGATGTAGACCGTTGTACAAAATTTTGTTGCATATTTAAAAAATTTACGGGTTTTTTTTGGGGGTCATAGGCTTTTTAAAAATTTAAAAAATCAAAAATTTTCAGCGTTTGGGAAAAAAAAGTGTAAATTTTAAAAATTCATTGGGCCTTCGAAAAAAATTTTTTAAAAATAGAAAAATTTTTTTTTTTATTAGGGGAAAAAAAGTATAAATTTTTAAAGGGGGGGCACTTGGGCGTTTTTTTGGGGGTTTTTTTTTTACAAAATTTTTAAAACTTCTAGAAAATATATGCTGATAAAAATTTTCAACTTTCTATCTTTTAAAAAAGGGCAGAAATTTTTTTAAAAAAATTTTTAAAAAAAAATTTTTTACTTTGGTTTTTTTAAACGGGGATTCGCTTTTAAAAAATTTTGGCTTTTCGAATTTTTAAAAAAAAAAAACAAAGAGATGCACAACAGAATTAATATCCCCATTCCCCCGGAAAAATTTTTTTTAAATTTTTCCCATTAATAAAGGCTCTGGGGCCCGGGGGTTTTAAAAATTTGTAGGGATTAAATTATGGGGCATATGGAAAAACATTTTGGGGGGTTTACAATCATTTAAAATTTTTAAAAAATTTTTTTCGTTGAATTTTTTTTTTCAAAATTAAAATTTTTTTATTTGGGGGTTCGGCCAATTTCAACATATAGAAATTTTCTTGTTTTAAAATTTTTTAAAAACATTATTTAATATAATGACGTCACGTGAGTCTATGACATTTATTTTCACCCCAAAAAAATTTCCCCCCTCTTAGAGACCCCCATATGACCAAATAAATTTTTTTTTTTCATCTTTAAAAAGGACCCCCTTTTTTTAAAAAAAATTTTAAAAATTTTTTTAACCCCTTTGGGCGAATTTTGGGGAATCGCTAAAAGAAAACCCCCGGGGGGTTTTTTTAATTTTGAAAAAACGGGGGGCCCAGATGAACTTAGAAAAAAAATAACACATTCTGTAAAAAAAAATTTATGAAAATTTGGTTTTAAACAATGGCTGGCCACGCGTACAAAAAAATTTTTTGGGGGTTTTTTTAAGTGTGACTCATATGACGTCATAGGGTTTTGAAAAATTTTTAAAAAAAAAATTTTAGCGTTTTTTAAAATGTTTTTATTAAATTTTTATTGGGCCCCTTGAAATTTTCAAATTTTGAAATTTTTCTTGTTTTTTTTAGAAAAAAAATTATATATAATGACGTAGTGACGTCATTTGCATTTTTTTTTACAAAAAAGTTTTTAAAAAAACTAGAGGACCTTTTAAAAAAGACTAAATATCAATTTCTATTTTAAATAGGACAGATTTTTAAGGGACTTAAAAGTTTTAGGGCCCCCCGGGTTTTTAATTTTTTTGGGGGTTTTTTTTTGAACCAAAGGAGTTTTTTTTAATTTTTAAAAAAAAAGGGGGCAGGGATGCACAAACTAGAGCCCCAAAAATACACCAAAATTTTTTGAAATCCTTTTTTTTAAAAAACGGTCCCCCAAAATTAATTTTGGGGGGGAGACCCGGGGGAAAAAACTTTTTTTTCCCGACGTCCAAAATTTTTACGAATGTGACGGGGGAAAAGAATTGGGGAAAAATTTTTTTTTTTCCCAAAAAAAAAATGGTTTTTTTTAAAAAAATTTTTCCAAAAAAAATTTTTATTGTTCGGGTCAATGCCACCCCGAAAATTTTAAAAAAAAAATAAAGGGAAAAAAAAAAGAATAATAAGGGGAAAAAAAACTAGATGTCAGTCGTCAAAAAAGAATGATGGACTTTCTGCAACCCGTGTTAATTTAAAAAGCAGTAGAAAGAAGTTTCTTTTAATGATCACCCCTGGGAGTTTTCATGTTCAAAGCTGAAAAAATTGACAAATTTTATTCCCCGAAAAATAAGCGTTTAGTTATGAAGAAAAAAAAATAAGTTGCAGTAGTAGTAGTTGCTTATGTCGTCTTTTGACTCCGACTCAAAATATATGTAGAGATTATGCAGAATTGCAAAAATGTGTAAGTTTCAACTTTCTATCACATCCCGAAGTTCTTTAACCCCAAAATGAAAATTTTTTGGGCCCATGTTCGAATCTTATTTTAGCCACAATACTTCGGTTTTTTTGAAAAATTTAAAATTAGCTGACAAAATATTCACACCCTTTGTTTCAAGATGTACCATCTGTTTAAAAATTTTTGAAGAAAATCTGATCATAAATGGCGGCTGTAGAGCGCGAACACCCTTTTTTTTCCCCTATTTTTAGCTCTGACGTCACGTGACGTCATAGGGTGCTGAAAATGCTGTTGTCAAAAGCGCCCTACTTACTGTCTTTAAATCTGAAATTTTTATTTGAACAACTGGCATCATGTCGAAATCATTGCCCTAAAAAAAAAATTAAGAAGTATGCTTATGACGTCACATGACGTCACATGACGTAGGAATCAAAATTTATGTTGAAATTCTGGGAGTTTTTGCAAAACTGGTTAAATTTAAAATTTCTATCTCATCCTGAAGCTCTTTAATCCTAAAATGAAAATTTTTGGTCCCATGTTCGAATCTTATTTCAGCCACAGAACTTCGGTCTTTCGGAATTTCGGGTTTGCGGGCGGATATGCACACCTTAGTTTTTAAGATGTACAAACTGTGAAAATTTGAAAAAAGTCCGACTAAAAATGACGGCTGTTGAGCGCAAAACACCATTTTTCACTATTTTTAGGGTGTATCGTCATGTGACGTCATAGGCTGCTGACAATCATTTAAAACAAAATTCCTCACATCACTAATTAAACCCCTAAAAATTTCATGGGCCTAGGCTTTTTCAACATTTTATAATAAAAGGGTTTTGTTAGGAAGAAAAAAAGAATAATAATGATAAAAAAAATGACGTCCCCGTGACGTCTTTTTACCCTTTTTTTTCCATAATTTTTAGACACCAGGACCTACTAAAATGACAAAATTTTTAACTTTCTATCTCAAATAGGACAGTTTTTAAAAAGCATTTAAAATTGACGTCCTGGTTTTGAATTTTTGGGTTCCCCCATAGATGCTTGGACTTTTTTTTTTGAAAAACGGACACAGGTTTACACAATAAGAACGTAATATAACATTCTGTGAAAATTTGATAAAAATCGGCCCATTAATAATGGCTTTTGGACCGTGTACAAACTTTCCCTAGTCAATTTCAAATGTGCCCTCTTTTACATCATAGGCTTCTGAAATCATTGAAAACGGGAAAATTTCCAAACTTCCCGAAACATTTGTCATTAAATTTTCATTTTTCACTTCGAAAATTTCAACATAAAAGAAATACTCTTATTATATTAGAAATTTCATTATTAAAAATAATGACGTCAAGTGACGTCTTTTGACGGTTTTTTTTCACAAAAGGTTTAAGACTCCCCGAGGCCTATACACTGACCCCCAAATTTAAATTTCCCATTTTTTAAGCATTTAAAAATTTACGACCTTGGTTCGAATTTGAATTCGCTTTTTAGAACCTTTGGGCTTTTCGTTTGAAAAACGGACACCCAGATGCACAACTAGAACTTAAAATACACAATCTGTGAAAATTTGAAAGAAAATCGTTCATAAACAATTGGCTGTAGACCGGTACAAACTTTTGTTGCATATTTCAAATGGGACGTCATATGCGTCATAGGCATATGAAAATCTTTGAAATCAAAATTTCAGCCCTTTTAAGCATGTGTCATTAAATTTTCATTGCCCCTTTGACAATTTCAACATATAAAAAATATTCTTGTTAATATTTTGAAATACATTATCATATAATTTACGTCAAGTGGGCGTCATATGACATTTATTTTCACCTGATGTTTAAAACTTCCCAGAGACCTATTTACTGATTTAAAAATTCAACTTTCTATCTTAAATAGGACAGATTTTATAAGCCTTTAAAAATTTTTCGACCCTTTGGGTTTGAATCTTGGATTCGTTTAGAACCATTTTTCTTTTCGAATTTTGACAAAAAGGGCCAGGGATGCACAACTAGAGCCTTAAAATACACATTCTGTGAAATTTTTCGAATGTCGGCCAGAAATAATGGCTGTGACCCCGTACAAACTTTTTCACCCGACGTCCCCATCTGACGTTTAAAATGACGTCGTATGAAAATAAAATTTATTGCATCTGAAAGCTCATGGTTTGAAAAA
>CM037777.1:109302765-109329283 GCA_021229015.1 Solen grandis | reverse complement strand
ATTTATAAGTCTCCAAGTCTGCTTTACTTTATGGCGGATCCAAGATTCGAACCATTGACGTCAAATTTCATATACGTATAAAATCGCTTCCAGATGAGTTAGAAATCTGATATTTTGATAATATATAAGTCTCCAAGTCTGCTTTACATTCTATGAAGGTGAACGTCATTTGACGTCAGATGACGTCATAAGGTCAAGAGAAACTCTGATATATACGCCTTAATTGAAATATGTTGTTAACTACCCAGGACCATGGAAATTTAATAGTTTATACATCAATCCATGTGCTTTAGAATGCAATGTATTCCATAATAATGTAACGTTATATCACGTAAGATTTGATATCGGAAAAAAGGTTTTACGCAGTGTACAGCCATTATATTTGGACCGATTTTCTTCAACATTTCACAGAATGTATATGTAACAATTATTGTTGTGTATTCCTTGTCCGGTTTTCCAAACTCGAAAAGGCAATGGTTCTATGGCGAATCCAAATTTTCGAACCATTGACGTCAAATTTCAAATACGTATAAAATCGCTTTCAGATGATTTAGAAAGTGGATATTTGGACTGAATATTAGTCTTTTAGACTTATTTCTATTATGTGAGAATTAACGTCATTTGACGTCATAAGGTCAAAAAGAATTTCGATGTATTGTCATTGGCCCTGAACAATGAAAATTTTTATGGCATATATTTCAAACCATGAGTTTTCGGATGCATTGAATTTCATATTCATATGACGTCATATAACGTCAGATTTGACGTCAGGTGAAAAAGGTTGTACGCGGTCTACAGCCATTATTTCTAGACTGATGTTCATCACAATTTCACAGAATGTGTATGTTAGGCTCTAGTTGTGCATCGCGGTGTCCGTTTTTCAAATATTCGAAAATGCAATGGTTCTAGGGCGAATCCAAGATTCGAACCATTGACGTCAAATTTCAAATGCGTATAAAATCGTTGTCAGATGAGCTAGAAAGCTTATATTTGGACAGATTATAAGTCTCTAAGTGTCATATACATTCTGTGATAATTAACGTCATTTGACGTCATATGACGTCATAAGGTCAAAAATAATTCCTGATAACTACGCATTCATTTCTATATATTGCTAAGGTCCCAGGGGCATGACACATTTTCTGCATATATTTAAGGTAATGAAGATTTCATTTTATTGATTTTCTTATGTTTATGACATCATATGACATTAAACTTAACGTTGTCTACAGAAGTTTGTACGCGGTCTACAGACATTTTTTTCTGGACGGATTTTCATCAAAATTTCACAGAATGTGTATGTTACGCTCTAACCGGTGTCCATTTTTTTTTAAATTCGAAAGGCAAAGGATTTATGGCTAATCCAAGATTAGAGGCATTGACGTCAAATTTTAGTATAAGTCTCCAAGTCTTCTTTATATTCAGAGAAGATGAACGCCATATGACATCATGTGAACTCATAAGGCCAAAGTTAATTTTTTTTCTGTTAAAATGATACGGTTTTAAGACCTGAAGGCCTTATTTTTTTGTTTGGTTTGCATGAATTCTTATTGATGGTGTAGATTTGATCCTGTGGAACAATGCCATTTCCATTTTGATAAAAATGTTAAGTTCAATCATTGTTTATATCTTGAAAAGCTCTAAAGCTGGACCGAATTATGTGACAATCGAATTATAAGCATTTACAATAAATTTGTTTTGTTACATAGATTATAAGAAAAGGACAAGTTAAATGAAATTAAAAAAAAACAAAACACACACACACACACACACACACACACAAAAAACAACAATGATTTTCAGTAACCTTTGTCATACCCTCTAAGTTAATCGGTTTATTTTTCAAAGTTTATGGAGTTATGGCCCTACAAAAACATGTTAAAAGTAGAAATTTGATATCCTTTTACTTTCTTCGCTTCAAGTGTTTGACAAATATATATTCTTTATTTACGTCTCATCTTTGTACAAAGACATATAATTGCATAAATCATTAATACTTTATACAAGTACAAAGCCACTCAAAATGAGTTATAAGAGACACGAAACAAAAAAATATAATCAATCAAATACACATGTATATATGTACACGATACAAAACTAGAAACATATGCTAATCCTAACTTAAAAACTCATTAAGATACTGCTTTAAATAAGATTCTGAAAGACAAAAAAGTACACTACTGTGTTACATTAAAGAATGGATGTAAAAAATCGATTATCACCCCAATTTTAAAATTAGGTTTTGGCACTTAATCGACACAGTGTTTCTTCGGATAAAATAAATGAAAGCTTATCAATATCAGGTAGTAGATTAAACGAAGGGTTAATGGAGGTAGCCCTTTCAATTAACTCTTTACGACAACTGTTATATAAATCACAATATAATAAAACATGTATTTCTGTTTCAATTACATTATCTCGACAGAATGGACATAGTCGTTCCCCTTCACTAATCCCCTCATACCTTCCCGTTTCTATTCTAATAGACGCTACACCACATCTAAACTTGCTGACAGCAGACAAATGTAGCAGAAAGTCCTATCATTCGTATCAACGAATGAAATCAAGTTATTTTTTTTTCTTCCTCTTATGTTTGTGTTAATTTCGATGTGTTGCCATAGACCCAGAAAAATGAAGATTTTATGGCATATATTTCAACCATGAGCTTTCGGATACAATGCATTTCATATTCATATGACCTCATATAACGTCAGATTTGACGTCAGGTGAAAAGGTTGTACGCGGTCTACAGCCATTATTTCTGGACGGCTTTTCATAAAATTTTTACAGAATGTGTATGTTAGGCTCTAGTTTTGCATCCCGGTGTCCGTTTTCCAAATTTGAAAAGGCAAAGGGTTTATGGCGAATCCAAGATTCGAACTAATGACGTCAAATTTCAAATGCGTATAAAATCGTTTTCAGATGAGCTAGAAAGCTGATATTTGGACAGATTATAAGTCTCTAAGTGTCATATACATTCTGTGATAATTAACGTAATTTGACGTCATATGACGTCATTATGCTAATAAATCTTTCGTATTGAATCGTAACGATTTTTAAGGCCTGTAGGCTTTACTTTTTGTATGATTTGCTTGAAATTTTGTCTGAAGATGCAGTATTAGATTCTATGGAGCCATGTCACTTCCGTTTCCGGAAAATCCCAAAGGTCAAGGTCTTATATCAATTATCGGGTTTTTCTTCATCCTTAAATATCTCAAAAACGATAAATATTCGATCGAGACACTATGCGTATAAGTTGTAGTGCTTAGGAAGACTTTCAGATGATATTCAGTTTTTGATGATCGGGGTTAAATCGGTTGAGTTATGGCAGAAAAAAATAACAAAATTTGCTAACCCTCAGCGTGTTTAACAGTTTATATCTCGAAAACCTTTGATTTTTGAAAATATAATGATGGATATTATTTGTAAAGCAATGTTTGGCCTTTCGTATGATGCTAAAAGTTTAATGATTGGCCAAAGATTCATGGAGTAATGGGAAAAAAAAACGAAATTCCTGCATATACCTTTGGTCTAAACATAAACATGTGAAATGTAGAGAATTTTCAGACGATTGTTTTGGTATCTTAAGTTTTGAAATTGATCAAAGTATAAGGAAGTTACATCAAAAATAAGAATTTAAACCCAATTGTAAAAATTTTCGAAAAATATCCTACTTTCGCTTTCACCTTAATTGAAGCATTTTCAAGTTTACAGATATGTATTAGTCATATAAATTGCAAAATAAACTTTTTACTAATATCATATTGATATTACTAGCTAAATAAGTGATGACAATAATTTAATGGTGTTTTAATTCTATTCTTTATCAATGTAGTATAATACAGTGCAGTATACTCTACTAACATACGCCATCCAGGATTATGCGCCATCCATGCGCCATCCAGGGTTCTATAGCGCCACTCACTTTATTACTGGTCGTATAGGTATAAAATTTCACAAGTAGCATTATAATAGCATTTTACAACATCTGTGCAAATTTCATACGAACATTTTATGTTTTTATTGCATATTAGCCTTTGATATATCTTAATTTTTTTATGTTTAAATCCATTTTCAAAATTCACTTCAAGATCTCAACGGTGGGGGACTTGATGCCGTCCGGGGTTTGAAGACGTCACCCGTGTTATTTCAAGTCGTATTTGTATGAAATTTCACAAGTTGCTTTAAAAAACTTTTTTAAAACATCGTGCAAATTCAAAACGAAAATTTTATTTTTTTATTGCTATTAGTTTTTTCCTTTTTTTCCGTCTCGCACCTGAAAAGTTTGGTCTTCTATTATCGGATACCAATCCGGGTTTAGTGTTTGGGTCATCCGATATTTTAAATAAGAAAACAAAAAAAATAAGGAACATAACAAAAAAAAAAATTTGTTAAATTCTTTTAAAATTAAGTTTGAGAAAAAAACCCCGACTATACCGCGGTAAACTTAAATAGGAATTTACGTACCCTAATCCCCGGCCAACCCGGGGGTTTTTACTCTTTTGGTCATATCAAAAAAAAATTTGCCAAAACAGAGAAGGCAATATCTAAAATGTGTGAAAAATTTCATTTCAATTTTGTTTTTCTTTAGCATTATATTTATATAATATATATATATATTTATATAATTTTAAATCCCCCATAACCCACGGCGTAGAAAGGGTATTGATGTTTTGGGCCCCCGGGTCAAACACACTCCCCGTTTCTAAACTCGGGAGTGTTTTGCCCAGTGCCCAAAAATTTTCCCAATACCATACTACTACTCTATATTTATAATTTAAAAAATTTAAAAAAATCACACTAATGTAAAATTTAAAAAAAAAAAATGAAAAAAAAAAAAGAAAATTATGTTTTTTTCCTGAACCATTTTTTCCCACTCGAATATGGAGGAGGAGGGTTTTTCCGTATTATAAAAATTAAATATATACATTTTTTATATTTTTTGGATTTATCTCCTTGCCTCTTTTCTCCCCTTTATTTTTTTTTTGCCTTTCTTCTTCTGAATATTTTTTGGAACCCCCAGAGTTTTTTTTTTAAATTGTTTAAGCTCTTTAAATTTTTTTTCTAATTACAATTAAGTTTAAAATTTTTTGTTCGTACTCCCATCTGTTTAAGCTTTAGAGAAAAAATTTTTTATATTTTTAAATTTTATTTTTTTGAAATATTTTAAAATATTACATTTTTTTTAATTTTATCATAAATTTAGTCAAAATTTTTACAGGGCTCCAACTCCTCACATAAAAGACACAATTTCAAGGGAAATGAATAGGAAAAATTTAAAAACCAAAAGTTCCTATAATTAACAGAACTAAAAGCTGTGTTACTCCATCTGTTATATTTATTCCTTTTTTAATTTTTTATATAATGCTTTACATTCTCCTCTTTAAATTTAATGTTTTCTAATTCGAGTTTTTTTTGTAATCTAAAATTTTTTGATTTGGTTCAGAAGTTCTATTTCCGCGCTCTGCGCTGTTCCTAGTCTGGCTTGAATCTAGTATTTTACTATTTAAACGGGTATAAATTTGGGGGCCGTTGGTTTTCATTTTTAAGTATTTTTTTGAATTCAAACATAACGAGGCAACATATTAACTACAGTTGATTTCTCCCAGACTAACAAAATTAATAACATTTCCAGCCTCAACAAAAAAGGGGGCGTTAAAAAATTATCATGTTTTGCTGTTGTTGTTTGTAAAGAAATTACACCCCTTAACCTCCCCATCAACCAAACACCAACTCCACTTCCCATTTTCCCTTTTACCGAAAACCCAAAATACCAGTAATAAAACCCACGCCTAACAACATAACCAACATCTTTTTCTTCCCGGCATTTCCAAATGAAAACACCTTATTTTATATAAAGAACCTTTTTTTTCACATTTATTGTAATTTTTTTTTAAGGGATTCCCTATTCTTTTTACCACAGGTCAATTTTTTTAAAGTTTTAAAAATTTCTACTAAATTTGATTTTAAATTATTAAATAATTTCTTTCTAAATTTTTGAGTTTAATTTTTAAAAATAAACTATTTTTCTATTATTAGTATATATTTTTTTAAACCCGAATAATTCATTTTTATTGATAAAAAATTAAATTTTTTATTTTTTTAAAGTGGAATAAAGTTCCAGCTTCCCAATGTCTCTAAAACACAATGCATGGGTTTTCCGATTATTTTTTTTTGCCCTTTTTTTATCAAAACACATATATTTAATTCAAAATATGTCCCAATTTAATTTTTTATACTCGGGTTTACTAAAGTTTTATAAAAACATTACTCCAAATTGTTTTCCCCTAAACAAATAACCCCAAGATATTACGGGGGCCTTTAAAAAAAAAATTAAAAGGGAAAAATTTTATTTGTTAAAGGTGAAAAAAAAAAATTTTTTATAAGGAACAAAAATCTATTGTTGTTCCCCATAGCATGGTAGGTTAAGAAAGGTGTTTTTTCCAAATAATGCTCTTTTTAAAAATCCAACATTTTTTTAATTCTTTGGTTATTATTAACCCATAGGTTATTCACTAACTGAACTTATTTTTGGGGTTTCTTCTGCTTTTAAACAACAATACCATTTTTTCATCAACAGTTAATGTTATTCTTTTGTAAAAATTTTTTAAATAAACAACTATTTGTTGAAAATTTAAAAAAACCCATCTGAAAATTTTTTTTTGGGGGGTGGGATTTAAATGTTATACAATCCATTGTCCAAATTTAAAATTTCCCAAAACCATAGTATAAGAAAAAACCTCTCATCCAATTTTCTTATCTCCAGGGTTTATTACTATATATTGTGAGTTTTAGGTCATTAAAATTGGAAAATTATATATTAATTTTTAGTAAAAAAAAAATTTTTATAATTAGTGGAACAAAGTTCCAGAATTCTCAGATGATCTCTAAAAAACTTTTTGATGATTTCTAAAACACACCTTTGGGAAATCCATGATTATTTATTTTTTTCCCCCCATTCATCACAAACACTATATTTAAATTTCAGAAATTATTTTTTTCCTATAGTTAATTTTTTATACCTGAATTATTAAAAATAATATAAAAAATTTTCTCCAAATTGATTACTCTCACAGAAAAAACCCTAGATTTTCTGGGTCTCCATTAGAAAATTAAAGAACTTTTATTTTTTAAAGGGTGAAAATAAAATTGTTTATAATTACAAAATAATATTATTTTTTATTTTCTCTTTTCTATTCTTTCTTTTCTCTTTCTTTCTTTCTTTTTCTTTCTTTCTTTTTCTCTTTCTATTCTTTCTCTTTCTTTTTCCTCTTTCAAACTTTAATATTTCTCTATCTCTTTCTCTTTCAACTTTCTATTCTTTCTCTTTCTTTTTCTAACTTTCTTTTTTTCTATTCTTTCTTTCTATTTCTCTTCTCTTTCAATCTCTTCTAATATTTCTATTTCTCTTCAAACTCTTCTAATATTTCTCTATCTTTTTCCCTTTTTCAATCTCTTCTTTTTCTTTTCTTTCTCTTTCTATTCTTTCTCTTTCTTTTTCTCTATCTCTTTCAACTCTTTATTTTTTCTCTTTCTCTTTCTCTTCAAACTCTTCACTCTTCCTTTTTTCCCTTTTTCAACTTTTCTTTATCATATTAAAAAAAATCTCTTTCTGCCTTTCTAAGTCTTTTTTATTTCCTCCTTATTTTTTTTCTCATTTCCTCACCTCTGTTAGTTTAAATTTTTCTTATGAAATTCAAAAAATTTTTTAAAATGTTTTTTTTTAAAAAATTTTAAATCACCTACACTCTTTTTTTTAAATGTTTGATGGAAAATTTGAAAAACCCTTTTTTGAATATTTTCTATTTATACCATCCTTAGTAAAAATTAAACTTTTTAAAATCTAATTTTTTTATCTCCAGTTTATTATCAATATTTGTTTGGGTTTTATAATTTAAAATATTAGAATTTAATTAATTTTTTTAATAAAAAATGATCCCGAAGTTTTTTAAAAAAAAGATTTAATTATTTACATGGGAGTTTTAAAAAAAAATTTAAAAATTATAAAAAACAAGAAAAATTTTTTAAGGGGGAAAAAGTTTTAATGAAATTTCCCAAATTTTTAAAAATATTTTTTACCTAAAGTTACATCAAAAAATATAAAAGGGGAAAGTGTTGGGTTTTTTTTGGAGAAAATTAAACTTTTAAGCAAAAACAAAATTACAAAAAAAAAAAAAAAAACTTTTTAAAACCGGGAAAAACCGCTGCTCTGCAAAAAGCCGGGGATTAACGGGTTCTTTTTTTTATTCCTATTTATTATCAAACAAGAAAAATATTAAAAGAATTTCTTTTTCTTTCCACAAAATAAAAGTTGGAATGCTTTTAAAAATAATTATGATAGAAAGCTATAAAAAAATTTTGTAGGATTTAAAAATGTAAACCTAAAAAGTTTGGGAGACTAAAGGGTCTTGGTTTTTGTATTCAACAATCAACAGCTTGGGAAAGAACAATTTTAAAAAGGATAATTTTTTCACAACAATAAAAAGCCCCTTTCTCAAAATTTAGATTATCAAAAAATGACTTTTGGTCCGAAGTACCTGGGGAAGACATTGGGGGGTATTTAAAAATGTAATTCCCACCAAAAAAATTTCTATTGATTATCTCCAAAAAAACCGTTTGAAATTAAAACTATGGACAACTTTTTTTCTTGTGATCAAAAGGTTTTACACAAGCAGGATTGAAAAAATTTAATGAGTCTATAAAATATATTGGGGGCTATTTTTGGAGCAAAAACTAAAACTAAAACAGTTTTTTAGGAACAGGAAGGCATTTGATGCCAAAAAAAATTTTTGCAAATTTAAAAACAGTTGACGCCCAAAATTTGATAACCTACTAAATAAAAAAATATGAAAGTGTATTAAATTGCAAAAAGCAAATTAAATTATGTTTATGGTTTTGGTTTTTATAATGTCTCCTAGTGAAGGGAATTAAGAATTGGAAAACCAAAATTTTAAAAAAAGAATTGTAGTAGCAGAAGAAAAAAAAATTCAAACACTTGGAATAAATAATGAGAAAAATGTTTTCATTTTGAACCTAAACTACACAACCCCCACAATATAAGTGACCCCAAACAAAAAAATCTTTACAGAAAAAAGTAAACCAAAAAAACCCTAGTGAACCAATAAAACCATGATCTCATTGAAACAAGGATGAACATGAAATGATAAAACAGCTATTTAATAGGAAGTTTCAGCAGATTTTTGTTTTATTTATTTACGAGTATTTTCCTAAGGGTTTGTAAAAATCATTCCCACAAAAAAAATTAATAAACCCAAAAATTTACTACCAAACCAGCAAAAAAATTTCCTTTGTTTTTTAATAACCACCCAAATAGCCCAATTTCCGGGAAAATTTTTTCACCCGTTTTTTCCTGCAAGTTTTGCTAATAGTTTAGAAATTTTGAAAATTGTTTTTTACCCAAATCTTTACACCCCCTCCTTTCCAAGGAGGTTTAGGTTACATTTCCACCCCTCGGGAATAAGAGTTTCAACAATAACACCAATAACATTCCAAAACAGTTAAATACTAAAAATTGAATCCCTTGTTTCAAAATAAGTTTTTATTTTTTTTGCAAATGTTTATCTTCTTTTTAAATACTTTAGTATTGTCTCTTTTATTTATTTATTTGAGTTCTTAGTTTTCTTTTTGTTTCAAGAAAATCAATTTTTGAAGTTCTCTCTATCTCAAATCTTTTTTTTTTTTTAGTGATTATTTCTATTTCTATTCATCTTACTTCCTTAGCTCTTTCTAATTTTTTTTTTTCTCTTGCAAGCTTTATTTGTTTCGCAAGTTTAGTAATTGATTTGTAATTTCTTCTTACAGTAGTCATAGCCTTTAAAATACCATCCATTTCTCTCTTTGTTAGACTGTTTGTGCCCCCTTCTTCATATTAAGTTCCGTAAACATTTTTTTCTGCTTTTTTTTTTACCAAAGTTTACCCTTTTCCTTTTTTAGGAAAATTCAATCATTTCTATGTATTAATGTTATTTTCTTATTATTAACTTACCGTTCCTCAATTAATTGAGCCAACTCTTTTCTACCATGAAAACCCTTGTAAATAAGATTAAATCATTTTCTCCTAAAACCCTTCGAATAAAATCAAAACGATATTTCTCTGAAGTGGCCCAAGTGAAAAATTTTTTAATTTTCTTAAAATTTGTTTGTTTCTAATAGATAAGGGTTTTTCTTTATTGCCTCTGAAAATAAACACGGGTCTTTTGAATTTATCCTTTTTTAAAAGGTTTTAATTTTCCCCATAGGTTTTTGGTTTTCTTTTCTAAAACAATTTTCGTCTTTTTTCAATAAATATTCAGGGGTTGTTTTTTATCAACATTTTTTATAAACTTTATCAATACCCAACTTGACTTTTTTTCATCATTATCATCTATAAGAGGATTTTCCCCTCTCATAATCATCATAAAATCTTCATCAAACACAGGATTTTAAAAATCAATCCCCCTTCTGCCTTTAAATAGGATTTTACCTTGCGGACCCCAAATGGAAAAAAAATTTCCCAGTTTAAACTTTAAAAAAATTTCCTTAAAAAAGGGCGCTTAGGGGAAAAAAACAAACCCCAAAACAGAAGAATAAAAAAACCTAGAGGTATTAAAGGTATTCGTCAAATTTTTTGTAAAAGAAATAACCCTTTTAAATTTTGATCAAAATCAAAAAATTTTAGTAGATTCCTAACCCTAAGTGGAATGAGTTTTTTTCCTGGAACAACAAGATTGCTTTTTGAAATTGAAATCAAAAGTAAAAGTGATAAAAAGCAATAATTATCCAAAATATAGAAGATCAATAATTAAGAAAACAACAAAAAAAATTTTGGGAAATGAAGTATGTCAATTGATGATATGATAATTTATTGTTATATGTTTTAGGAAGTCTCCTACAGAACGGAAAATAGGCAACCAAAGGGAAAATTGGGAAAATAAATATTTTAAAGACAAGGTTGATCTGGAATCTTCCTCAGATCCCCCGAAAGCTTTTGCAAAGGGCATATGGAAATAGATTTTTTTTCCTTTAGATTTGAATTTTTAGAATCACTATGCCTTTTTATCAAGCTGGTTAGGAATAGACTTAATATAAAACTTTTTTTAAATGATTATAAAAAGTATTTAAATCTAGTGATAATAAGCTTCTTACTTTTTAAAATATTTTTTTAGTTTTTGAAGTTTTTTCTGATGTTAAATTAGCTAGAAAAAAATTAGAAATAGATTTAGTGGTAAGAGGTTTTTTTATATGAAAAAATACTTAACTGGGAAATAACAAAAATAAATCTGATACATTTTGGAATTAATCTAAATTTTCCGGTAGAAGTATGAAAGGTATTTAATGTTATTTGAAGACCCGGGAAAGAAATCAACGAACATTTTTTTAAATCCTAAAAAAACAAAAGTGAAATAAAAAAAAAGGGAGACCAAATCAATTTTAAACGTCAAGGAATGAAGCTTACAACAGGGGGATAAAAAAAAAATTCTTTCTTTTTTTTTCAAAAGTGATAAAGAAATTATTAAGATGATAAAAAAATTAAATTTTCACCAATGAAATTTAGAAAATATCAAACAAACATTTTATCATTATGGTTAGTTTTTTACTTCAACGGTGTAACTCCACCGGTTCTGGAAGAAAATTGAAAATGCATCAGAAGGTATAACTTACAAAAAACAAAAGACGCAGGATCGGGAGCTAATAAATTTTTCTTTTGTTTTACAAGAGGGGGCAAATTAAATTTTGAGATGGAAGAATTTTAAAGAAAATTATGTATTAGTCCAGAGCACTGTTCCATAAGGAAGTATTTAAAAAAATTTTATTACAAAGTTTACAAAATAATTATTTATTTCCTTTAAATAATTATAATAATTATAAAAAATTTAATTTATATGCCTTAAATAATTACTAAGTTTAAAAATAATTACAAAGAAATTTTTAAAAAATAAATTAGTGTTTCCAGTGTTTTACCGGGACTTCTCCCAGCTGAACAAATTTCCTTTAAAAATGGAGTTACCTAAATATCCAACTGTGAAATTATATGCGGACAAAAGGATGTGGAAAAACGATTTTTTAGTTTTTTAGAAAAAGAAAAAGGGGGTGTATTTAAATATATTTTTTATACTTTTCCAAACTTTAAATTTAAAATAAACATATAAAAATGAAATGGATTTAAGATTTTAGAAATCCAAAAACAAAAAATTTTTATTAATTTAAAATCCTATATAAAGGAGAAAACAATTACAAGAACTACAAGAATATTTTTTTAATAAATAAAAGGGAATTTCCCAACTCTATAATAATTGTTTTTTTGTAGTGCAACTAAACAATTCAAAGAAAAGAGATATGTTATAAAGGTTAGTTTTTTCAGGAAAGACCTGAACAAAGGTAGGGGTTTTATATCAAAAAGATATAATTCTTTTTTTAAAAGTTTTTAAGGAAAAAACAAAATGGTTATGTTTTTTTATACTAAAGACGGGGGAAGTTTTAAAAACTGTCTAAGAAAAAATGTTTTTACCCTACACAGAAAAAGAGAAAAAATTTAAAAGAAAATTTAAAAAAAAAAATAAAATAGTAAAAAAAAATTTTAAAAAAAAAGACAACCAACGTTATTCTTTTACTTTAAATATTTCATTTTTCTACTGTTTCTTGTTATTTTCCATAGCACCCTGCTGTGGCCCCAGGTTCCCAACCGTTCCGTTTTTTTGGTTTAAATATACCCTTCAACCTTTTTTAATAATTTCTTCAGTAGTTCTCGGGGTTTCCCCTAGAAATTTTTCTGAATTTAGATTTTAAAAATTGTATCATTGTTGCTGAAAAAGGGGCTAATATTTCCATTTTTATAATACAATTCACAACATTGAGTTTAAAGTTTTACTTAAAAAAAGGAATCTTCTTTTAAAATTTGTTAAATTTTTTTTTTTTTTAAATTTTTAAAAAATCTAAAATACCCTTTTAACATAAAAAGAATAAAAGAATTACTTAAAGTCTTTGACATTTGTGAACCAATTTTACTTAATCAATATAAATTTTATTAATTTCTTCATTGATAATCTTTCAATAAAAAAATGGAAAGTTCTTTCCAAAAATTTTTTTAGACTTTCCACCGAAAAAAATATTTAATCTTTTTTTTCTCCATATTTATTTTTTTATATTCATCAATATTTTTGGGAAATATGAAAATTTTGTTTAGGTTTTTTAGATGTTTAGATTGATTTTGTTGAATGGTATTTCCCCCATTTTTTTGTCTTCGCAGGGTTCCCTAGTTGTGGTTTCCTTATATTGTTCATTAGTGTTGTTAGAGAACTGATGAATGATTATTTTTTAAAAAATTCTTTATATTCAATTTTTTAGAAAAAAAAAATAATATTTTAAAAATTTAAAAAAAAATAATATCTAAAATAAAAAAAAATTAAAAACCAAAAAAACCACATTGTTTTTAAAAAAACAAAATAGTAAATTTTTTTTTTTTAAAAGTAAATCCATTTTATTATAAATAAATTTTTTATTAATAGTAAAACTTTTTATTTTTATTTCTTATTTTATTTATTTTTTTCTTTAAAATCTTCCAACAACTAAAATCAAAAAACCGAAATTTAACCCTTAAAAATGGTGAAGTACAAAATCCAAACCTTTAAAAAAAGTAAAACCCAAAAAGAGTTGAAGCAGGGAAAAGAATTGCAGAACAAAAAAAAAAAGCTGAATTAAAAAGAAAAGAAATGGGAAAAAATGAAGAAAGAAAACATTCAATTAAAATCATTTCAAAAAAGGACGGACAAATCCGGCACGAACGGCTTATAACACTGTTAAACACAATGATTTAAAGAAGTTCAACATATGGACCCCCTCCAAACCAGATTTTATCCATGTAAATAAACAAAAATTTATACCTTTATTCTAAAATTGAGTTGTTGGTTGGGGTTATATATGTATATTCAAACAAGTAAACCCCCATGGGCAAAGTCCAGCTTTTGGAAACACATGCAAAGAAATTTAAAACCCCAAAAAAAAAGTTTAACCACAAGAAAAAGTTGAATATGACCCCTTTAACTTAGTGCCTACGAACGGGTGGAACGAAGTTCCCAAGCAGCCGGATTTCATCCGAGGTTTCACAAATTTGTTTTCTAAAAAAAGGCGGATGAAAAAAAAATTGTTTTAAAACGCTTATCATGCAGGATATTTCTGTTTAACAATTGGTTAGCAGAAATAATTTAAAAAAGGGTTTTTAAAAAACCCGCTCCCAGAGTAAAAAAAAATTTTATGATGTTTCAATTTTAATCTTGATATTTTCTAGCACTTATACAAGAAAAAGTTGGTTAAACAAGGTATTATTCCTGTGAATTTTTGAATATGGGAAATTTTTGTTCCCAAAAAAATGGCAATGCAAAAAGGATAAAAAAATTGGGGGAGCGTGGTTTAAAGCATTTTTTATTTAGGTAATTTTTTATTTTTTTCTATTGGAAAAAAAGGGTCGTGAAGGAAAAAAAGACAGATAGAGCAATGGGGAAAATTACAACTGCCGGATAAGGAATAAAGAAAAATTAGAAGCAGATTTTTTAAATGAAAATTACAAAAAGAACAACACTCTAAACAAACCTTTGAAGTGTTGAGAATCAATAAAGAAATTATTTTCAACGGTGGGGAAAAACTGATAATGTTTCACAACCCTTTGTAAAGAACCTACATTTTAAATGATTTTAAAAACTCCTTTGAAATCAAAAAAATAGAGAGATATATTTATTTTTGGGGAATGACATAAGGGTTTGTTGCATAAGCTACTAAAAGGGAAAGATCTTTCCATTTTTACAAAAATATCTTTTTCACAAAAGGAAAATACTTTTTTTTATTTACTTCTTTTAAAATACATTTCATGTTTTTCAAATTTTTGTATACACTTATTTTTTGTTTTTTTTTCATTAAAAAACAAATTTTTTTAATCATCAAACTTTTTTATCTTTAGTTTTTGTTGTTTTACCCATTCCTTTTAATTTTTTTATTTCCCCGTTGTGCTTTGGGCAAGTCCCGGGTTGAAACACTTCACTTAAAGTAAAAAAATAAGCTTTACTTTTTAAAAAAACTATCTCCTTCATACTTTTTCCTTTAATTCATCTTTAAATTTTCCAATTACTTTTTATTTTTTTTTGGATGAATGGATATCTTTAGGGTGTCCGAAGTATCGATGTTTTATCTTTTTTTTTTTCAAAACTTTAAAACTCTTTTGGGTTTTGAAAAAGAACTATCAGTATTTTTTTTTCGATTAAAGGAAATCCACAATTAAATCCCCGTTTTTTGTAGATAAAACAATTATTTTTTTTTTCTTTTCCCAAAGAATTTTCTTTTTTTCTGTAGAATTTGTTTTTTTTTTTTGTTTTGTAAATGGAATAAAATTTTGGTTTTTTCTATTCTGTATTTTTGTTGGGATTTTCCTAGAGTGTTAAAAGTAATGTAAACATGAAAAGTAATTTTACTTTTTTTTTGAAAAAGAGAAATTTGATTTCTTTTCCCTTTCTTTTATCCATCCCTTGGTAAAATCCCCCAAAGAAAATAAATCAAATTAAGTCTTTTTTTTGAATTTTATAAGGGAAAATTTTTTTCTTTTTTATCAATAAAATTTTTCAAAAAGTGTTGCCTTACTTTTTAAAATTTCCTTTTGGGGGTAATTTATAAAATGCAGAGATCTCAAATCTATTATTTTTAAAAAATGTTGGATTATTTCTTTCACCATTCAAAAAATTTATTTAAAAGATTTTAAATTTTGATTACTAAACCCCAACCATAGTTTTTTGGATAAATTCCACTAGATCCATTCTAAAAAAAAATCCTTTTAAAAGCTTTTTTTTTTCTTCAGAGTTGTTGGTTCTAATTTTAAAAATTCTTCTTTTAATGGTGGGTTTAAGTTTCACAGCCGGGCTTTTTCCGTAATGTTTCTTTTTAATTACGTTTAAAAAAAAAAAATTTTTTATTTGTGTTAAATCTTTGGTTTAAAAATTTCTTTTCTTTTATTTAAAAAAGACTTCAGTTACATCAACAAAAACCTACGGTGAAAAAACTCTAAAAATTTTTTTTTTTTGTTTCTGTTTAATTCAGTTTTTAATTTAACAAAACCTTTACCGTCCAAACTTCAAAAATTTTTTAAAATTTTCAAAAAAATTTACCCTTTTATATTCATTCAACTATAAATTCACTTATCAATATATATTTTGTTTTATTTCTTTTTGTTTTACGCCGGGCTTTGACCGAATTTTTTTGGGGTATCACCAAAACTGAACTGAAACAACTAATTTTATTCTTTTTTCCCCTAGTTCATTACAACTCAAAATAAAATTGATACATTAAAATTTTGAATAACTAATATAGTTTTCCTAAATAAATAGGTTTATTAATGAAAAAGAAGTAACATTTTTCAATTGCAAAGGTTTTCATTTAATATAATGAATCTTTAAAATTTTGGTTTATTTATATATTTTTTTTCTTCTTCTCTATCGGGAAAAATTTAATCCATTTTTTCCTCTTATATTTTCTAAAGTCTTTCCTGAAACTATTATTCATTAATTTCCAAGTCCTTTTTTTAAGTTAGATGTTGATTTTGTTCTTTGTTCAGTGTTAAAAACAATTATTTTTTTTTTAACCAACTGATTTTCAAATGAAATTTTTCTATAAACCTTTGAACTTTATTCCAATTTTTTATACTTTTTAAAAAATTTAGTGATGACAATATATTTCTTTTTTTCTTTTAAAGTAAAAAATAATTTTTCTTCTTTTACCTATGGTGTTTTTACAGCCGTCCGATTTTCCTAAAAATTTTAATTTATAAGGAGAAAGTTTTTCTTTCTTTAACAACTTTTAGGTGCAAAGGATATTTGTTTTTTTCTTTTTACATCATCTGTATACCTAAATCCATTTTATTTTACAACCTCTACGGGGAGGCCCCGGGTTGGGGAAACCCCGCCTCAATTGCTTTCTTACCCTTAGAATGTTTTTTAAAAATAATTAGGACTTTTTCCCATTTAAAAACTTTTGTTTTAAGAGGTTGAGACATTGCCCACCAAATTTAAATTTTTAGATCTAAAAAAAAAAAGAATTTTTTCTTCTAAAATCCTTAACACCTCCATTTTTAATATTTTTTTACTTTTTTTTTTTTTTTCATCAAATATTCTATCACCATTATAAATTAGGGGTTAAATTTTTTAAAGCTTTTACATGTCCGGTCCTAATACACCAAGAAAACCACCTCTTATTCCTTTCTCAAAAATTTGCAAAATATCAATCAGTTAAAATTTAATCTACCCGTTATTTTTGCCACTTGCCATGAATCCTGGGCAGAATAAAATAAAAAGGACTAATTTTATGAGTTTTTAAGAAGAATTTTCTAAAATTTTCAAATGCTCGCTAAAATAAGAACATCTGTTTTTAAATATAATTTTTTGAAATCTTTTAAAGATTTACATTATAAAGATTGAAAACTTTTTGAGCATTTTATAATTTTCTTTAGATATTCCCTCTTTTTAAAATTGAATAAAATTTTTTAATATCTGGTAATTCGTTTCATTTAATTTTTGATGAATCTACAAATTTAAGGGTAAACCCCTTTTTGTTTTAATAGGAAATATCATTATTAAACTCTTTTTTTAAAATAGGAAATTCATCCATTGATTCAGCTATCCCCCCTAACCCTTTTCTCATAAATCATAAGAATCTAAGAATTTAATTTTTTTATAATATGACCCTATCTATAGAAATAATTTTTCTGGTTTTTGAAAAAGTTTTTCTTTATTATATTTATCTTCATTTTTCATAATTCTTCAATTAAAAAATGGAAATCATAATTAAACCATAAAAAAAATACGGTATTAACTTGTTCTTTTCCCTTTTTTTGTATTACAATTGACTGCTGCTCCTCTATATTTCCCGAAAGATAAATTTTGTTCCTTACTTTCCAGTAACTGTTTTCAAAACCTTTTTTCCCAAAAAATAACATTTAGTTGCTTTTTAATTCTTCTTCTTCATACTTATTTTAAAAAATTGGTTTTTTCTGTCATTAAGATAGATTTTTTAGTTTTTCTTTAAATATCTTTATTCTTTTTTTACAATTTTTTTTTATTTTCATCATTTTCCCAAAATAAGAAAAAAATTGTATTTTTATAATTTGATAATAGATTTTACTAATTCCATAAATTTTCTTTTTTTTTAAATATTTTTTTTTGTAAGATTCATTTGGATTTGGTTGAATAGTAGTAATGGAAAATTTTTGATTAAAACAGAATAAAACAAATGGGAATTTTTTTTTTGAAAAAGGTAATTTTTTTAAATTAAAATATTTTTTCCTGGTTTTAGGCATTAAGATTTACAAAGTTCATTATCATAACATATTTCTTTATGATTAAAAATTTTTTTATTTCTCTTTGAAATCCTTGAAACAATTTTTTACATGTAAATTTTTTATGATTATTCTTATAACAAAAAACCCAAATTTTTTTAAATTTAAAAATAATGATATTTTCATTACTTTCAATGTAAAAGATCAACTACATTTTCAACTTTGGGTAACCGCCCGCTTCGCCTGTTCCACTGTGAAAAAACTTTTTGAAACTAAACGGATTAAAAATTTCTTTAATTGATTTCTAATGCAAAAATTTTTAATTAAATTATTTTGTTCTCTACTTTTTAAATCTTTTATTTTTTAAATGGATATTCAATCCCTCATATTAATTTATTTTATATGGTTTATTTTTTTTACTCTTTCTTTGGTTCATTAGCAGGATAAAACTTTGATAAAATTGCCCAAAAAAAAACATTTATTTTCATTTTTATTTTTAACTTAATAAATTTTTTTGATTTAAATTTAAAAGGGATAAAAGATGAACTTTTTGTAATCATATTTTTATTGTTTTTACTTCACACTTTTAATATTTTTAAAACAAAAAACCCAAACCCTTTTTTGAAATTTATCTACCCAATTTCAAATTTATTAAAAATTATTTTTATAATTCTTTTTTATTTTTTGTGTTTGAATAACTTGAAAAGGATGAGGTAAAACTTTTTATTATATCAAAACCAAAGGGGTTGAAAATTCACTTGTTATTATTTTTTTTATTTTCAAAGGAAAGTGATTAATAACATTCTTTTTTTTAATAACTAATAACTTATTTTTATCTTCCATCTATATCACAAAATTTTCCTTAAATCTTTTTAAAATTTTTGGCCATTTTAAAAAAAAAAATTTTAATTAGGTGTTTTACTGTGTTTCACTGGCCCTGCAGCGGGTTCCCCAGCTGTTCCATAGTGTTTTTACAGCCCTAGGATAATTTTTCATATAAACAGGGTTTTTAACATAAACTCTTTATACGCTTTTTTTTACTTTTTCTTTGTTTTTTTGATAATGTTTTTTTTTGTTAGGTAAGACTTGTTTACATGCAGATTTAATACCAATCTTCTTCCTATTTTTTTTTAATATTCATTAGTAGTTTGTTTCTTTTCATTTTGACAAAATTTTCGATTGCCATTTTTTAAGAAAACCAAAATTTTTAAACTATTTAAAAATGGATACCCAAAAAAAAATTGTTTCGTTGTAAAAAAAACTGAAAATAAATTCGTAAAAAAAACAAAACCAAAAATAGACAAATGTTAAAAGCAAAAAATTCTGAGTGTGGATCAAGAAAAATAGATTTATAGGACAAATGGTTTCCCCAAAGGGGGTAAAATTTGCTGATAATTACATCATGAGTTTAAAGAAATTCCCAAAAGACTGTTTTTGTGATTCAATAGATAAATATGGGGTGTTGATTTATAAAAATGCAACAATTTAAAAAAAATAAACCTATAATATTTTTTTAGCAGTTTTAATGTTTTTTTTAAATAGGTTGGTTAATTTCCCTTGAAAAAAAAAAACAGGGAAAAACAGTAAGTAAGCATTTAAAACATTATTTGAAAAAAAAAACCAATTTTTTTTTGGCAGATAAAGGATCTAATTTTATAATTGACAAGAAAAGAATTATTAAAAGGGAAAAAACATAAAAATTTTATTTAACGAGAAGAAGAAAAATCTAGTGTTTTGAAAACGTTTTGGGTGGAACTATGAAACAATATGTTTAAATTTTTACTGCTCTGAAACTAATAAATATTTTGATGATTTGATCAATTTTTAAAGATTATAATAACAATTCATTTTCATTAAAATGCACCTGTTGAAGCAAATAAACAGAAAAAAAATTAACAAGGTATGAAATTTTTAAACCAAAGAAGAAAAAAAAATTAAGAAACCTAAAAAAGTTGGGATAAGTAAAAATAAAAAAAAAGAAAGGTAAATTTGAAAAGGGTTATACATGTTGGACTAGGAAATTTTGAAAATTTAAAAAATTTTTTAAAAAACAAAACCTTTCTTATAAAAAAAAGATTTAAAAGATGAGAAAAATAGTATTTTTATGAACAAGAATTACAGATAACTGATTCTAGATAAAATTCCAAAAATAAAAACGTAAATATTGAATTTTTATAAAACGTTTTGAAAACCCTCCTCCTCCATATTCAAGTGGGGAAAAAAAGGTTCAGAAAAAAATAATTTTTTTTTTTTTTCATTGTTGTTTTTTTTTTTTAATTTTACATTTGTGTGATTTTTTTTTAAATTTTTTTTTATAAATTAGAGTAGTAGTATAGGTATTGAAATTTTAAAAGGGGACTGGGGCTAAAACCCCGATTGAGAAACGAGGGAGGGGTTAGACCCCTGGGCCCAAAAAAAATCAATACCTATACACTCACGGGGTTAGATCAAATAGGAATATTTATACCAAAATTCATCGGCCCCCCGGTTTTTAATTTGGGCTATCAATATGGAAAATTTGGGGTAAGACATAGAGGGGACTAATCCTAAAAAGTGTTAAAAAAAATTTTATTTCAACTTTTTTTTGTTTTATGCTTTTTTTTAAATCCCCCATTAAAAAACCCCGGGGGTGGACTCAAATGGAAAAAGGTACCTATATTTCTCGCGCCACCCTGCTTATTAAAACATATTATAGAAAACTTTCCAATTTAAAGGAGAAGAATATAAACTAAATGTGTTGTAATTTATTTTAAAATTATGTTCTTTAAGCGCACTTTTAAGATATTTCAAATTTTGCAAACCCTTTTACGACCCGAAGACTCTATTTGGGAAAATTTCCTACCCGTAGTTTCACGTACCACCCGATCTTCCCGGTATAATTATGTGAAAAATTACCCCAAATTAAAGGGGAAAAATATAACAATAATGTTTGTTAATTTCCCCTTTAAAATTTTTTTCTTTAAGCGCAATTGAAGGTTTTTTTTATCGCACCTAACGATCCCGTAAGATTCTAATTGGAATGTACGCTACCCTGTAGTATCAACGCGCCACCCGGGGGTTTTTACTCGTATATTTTTTCATGGGAAAAAATTACCCGTTCATAAAAAAGGTTTTTAATCAAAATGTGTTAAATTTTATTTCAAAATTTCATATTTTTTAGCGCATTTAAGGATTTTTTCATATCGCACCTTGTACGGCGCCGGTAAAGACTAATTAGAATATACTTACCCTATTTTTCAACGCCCCACCTGGTTTCTACGGTCTATTTCAAAAATTTTGCCGAATCAAATAGAAACTATTTTCCCAAACGGTGTAAAGTCTTTCAAAAATTTTATGCTTAACGCATTTTAAAGGGAATTTTTTATACAAATGCGGAAGATTTAAATGGAATAACGTTACTCTTTTTAAAAAAATTTTTCCACTTTATTAAAAAAATTTTTACAAAAAACTTGCGAAAACAAAGAGAAACTTTATAATTTTGAACCATACATAAAAGAATATTGCACGACACAACAACGCCATGAATAACATGCATATACTTTCCTTTCAGCTAGAAAAGTAATTTTTATACGAAAATAGATGGGGTTATAAATAAGAGAAAAGCAAAGAAATTCATGTGTTGGAAAGAAATTGTAACCCAAAGCAATGAGTAATATCGACAAACTTACCCGATTAAAAAGTCGTATACGGTCTTTAGCTGAAAAAGAATTAAAATCTACATTTTTTTAAAAAATAATTAATGATAATTGTTAAAAAATTCAAATTTTCTGATTACTATAAAAACAAACACCAAATTTCGTATACTTTTATGTATAAAAAAACACACACACAAAAAACACCGACAATTTTTTCCGTTTCCAAACAAAATTTAGAGCAAGAATGATGATAAAAAATTTTTAAAACCCACAGTTCCCGCTATAAACGACGTGTATTTTTCTAACAATAACGGAGCGTTTAAATTTTAATTAAAGTTTTTAATTTTTTTCTTGTCACAAATAAATTTCGTTGTACAAAACACTAGCCCACGAGTACATGCTAAAATACAAAGCAGAAACATCGATAGAAGAGAGGATAATTGTAATAAAAAGTAAGTCAATTCAGAACAAAGAAAGTACAAGGAAGTGTATTTTTCCCAAGAATGGAACGAATGAATTAATTCTCTATGAAAATAAATAATTCTTTAATTCTTATAGATATTTACGCACACATGTACTTGAATTACTGATTTTCATTATGGCAAAAATATGTATGTCTAATATTGCAAAAGAAATTTAAAAAAAAATAAAAAAAATAGGTGTAAAACAAACGGAAAAAAAACGACTGGGACTCAAACCTACAATTTATATATTGTCGGCTATTGCTGGAATTTCAAGGCAGTTATGGTTCGAAATATCTATGCATGAATTGCGAATTTTCCTCCTGCATAATTATTATCTGTTTTCATTACAGTTTATTAAATACAATATCTCCAGCATCTATTTTCAATACATTTTTATTTAATTTTGACTTCATATCGCAATCGTTCTGAGTCTAAAATAAACATGGAAATTGTCACCATTTAGTGTTAAGAAGAAAATAAATTTTGAACTTTTTCTCTATGTAGTAAAAAAGAGGGAAATCTATAAATAAAAAAAAAATCTTATTATAGCCTCGAACTGTTGTCAAATCTAAAATGTGTGCTTCCTTAGAACAGTTTTGCAAGCAACCCTGTTCTAAAACTTAAGATTTTATATTAATTAATATGATACTAGGTTTTTATTGTTTTATTTTTGTTCTGAAATGAAAACCCCTGAAAACCAGCACAAATGGAAGAGAATCAGCCGGTTGGTCAGTTTTGGTTGGTCAGTCGGTCATGCGGTATTTAAGCAAAATCTTGTCCGGTACTTTCAGCCATTTCACCTGATACTTGGCATACATATTTATCAGAAGCACTAAATGTGCAAGACCAAATTTCACTTCATTCCCACAAGGATTACGATGTTATTGCCCCTGATCAACTTGAAAATGTCTTGTCCAGTGAATTCCTCTTTCAATTTCAGTCTGATTCATCTAATACTTTGCAAAAAATGTTCTTCATTAGCAGTAGATGTGCAAGACGCAATTTTCACTTCGTTCCCACGAGGATTACGGAATTATTGCCCCTGATTTGACTTTAAATATCTTGTGACGCGAACTACATTTCTTAACCGACTCGTTCAAATGTCGTGTGTGAATTGATAATCAGGTAGGTGCATGTCATAAATTTCACTTTTCTGGACGGATTTTTATCAAAATTTCACAGAATGTGAAATGTTACGCTCTAGTAGTGCCAATCGGTGTCCTTTTTTTCCAAATTCGAAAAGGCAAAGGTTTTAGGCCTAGTCCAAGATAAGAAGCATTGATGTCAAATTTCAGTATGTCTTCAAGTCTTCTTTAATTCTGAGGAGATGAACGTCATATGACGTCATGTGACCTTATAAGGCCAAAGTATTTTTTTTAAGACCTGTATGCCTTAATTTTTGTTTGATTTGCATTAATTTTTACTGAAGGTGCAGCATTTGATCCTATGGAACGATGTCACTTTCATTTTAAATTCAATTATTGCTTATATCTTGAAAACCTCTAAAGCTAGACCGAATTATGTGACAATCGAATTGTAAGCATTTTCAATAAATTTGTTTTGTTACTACTTTATAGAAATATGCCAAGTTAAATGAAATTAATAAAAAAAAATGATTTTCATTTACTTTTGAGATATGCTCCAAGATAATTGGTTTATTTTTCAAAGTTTATGGAAGTTATGGCCATACAAAAACAATTTAAAGGAAGGAATTTTATATCCTTATACTTTTTTTGGCTTTAAGTGTTTGTCAAATGTAGCAGAAAGTCCTATCATTCGTATCAACGAATGAAATCTAGTTTTTTGTTATTATTATTCCAACCTAATTCAAGAGTTAATTTATTATGTTGCCAATGGCCAACCAACATGAAAATTAAAATGCTTCGACAAAAAAGTATCAATTTTTAAAATTAAGTGTTTTTCAATTTTTAATGACGTCATGTGACGTCAGCTTAAAAAGTTTGTTCGCACTCTAGAGCCTTCAATTCTGGTCCGATTTTCTTAATATTTTTACAGAATATGTTTTTTTGAGTGTAGATTTTCACCTTGACATTCAAATTTCCAAATTCGAAAAAACTGAGATTTTTATGGCAAAACCAAGTTTCGAACTTAGGTCCTAAAATTACATTTTAATGTTACAATGCCACCTAATGCGCTGAAGCATGAAAAGTGGACAGCATATCGGGCCCAAAAGGTCTGCTTTCTATTTCCTAAAGATTTTATCTCAAGTCACGTGGTTATGACGTCATACAATAGACAAAAAGCATATTTTGCAAATTTCTTTCGCTCTGGTATCATTACTTTTGACTCAATCTTTCTGAAAATTGTTTGCAGTGATTAAAAAAGGTTACATTTATAAATTCATTTATTCTTAATTTTCAATGACATCAAATGACGTCAGATTTGACGTCAGCTTTAAAAGTTTGTTCGCGCTCTAAAGGTTTCAATTCTGGTCCGATTATCTTGATATTCTTACAGAAGATGTATTTTAGGATGTAGATGTGCACTTTGGCATTCAAATTCCAAATTCGAAAATAAAATATAACCATGGCAAAACGAAGATTCGAACTTACGTCCTATAACTACATTTTAATATTACAAACCCCATTGATATGTTAGAAGCATGAAAACTGGACAGCATATCGGCAAAGAGGTTTACATTCTTTTTATCTGAATGATTTTCTTTTAAGTCACGTGGTTATGACGTCTTTAAAAAGACAAAAAAAAAGGCATTTTTTAACATTTCTTTTGCTCTGGTATCATGAATTTTGAATCAATCTTAATTAAAATCTTCAATTGATAGAGTTAAAATTGAAGTGATGCATACTGCAAGAAATGTTTGATTTGTCACGTGGTTATGACGTCATGAATACTAAAGCAAGAATTATTTAAAAAAAAAATCATATGAAATCGCCAATTAGATCATGAACTTGAAATTTTTAAGAAATGTCGAAAATCAGTACGTTCATAAGGGTTTGAAAATTTTAAGTCTTTACGTCATTAAACATGGCAGATATTCATGTTGATAGAATGCTTACTTGAAAATGTGAAAACAAACCTGTTCACATTCTTGAAGATATTTTTCTGGATTAATAGAACGTTAGACAATCATGTCCTTCCAAAACAGATACGTTTCTTTAGTCACTTGATTTGCCGTGGTTGAAATATTAAAATCATTCATTTCAATTTGTATTCGCGCTTCAGCGTCATGAGTATTGTGGCAATCTAAAGCATACCTTAAGGAATTTATGTTGTGTCACTTGTTTTATAACAACATTGGATTGTAAGCAAACTACATTAAAAAATCATAATATTGGACATATTAACTTTAAATAAGTAATATTGCCGTGCCTTGACATGCGCAGAAAAGTTCAAGTTATTACGTAATCAAAACATGACATGTTTTTCTTTATAGGGCTAATTTCATGAAAATATATTAATTTGAAGAAAGAAATGAAAGCTGTCATTGGGTTGGCTGGGCAAGATCCGATTGTTCTTTTGCAGGAATGAATGCCTGCACTGAATAGTGAATTGTGATACGTTTTTGAGTAAATGAGTCGCATTTACGATGAATTAGTATAATTATACTAGAGCCAGAAAACCTATACGGATATCTTATTGCATTTGCTATCACGGCTTCTGCAAACCTGAAGAAAATGACAAAACAAATATAAATCTACCTATCGATTTTTTATGTTTTCTAAATGTTTAACGGTTTCTTTTCTAATTCTGTAAAATTAAGCAAATATATAAAGCAAATGAATTGTTGAAAGTTTCAAGACGTTTATAACGTTAATTACATTATTTTCATTTTTTTGCTTTACACTCTGCCTTTGTTTCAATCTGATTTTGCAAATGTAAAACACAATCAATTTTAAGGTTGAAAAGTCATCGAATTATTTTTTTTTTCTTTTTACAATTTCAATTGTGGATCAAATTGCAATGAATACTTGTTAAGTCATATGCTTACGAAGAAAAAATTTTAATTTAAAGAATAAAAAAAAACTTTAAAATGATTGAAAACCCTAAAAAAACAAATTTTTGAGGGTTATTATCTTAAAATTTCTGTTTTTTTTTTTTTGCTGATAGTAAACGTTTTGAAATCAAATAAA
>CM037777.1:109279944-109302665 GCA_021229015.1 Solen grandis | reverse complement strand
AAGTCCTAATAACTAATGTCTTTCGTTTAACGAATGATAGGACTTTCTGCAACTTTCGCTTTATATAGTATATATAGAAGATGACATAATAGATAATCTGTCCAAATTGCAACTTTCTATCTCCTCTATTTCTATATAAAATAGCACAAATAAAACACATTCTGTGAATTTTAATAAAAGTCCGCCCCATATCTTGCACATGTAGTTACATACAAAATTTATACTATGTCATATGACATGAAAGAAAAATGAAACAGTGTTCAAATGTAAGTTTCTAACTTTCATCACACATAGAATTTCATCACTCCAGCTCAGTTGTAACTTGTTTCATTTTAGCCTCAGTAGGAAGAAGTATTGAATATTTGTATAGTGCTATATCCTTTCGACACCTGTAACGTAGTTAAACGTATTTAGCGATTTTGGCGTGTTTGGGCTTCCGTAGTTTTGCCATAAATTCCTGGAATTTCGAACTATTGGTGATATTTTGAAAGGTAACATCCCAGCCTACAAACTGATGCAATATGAATATCGTTAGCATAACAATGCAGTTTTTAGATGGTCTAAAATGTGGGGCTGCGTGTGAATTTTTCAAGGCTTGCAAACTGCTCGCTAGCTACATAGTGTTGCAAATACGGATTTTTGTCTTGTGCCGTTGTACATGTATTAACTTCAATGCTTTTTTTGGAAACAGTCAACATTCGACAAAAAACAACAACAACAACAAACAAAAAATCAAGATATAGCCCATCAATTGCAATTTGATAATTTTTTTTTTTTTTTTTTTTTTTTAAGTCGTTGCGCAAGTATTTAAGCTTGGTGACCCCTGCGCGTGACCTTTTCCATTATTTTTATGATGCATGATTATGAAATATCTTTTTTTCATGTAACTTTCTTATATGAAGTCCAATTTCAATAAACTTGGTACCGTTAGAAAGCTCTTCAAACATGCTACATTTTATACGCATAATGTATGAACTTATCTTCAGTCGTTTCTGAGATATTGACTGTTAAACCTCAAGAAAACAGCATATTATCAGCAAAATTAGCTTCATTTCATTTAGTTTTTTTGCTTATAACTTTGTATTGCGTAAACCAATTTTAATAAACTAAATATCTTTGGAAACGTCAATTATTCAGCTATAATTCTTATTCATACATATATTTACAAAAATCGATATTTATTGAGATATGGCTACATATATGCAGTAGGGGTGAAATCAAAATTTTCTCACGTGCCTAATAACCCATAAAAATTTCATCGTCCTAGGACTATTGCAACATATTAAAACAAGCGTTTAGTTAGGAAGAAGAAAGAATAATAATAATAAAACAAATGACATTCACGTGACGTCATATGACGTTTATTTTCACATAATTGTTAAGGACACCCAGAGACTACTAACTGACAAAATTTTCACTTTCTATCGCAAATTTGACAGTTTTTATAAGCATTTAAAAAGTGACGTCCTTGGTTCGAATCTTAGATCCGCCATAGATGCTTGGACTTTTCGAATTTTGGAAAACAGACACCGGTATACACAATTAGAACGTATATACACATTCTGTGAAAATTTGATGAAAATCGGCCCATTAATAATGGCTCTGGACCGTGTAAAACTTTCGTAGTCATTTTCAAATCTGGTAATAAACATTGCTATAAAGTTTGAAGATGATTACTTAAGAAATGAAGATGCTAGAGTTCAAACAAACTAATTGTGGACGACGGACGGACTGACGGACGGACAATGGCCATTCATCGATTCTTATAGCTCATCTTGAGCACATGTGCTCAGGTGAGCTAACAATTAATAGTTTCTTAGAAAAAAGCAATCAAGTGATTAGGACTAACTGCAGAATTGCATGAAAGAACGGTATAAATTAATTTTTATTCCTCATCTAACTTCCTTATATGATGGTCCAATTTTAAACAAGAGGGCCAAGATGGGCCTGTGTTGCTCACCTGAGTTAGATGGCTGTGTTAAGCATAATGACAAAAATCTGGCATCTAAAGTGTTTTTCTAACATTTGAGTAAGTGACCTACATATTGATCTTACTGAATTTGCACTCAACTGGGAATTCATGCAGTCATCATTCATATCAAGTTTAATGAAGACTGGGACAAAAATGTAGGCCTCTAGAGTGTCACAAGATTTTTCTAAGATTTGACCTGGTGACTAGTTTTTGACCTCATGTGACTCATTTTCGAACTCATCCAATATAGCAATTAGACAAAATCTGACCAAATCTAATGAAGATTGGGCTAAAACTGTGGCCTCTAGAGAGTTCACAATGTTTTTCTTAGATTTGACCTGGTGACCTAGTTTTTAATCCCACATGACCCAATTTTCAAACTCATGCAAGATATATAATTGTAGACAAACATCCTGACCAAATTTATGAAGATTGGGCCAAAACTGTGGCCTCTAGAGTGTTCACAAGGTTTTTCTAAGATTTGACCTAGTGACATAGTTTTGACCCCACATGTTTGTCATGTAGACAAACACCCTGACTATTTTTCATGAAGATTTGGCTAAAAATGTGGCCACTAGAGTGTTTCGCAAGGTTTATCAAAGATTTGACCTGGTGACCTAGTTGTTGACCCCACATGACCCAATTTCAAACTCATCCGAGATATCATGTAGGCAAATATCCTGACCAAATTTTTATGAAGATTGGCCCATAACTGTGGCCTCTAGAGTGTTCACAAGTTTTTCAAGGATTTGACCTAGTGACCTAGTTTTTGACCCCACATGACCCAATTACAAACTCATCCGAGATATCATGCAGACAAAACATCCTGACCAGTTTCATGAAGATTGAGCCAAAAACTGTGGCCTCTAGAGTGTTCATAAGCAATTGATGACGACGGACGACTGACGACGCACGACGGACAAAAGGCGATCATAAAGCATACCCAGGCATAAGTGCTCAGGTGAGCTAAAAAGAAAGGCATTTATATTTCCAACATTTCACGTGTTTCATGTTTCAACTTTTCTGTTACGTGCTTTGAGATATAGAAAGTTATTTTTCAAAGAAACGGGAAAAACTTCGGCAAAACGATGTTCATGTCTATTATTGCCCTTCGACAAATAACTTTATAATTAATGGTCCGATCATTAAAATCGCATACCATTAGAATCGCATTGCATTACGCTAATAATACTGTTCTTTATGTTATTTTCAAAATTAATAGTTTCTAAGAAAAAAAAAAAAAACAATCAAATGATAGGGACTAACTGCAGAAATGCATGAAAGAACGGTTTAAATGAATTCTTATTTCTCATCTAACTTCCTTACAGGATATCCGATGTCCAATTTTAAAACGGTAGGTACAATTAGAAAGACCTTTTAATTTCCAACATCACGCGTTTCATGTTTCAACTTTCTATTACGGGCTCTGAGATATAGAAAGTTATTTTTCAAGAAAACGGCAAAAAATCGGCAAAAAGATGTTCGTGTCTTTATTGCCTTTCGAAAAATAACTTTATAATTTATGGTCCGATCATTAAAATCTGCATATCATTAGAGCCACATTACATCATGCCAAAAAAATGTTCTTTATGTTATTTTAAAAAAAAAATAAATAGTTTCTTAAAAAAAAAAAAAAGGAATCAAGTGATCGGGACTTACTGCGGGAGTGCATGAAAGAACGGTTTTACTGCATTCTTAGTTTTCATTTTTACTTCCTTATATTAAGTCCAGTTTTAAAAAGTTAGGTACCGTTAGAAAGGTCTTTTGATTTCCCACATTTCCTTGCTTCACAAATGTATATATCTTTAAACACTGTGTAGATACGAGCGTTAAACCTGAGCATACGGCAAAAATCGGGGATAAATATGTTCATATCGTTTTGTTTTTCCCTATAACCTCAATGAATATTGTTAATCTTTTAAATTTAAACACCAAAAGAACGGCCTGGCATTGATCTACAAATTATATTCATACTCTTATTAAAAAAAATCAATAAATATCGAGATATAAGTAGTAAAGTGCGCTTAGGGGTTGCAACATCTTTGTTTTTTTTTGCAATAACTGAACTGATTCAAAAGCCGATCTTCAAAAACTATATATCATCTGAAAGGTTTTCAAAGCACTACAAATTATACGCATAGTGTCTCGATAAAATATTTTCGTTTTGAGAAAATTAAGGCCGAAGAAAAAACCGATAATTGGCATGTGACCCTTTACCTTAGCTATTTTACGGAAAGCGGAAGTGACTGATGGCAATAAAAGGCTATGCCAAAACGGTCAAAAAAATTGTCTTTCCAGTCCTAAAAAAACGTATATTTTGGATGGTCAATCTTCTCAGAGCGGAAAGAAATCAATAGGACACATATTCTGTCTAAATTTCATGTTTCTAGCTTATCTGAGTGCTTTGTAATACTTCAATACATTTTCTGGTCCCAAAGTTCGAAACTTGGTTCAGCCATAGATCCTTGTCTTTTCAAATTTTGCAAAATGTATATAATCCTGCACAACAAGAACTTAATATATACATTCTGTGAAAAAATCAAGAAAATTCGGTCCCAATCATGACGGCTGTAGAGCGCAAACAAACTTTTGTAGCTTTTTTTCAAACCTGACGTCATTTGACGTCAATAAAAGAAAAACAATATGTTGATCAAAAGCGCCAAAGCCCACTGTGCATACTGTTAAAATTTCTTTGCTGCTAGCTCATCGGCAACCTTTTTTATTTTGAACCTCAAAAGGAAAAAAAAAGTAGAATATAATAAATAAGAAGAAGAAGAAAAAACAAAACCCAAACCCAATAGGTCTTTCTGCTTGAGGCAGAAAGCCCTGAAAAAAATTACAAAAAACAATAGGTCTTTCTGCTAGAGGCAGAAAGCCCTAAAAAAAAAACATAACAAACCCAATAGGTCTTTCTGCTTGGGGCCCGAAAGCCCTGAAAAAAAATTACAAAAACAATAGGTTTTCTGCTAGGGCAGAAACCCCTAATAAAAAACATTACAACACAATAGGTCTTTCTGCTAGAGGCAGAAAGCCCTAATAACTAGATTTCATTCGTTGATACAAATGATTAGGACTTTCTGCAACATTTTGAAATGTAAAGATTAATACCTTTAGAAAGAATATATATTTCCTACCTTTTACTCTTTTTTTCGTATGGACCTCTCATGCATGAACTTTGTGAAGTAAGCCATATGTCAAAAATAAATCTTTATTTTAATATCGCTTTCTTATTGACCAAATTTTAGTTGTTGTTGTATTGGGGTTTACCGTCGCTGTGATAGTATTTCAATCTTTATAGAGACGTCCAGCTAATTACATGTGGAGGAAGACCCCAAGTACACAGAGGTACCTTGATAAAACCCAAACCGAATACCGCAAGCCAGCTGGAAGGCTTCCTCACATGAAAAAATCCGAAGTCCATACCGGGATTCGAACCCACAGCGGTGAGGGGCTGGAGATTCGAATTTTAGTATTCTAGGTACCAAAATATATGTCCTAAAAATCCCTACAATTCCATTGTAGCATATTTGGGTCTGTTTTATAAGTTTTCAAAATATAAGCAATTAAACTTATACCTATTAATTCTTCATATCAACATTCTATTTTTTTTTAATTTCGTGTACAGCCGCGGGAATAAAACCGTAAATGCTACCTTTGCAATAGATTTGTGGGACGCGTGTAGCCTCGTGAGTTAAATTTCAATAATGCTTGTACATACGATGGAGACGACTGTCGTACGAAAATAGTTAGTGTTTATTAAGAGAGAATTTAACAGTTAATAAGCCAGAACGAGCGTAGCGAGTGGCGGCTTCTTAACTGTTAAATTCTCTCTTAGTGTTTGAAATTATATTTTCTCCAATTAACATCATTACATTTTTCAAATTTTTGTCTCCATTTAATTCATTTAATCGGCATCAACTTGTCACTAAACACTATTCCGCTAAATCAGTTGATCAATTTAAAACCAGCTTCAAAGCACCTCACTGGCATGTGCGTCGGTTGTGTCGAGAAGCGGACCTTTATGTGTTCACCAATATGGACTAAGACCACAATTACCACCCGGATATGCCTACACAGAAAAAAGTGACCCTATTTAATGCTGAATTAAGGTGGGTTTTTGACTGAAAGACATGCAATAAAGGATTAAATTCTATAGAACACAGTTAAAATAGTCATAAAATGCCCAATTTGGAGGCCTTCTTGCACAACAATCTTAATAGTTTAGCATTACTGAGGGGGGAAATTTTTTGAGAAAATTGGTGTGAAATGACGACTGGTGCACTAAATGCATACGCATGTTATTTGGCCTTAAATAGGTCAAAAAGTAGTCGGGTGACCCCAATGTTTAAAATGTACAGAATTATTTCTCTTGAATAGGTCTTTCTAATGAGGGTAAGTTTGGATGCCAATTTCCCTTACAGAAATTGTCATTTTTTAATTGCTTATATAGACATATAGTAAATTTAAATTGTGGTCTTAGTCCATATCACAGCATGTGTAACGTGTTGCAGGGATTTTTGTGTGAACGCATAAAACATCGACAAAAAATAATACACAGCAACCATAGAGAACAAACATTTACTCACCAGCATTCTGAATAATACAAAATAACAAAAAAAACTCTACCCTTCCGCTTAGTTTAGTTTAAACTGTATTATTGCCTAAGTAATGATGATTTTAAAAAATAAGTAAGAGGGTCTGACCACAAGTTCTAACAACATTAGTATCGGCCCATCGCTTTAAAGACATTTGTGAAATTTTTCAATGTCTACACATGTAAACACAGAATGGGCAATATATAACTAATTACTAATCAAAGCAATTAAGTAAATATCCGATTAAATAAATTCAAATTGAAAATGTATATGAATAATGAAAAGAGAAGAAAAAAAAATACTAACAAACAAGGGTTACTTAAATGAAAAAAAAATGTCCAAAACACAAATTATAGGTGCAGTATATGAATCCTTCTAAAGAGTATCTTTTTTTTAAAATTTCAGTCACCACTTTTTTTTGCCGAAGAGATCAAAGTCGGCTTCTGGTTCAATGTTCATTTGGAGCGTAGATCTCCCAAAGCTATACACAGCTTAGAGCGACGCATTGACCTTTGGCATAACATGTTACATTTTCACGTGATTGTAATTTCACGCCGGGGAACAGGTTGATAGGGGGGAAAGTCTAAAAAATCAATACTATATTGGAATGTGCGACTGCGATAATTTCAAAACATAATTTCAAACACTAAGTAGGTTAGTGTTATTTAGTAAGCATTAAGTTCATAAAATCGGTTTCGCGCGGTCATTAATGCTTACTAAAAAACACTAACCTATACTTAATTAACACTGACTAACTAAGAGTTTGCCCCGCCCTATTACTGCGTTATGCTGCTATATTAGAAGATAGCGCCATATAAGTGTTACGTCGCGTGTTGTTAAAGTAATCACACACGTGCACGTGCTTTCCAAATATGGATGTAACACATAATTTCGCGCATTTTTTGACCCTCGGCTCATTTCTTTTTCGATTTCAATCAATTTATGTAATGGCTGTTTTTTTTATTTATTTATCTTGTTTTAATTAGTTAAGACATCGAAAATATCAACTGATTGACATTAAGGAAAGAACGAAAAAATTGTAAATAATAATCGTTTAAAAACATGACTGTGTCGCGGAAGATTATCAAGGCTAGGAATGCCCCGGAAATACCAAATTCAACGAGTTAGCATGATCTGTAAGTTGTTTAAAAACGTTATATCAATTATTTCAATTCTTATATTTACCAATTCGTAAACATAGGTACTGGTATAGCCCCCTTTTTGTTGGCGCCAGCTTAATAAGGGTATTCCAGGACTGATGGCCCGGGTGTCCGGTTTAAATGTGACTGGGTGTGGTATCATGCCAAATGTCTACGACGTGTTTACTGTGCAGTGTGACAACACAAACATTTGTCTCAAGTAGACATTGTCTCCAAAAGACTTAAATTCTGTCGGTGGGACGTTAAACCTAATAAACTGTACTTGTTTTTTTAGTATTTAATCTAGCATCTTTTTCTTTCCTTAAAAGGGCCCTTTTGCAAAAAATTTTTCCAAAAATCCTCATTCTTATGTAAATGTTTATCTATAAACATGATTATTTAAGCAACTTTACTAAATGTTTACAAAAGACGTCAACATGCGCCAGTGTGCACACCTCGTGTGTAGGGATCGGTGTAGTAAAACACTGCCATATATGATATCACGTGAATAGGGCGGAGCATAATTTGAAATAATGACATGCCATTCGCCGTAAACTCTTAACAGTTAAATCACAATTAAGTAGAAAGTCTCGCAAAATCTCAAACTCTTAAAATAAATCGACCAGGAATTAGAAATTTTGGGCTCACTAATTCGATAGAAATAGCGGGCCAAAACTCTAAACAAAGTTACTCCATTTGGCCCTTTTAGCTAACGGACAAATTAGCTTGCAGCGTCTTGAACGGATGAAATGTGTTGATCATTTTGTTTCAAACGTCTACATTTAACACGCCCAGGTATCTGAAGCTGGCAATTAAATTACATTGTACTATAACATATTTTCACATAGCTTATCATTTATCATAAATTTTGGATTGATCCCAACAAAGAAGTGGGGGAAATTGCAATGTTTCAACAACGTCAAAATGACATGTGTCAAAAACGCTCAAAGGATTATGGGTAACGCAATGCTGCAACAGATATCTATACGTAACGTAAATAAATGATTTGACACAACATTAAATCATTGTCAACACTTGTTAAGTTTGTTTGTTTGTTGGGTTTAACGTCCCACCGACAGTTTTTCAGTCATTGGAGACGATGTCTACTTCATGCGGGTATAGGGCTGCCGCAAACTGCAGTATCACGCCGTAGACATGTGCAATGATACCACACCCATCATATCATCCTGGATACCGAGCTAACCAGTCCTGCAAATACCCTTATATGTTGAGCGCCAAGCAAGGGAGCTTTAACAGTACCATTGTTTACGACTATGGTATGTCGTGGTGGGGGATCGAACCACGACCTCCAGCCCCCGGGGCGGACGCTCTAACCCTCGGGCACCGAAAAGGGTACGCTTGTTTAGCTAGTAATATAAATTTATGATAAAAGTAAATAGTGTTTGTTTTTTTTTCAATTTAAATGACTAATACATAGCTGTAAACTTACATATTTTCCGAAAATGCTTCAATTAACGTGAAAGGAAAGTAGAATATTTTTCGAAAATTCTTACACTTGGGTTTAATTCGTATTTTTGATGTAACTTCCTTATACTTTAATCAATTTTAAAACTCTTAGTAACAAAATAATCGTCTTAAATTCTCTACATCTCACTCGATTAAGGTGTGGACTTATTTCGAATGATTTTTAAGATATTAGCCGTGAAACTTTGACAACAGGCAGAATCGCTGAAATTCTACATGTTTAAATTCTTATTTTTGATGTAACTCCCTTATACTATGTTCAATTTTAAAACTTAAGGTACTAAGATAATCGTCTGAAAAATTCTCTACATTTCACATGCTTTATGTTTAGGAATTAATCAATACTTTTGAAATACAAGTCTTAAACCTCCTGAATAATGAAAAAATCGCCAAAGCTAACATGCACGAACTTTAGGCATCAAAAGAACGGCCAAACATTGCTCACAAATAATATTCATCATAAATATTTTCAAAAATCAAAGGTTTTCGAGATATAAACTGTTAAACACACTGAGGGTTTAAAAAATTTTTCGTTTTTCCCCCATAACTCAACCGATTAAAACCCCGATCATCAAAAACAAAATTATCATCTGAAAGGTCTTTCTAAACACTACAAATTATACGCCCCCTAGTGTCTCGTTTAGAATATTAACCGTTTTTGAGATATTTAAGGCCAAAAAGAAAACCCGATAATTGATTATGACCTTGACCTTTGGGATTTTCCGGAAAGGGAAAAGTGACATGGCTCCATAGAATCTAATACTGCATCTTCCCAGACAAAATTTCAAGCAAATCATACAAAAATAAAGCCTAAAAGGGCTTAAAAACCGTTAAGTTTTAATACAAAAGTTTATTAGAAATTATGACGTCATGTTACGTTATATGGCATTCATCTTTTTATAATGTAAAAAAGACATAGAGACAAATTTATTCAGTCCAAATATCAGTTTCTACCTCTTCTGGAAGCGATTTTATACGCATTTGAATTTGACGTCATTAGTTCGAATCTTGGATTCGCCAAAAAACATTTGCCTTTTCGAATTTGGAAAAACGGACCCCGGGATGCACAACTAGAGCCTAACATACACATTCTGTGAAATTTTGATAAAAAATGGGTCCTGAAATAATGGCTGTAGACCGCGTACAAACTTTTTCACCTGACGTCAAATCTGACGTTGTATGACGTCATATGAATATGAAATTCATTTGCCTCCGAAAGCACATGGTTTGAAATATTTGCCATAAAATTTTCATTGTTCTGAGTCAATGGCAAAACCTCGAATTAACACAAATATAAGAGGAAGAAAAAAAGAATAATAATAAGAAGAAGAAGAACTAGATTTCATTCGTTTATACGAATGATAGGACTTTCTGCTAACATTGAAAAATTAAAGATTAATACCGTAAGAAAGAATATATATTAAATTCCCTACCTTTTATTTTTTTTTTTCGTATGGACCTCTCATGCATGAACTTTTTCATATCGCTTTCCTATAACTTGACCCGTTTAGTATTCTAGGTACCAAAATAAATGGCCTGAAAATCCGACAATCCATCGTAGCATATTTGGGTCTAGTTTTAATTGTATTCAAAATATAAGCAATTAAACTTAAATCTATTAATTTTTGCATATCAAATTTCTTTTTTTATTTTCGTGTACAGTCGCGGGAATAAAAAAAGTAAATGCTACCATGCAATAGAATCGTCGACGCGTGTGCCTAGTTAGTTAAATTCCAGTAACGCTTGTTCATACGATCGAGACGACTGTATTTCACAAAGTACTTCATTTTGCGCTTTTAGCTAACGGACAAATTAGCTTGCAGCTTGGTTTGGGAGAATTGTTGATTATTTTGTTCAAACGTTTACATTATAACCGCTTTTGGTGCTCAAGCTGGGAATTAAATTACATTGTACTATAACATTTTTCCATAGGTTATCATTCATAAATTTGGAATATAGCTTGTACAAACATTTATCGATGATGCCCAAAAATAAAGTTTGGGAAAATTGCAATGTTTCAACAACGGGCTAAATACATATGTCAAAACGCTCAAAGGATTATGGGTAAAAGCAATGCTGCAAATGAATTCTGTTTTGTAACGTAAATAAAATGATTTGACAAAACATTAAATCATTTTTCAACACTTGTTTAGTTTTTTGTTTTGTTTTGTTTTTTGTGGGCTTAACGTCCCACCGACAGTAAATTTTAGTCATTTGGAGACGATGTCTACTTAATGCGTTATAGTGCTGCCACAGTTTCAGTATCACGCACAGGCTACCGGCGTGGGAACCCCCAATGATACAAAGTAACAAATTTAAAACACATCTTATAACAAAATTTCACAATTTTAAGAAAATAAATTGATATCTAAAATAAGAAAGGTATGTAACTCTCCGTTCAAAATCTATAGGAAAACTGCATGGTCGTATTCTGAGCTTCGTATCTGAACAATTTTCAGCCGATTTCAATATGCTGGGCTTGTTTTAACGCAGAAACAATAGGCCTTTTTGTTGCCGAGTCGATTTCTATCTAAGATAAACTACAAAGACAAAACAAGTCACGAAACTCAATGGAAACTGTACTCGGACCCGATGTTACCGAAAACAAAGCATATCACAGTCAATGCTTTTTTCAACGGCAACTTCACAGAAATTTCAATATTTCCAACAAATATCCATATTAAACAATAAATTATGTATTTTTTTTAAAATTTTCACAAGTAATGCTTTTTTCTAGAAGTCGCTGTATCGATGCATTCCGCCCTCATTCCACTGTTGCATTTTGTTATGCAAGCTGCTACCATATTGAATTTGGGTTTTCGGCTTTTGTGATGGATACTATATGACATTGGGGAACCAGCGATTATGGTAGCCGTCAGTCATACAAAATGCAACAGTGGAATGAGGGCGGAATGCATCGATTTAACGACTTCTGGAAAAAAGCATAACTTGTGAGAATTAAATAAATACAAAATTTTTGTTTAACAGGATATTTTTTGGAATATTGTATTTTGTATTTTTGAAAAACACGACCTCCCGCTCCCGAGGCGGACGCTTAACCACTCGGGCCCCCGGGAACGGTACACTTGTTTAGCTAGAAATACAATATGATATAAGTAAAAAGTTTTTTCTTTCAATTTATATGACTAATACATATCTGTAAACTTATATTTTCCGAAAATGCTTCAATTAAGCTGAAAGCGAAAGTAGGATATTTTTATGGGAAAAATTTTTACAATGAGCTATGAATTTTGTATTTTTTGTAATTTCCTTATTTTTGATCAATTTCAAAACTCTAGGTGCCAAATTAATCGGCTTAAAATTCTCTACATCTCACTTGCTTAATGTAAGAACTTTTTTCTAAGGATTCTTAAGATATAAGCCGTAAAACTCTGACATGACGGCAAAATCGCTTAAAAATTTTACTTGTTTAAATTCGTATTTTTGATTTTAACTTCCTTATACTTTGATCAATTTCCCAAAAATTTAGGTACCAAAAAAAATCGTCTTAAAATTCTTACATCTCACTCGCTTAAGGTGTTGACTTATTCCATATGAGTGTTAAGATATAAGCCGTGAAACTCTTACATAACGGCAAAATCGCTGAAATTCTACTGTTTATTTTTTTTTTTTTGATGTTTAACTTCCTTATACTTTGATCAATTTCAAAACTTTAGGTACCAAAATAATCGTCCCTTAAAAAATTTTCTACATTTCACATGCTTTATCTATAGGAATATTTTTAATATTTTTTAGATTTCAAGCTCTTTTAAACCCCCTGAAAAATGGAAAAATCACCAAAGCTATATGCACGAATTTCGTTTTTTCCCCCTTACTCCATGAATCTTAGGTCAATCATTAAACTTTAAGATCAAAAGAACGGACAAACATTGCTTTACAAATAATATTTATCATCATATTTCAAAAATCAAAGGTTTTCGAGATATAATCTGTTAAACACACTGAGGTTACCAATTTTCGTTTTTCCGCCATAAACTCAACCGATTCAACCCCGACATGAAAAACTAAATATCACTGAAAGATCTTTCTAAGCACTACAAATTATACGCATAGTGTCTTGATAGAATTAAACCGTTTTGAGATATTTAAGGCCGAAAAAAAAACCCGATAATGATATATGACCTTGACCTTTGGGATTTTCCGGAAACGGGAAATTAGCATGGCTCCATAGAATCTAATATTGCATCTTCAGACAAAATTTCAAGCAAATCATACAAAAAATAAGGGCCCACCAGGGCTTAAAAAAACCCTTTCGTAAATTTAAACAAAAGTTTTAATAGCATTATTTCGTCATGTGACGGTCAAATGGCGTTCATCTTTACAGAATATAAAGAAGACATAGAGACTAATATTCAGTCCCAAAAATCAGCTTTTTAGCTCTTCTGGAAGCGATTTTATACGCATTTGAAATTTGGAAAGTCATTAGTTCGAACCTTGGATTCGCCATAAAGCCTTTGCCTTTTCGGGAAATTTTGGGGAACACGGACACCGAGATTCACAACTAAGGGCCCAACAAACATATTTCTGTGAAATTTTGATGAAATCGGGCCAGAAATAATGGCGTGACCCCGTACAAACTTTTCACCTGACGTCAAATCTGACGTTATATGACGTCATATGAATATGCCATTCATTGTATCCGAAAGCTCATGGTTTGAAATACTGCCATAAAATTTTTTATTTGTTCTGAAGTCAATGACACCACCTCGAAATTAACACAAATATAAGAGGAAGAAAAAAAGAATTATAAGAATAATAAAAAACAGTACAAACCCAATAGGACTTTCTGCCGAAAGGGCAGAAAGTCCTAATAAAAAAACAGTATAAACATAACAAACCCAATAGGACTTTCTGCATTAGGCAGAAAACCTAATAATAATAATAATAAGAAAAAACATATCAAACCCAATAGGTCTTTCTGCTTGAGGGAGAAAGCCCATAATAAAAAACATAAAAACCAAAAGGACTTTCTGCCGAAAGGGCAGAAAGTCCTAATAAAAAAACAGTACAAACCAATAGGGCTTTCTGCCGTTAAGCCGAAAGTCCCAATAAGAAGAAAAATAAACATAACAAACCAATACGTTTTCCGCAGGTTTGCGGAAAGCCGTAATAACGAAAAAAACATAACAAACCCAATAGGTTTTCTGCTTGAGGCAGAAAGCCCTATAAAAAAAAATTACAATCCCAATACGGCTGATACGAATGATAGGACTTTCTGCAAAATTTTGAAATGTAAAAATAAAATACCGTTAGAAAGAATATATATTATATTTCCACCTTTTACTTTTTTTTTACTTCTCATGCATGAACTTTGTGAAGTAAGCCATATGTCAAAAATAAAAAAATCTTTATTTTGATATCGCTTTCTTTTACTTTTAACCAATTTTAGTTGTTGTTGTTGTATTGGGGTTTACCGTCGCTGTGATAGTATTTCAATCATATAGAGACGTCCAGCTAATTACAGGGGAGGAAGATCCCGAGTACACAGAGGTACCTTGATAGAACCACCGACCTACCACAAGCCAGCTGGAAGGCTTCCTCACATGAAAAAATCCCAAGTCCCTACCGGATTCGAACCCACAACCCGGGGAGGTGCTGAGAAATTCCAATTTTTGTATTCTAGTACCAAAATATGTCCTGGAAAAAACCCTACAAATTTAATTGTAGCATATTTGGGTCTGTTTAAAGGTTTTCAAAATATAAGCAATTAAACTTAAACCTATTAATTCTGCAAAATCAAAATTCTTTTTTTTAATTTCGTGTACAGCCGCGGGAATAAAACCGTAAATGCTACCATGCAATAGATTCGTCCCCACGTGTAGCCTCGTGATTAAATTTCAATAATGCTTATACATGCGATGGAGACACTGTTAGTAAAGTTTTAGTTAGTGTTTATTAAGAGAAAGTTTTTAAATCGCTACGCTCGTTCTGGCTTCTTAACTGGTTAAATTCTCTCTTAGAGTTTTTAAATTATATTTTGTCCAATGAAAATTTATTTCCCTTTTACAAATTTTTGTCTCCAATTAATTCACTTAATCGGCATCAACTTGTCACTAAACACTATTCCGCTAAATCAGTTGATCAATTTAAAACCAGCTTCAAGCACCTTCACTGCGCATGTGCGTCGAGTTGTGTCGAGAAGCGGAGCTTCATGTGTTCAACAATAGGACTAAGACCACAATTACTGCCCTTGGATGTGCCTACACAGAAAAAAGTGACCCTATTTAATGCTGAATTAAGGTGGTTTTTTGACTGAAGAATGCAATAAGGATTAACTCAATAGAACACAGTTAAAATAGTCCCTAAAATGCCCAATTTGGAGGGCCCTTTTTGCACAACAATCTTAATATTTTAGCATTACTGAGAGGGGGAAAATTTTTTGGGAAATTGGTGGGGAAATGGCCGACCGGTGCACTAAATTCATACGCATGTTATTTGGCCCTAAATACGTCAAAAGGTAGTCGGTTGACCCCATGTTTAAAAAGTCAGAATTATTTCTCTTGAATAGATCTATCTAATGAGGGTAAGTTTGGATTGCAAATTTCCCCTTTCAGAAATTTGTATATATGCTTTTATAGAACATATAGTAAAAATTCAAATTGTGGTCTTAGTCCATATCACGCATTTTGTAACGTGTTACAGGGATTTTTTTATGTTGTTGTTGTTGTTGTATTGGGGTTTACCGTCCACTGCGATAGTATTTCAACATTTTAGCGACGTCCAGCTAATTACAGGGGGAGGAAGACCCCGAGTACACAGAGGTACCGGGTAGAACCACCGACCTACCGCAAGCCAGCTGGAAGGCTTCCTCACATGAAAAATCCGAAGTCCCTACCGGGTGGATTTTTGATGTGAAAACATGAAAATCGACAAAAAATAATACACAGCAACCCCTAGATTAACCAAAATAACAAAAGAACTCTACCCTTCCGCTTAGTTAGTTTAAACATGTATTATTGCCTAAGTAATGATGATACAACATTGATGATTTTAAAAAATAAGTAAGAGGGTCTGACCACAAGTTCTAACAACATTAGTATCGGTCATCGCTTTAAAGACACTTCTGTAATTTCAATGTTAACACAGAATGGGCAATATATAACTAATTACTAAACAAAGCAATTAAGTAAATATCCGATTAAATAAATTCAAATTGAACTAGAAGTCGTTTGCTTAAGATACAACGAAGCGGCTTTCCGTTTGCTTATTTCAAAGGTATTGAATATATAATTTAATACAAAGAAATGGAATATGATGCATTATAATGTAAGATTAAATACGTAAATCATCAACATCATCAATTTGTATACTTATGTACAAAAATAAGTTTAAAATCTTTTTTTTTTCTATTTATTTTCATCTTCTTAAGCAGATATTGAGAAAATATGGATCTTATTTGATTTCACAACCGTTTACATCATGCAGAAAAAAAAAACAGGAAAATTTTAAGATAATACTATCCTCAAGAATTGTTTTCTTACGTTATTCAATCGATTTTAAAAGTTTTTTTTATTCTTTATCTAATATATTTTTCTTCGTAAGCATATGACTTAACAAGTATTCATTGCAATTTGATCCAAAATTGAAATTGTAAAAAGAAAAAAAAATAATTCGATGACTTTCAACCTTAAAATTGATTGTGTTTTACATTTGCAAAATCAGATTGAAACAAAGGCAGAGGTGTAAGCAAAAAAATGAAAATATGTAATTAACGTTATAAACGTCTTGAAACTTTCAACAATTCATTTGCTTTTATATTTGCTTAATTTTACAGAATTAGAAAAAAGAAACCGTTAAACATTAGAAAACATAAAAAAATCGATAGGTAGATTTATATTTGTTTGTCATTTTTCTTCAGGTTTGCAGAAAGCCGTGATAGCAAATGCAATAAGTATCCGTATAGGTTTTCTGGCTCTAGTATAATTATACTATTCATCGTAAATGCGATCTTTACTCAAAAACGTATCACAATTCACTATTCAGTGCAGGCATTCATTCCTGCAAAAGAACAATCGGATCTTGCCCAGCCAACCCAATGACAGCTTTCATTTCTTTCTTCAAATTAATATATTTTCATGAATTAGCCCTATAAGAAAAACATGTCATGTTTGATTACGTAATAACTTGAACTTTTCTGCGCATGTCAAGGCACGGCAATATTACTTATTTAAAGTTAATATGTCCAATATTATGATTTTTAATGTGTTTGCTTACAAATCAATGTTGTTATAAACAAGTGACACAACATAAATTCCTTAAGGTATGCTTTAGATTGCCACAATACTCATGACGCTGAAGCGCGAATACAAATTGAAATGAATTGATTTTAATATTTCAACCACGGCAAATCAAGTGACTAAAGAAAACGTATCTGTTTTGGAAGGACATGATTGTCTAAACGTTCTATTAATCCAGAAAAAATATCTTCAAGAATGTGAACAGGTTTGTTTTCACATTTTCAAGTAAGCATTCTATCAAACATGAATATCTGCCATGTTTAATGACGTAAAGACTTAAAATTTTCAAACCTTATGAACGTACTGATTTTCGACATTCTTAAAAATTTCAAGTTCATTGATCTAATTGGCGATTCATATGATTTTTTTTTTAAATAATTCTTGCTTTAGTATTCATGACGTCATAACCACGTGACAAAACAAACATTTCTTGCAGTATGCATCACTTAAATTTTAACTCTATTAATTCTGAATATTTGATTAAGATTGATTCAATATTCATGATACTAGACCAAGGGAAATGTTAAAAAATGTTTTTTTTTTGTCTTTTTAATGACGTCATAAACACGTGAATAAAGAAAAAAATCATTTAGAACAAAGAATGAAAACCTCTTTGTCGATGTGCGGTCAAATTTTCATGCTTCTAACATATCAATGGGGTTTGTAATATTAAAATGTAGTTATAGGGACGTAAGTTCGAATCTTCGTTTTGCCATGGTATATTTTTTATTTCGAATTGGAATTTGAATGCCAAAGTGCACATCTACATCCTAAAATACATCTTCTGTAAGAATATCAAGATAATCGGACCAGAATTGAAACCTTTAGAGCGCGAACAAACTTTTAAAGCTGACGTCAAATCTGACGTCATTTGATGTCATTGAAAATTAAGAATAAATGAATTTATAAATGTAACCTTTTTAATCACTGCAAAACAATTTTCAGAAAGATTGAGTCAAAAGTAATGATACCAGAGCGAAAGAAAATTGCAAAATATGCTTTTTGTCTATTGTATGACGTCATAACCACGTGACTTGAGATAAATCTTTTAGGAAATAGAAAGCAGACCTCTTGGCCGATATGCTGTCCACTTTTCATGCTTCTAGCGCATTAGGTGGCATTGTAACATTTAAATGTAATTTTAGGACCTAAGTTCGATAACTTGGTTTTGCCATAAAATCTCGTTTTTTCGAATTTGGAAATTTGAATGTCAAGGTGAAATCTACACTCAAAAACACATATTCTGTAAAAATATTAAGAAAATCGGACCAGAATTGAAGGCTCTAGAGTGCGAACAAACTTTTTAAGCTGACGTCACATGACGTCATTGAAAATTGAAAACACTTAATTTTAAAAATTGATACTTTTTTGTCGAAGCATTTTAATTTTCATGTTGGTTGGCCATTGGCAACATATATAAATTAACTCTTGAATTAGGTTGGAATAATAATAACAATAACTAGATTTCATTCGTTGATACGAATGATAGGACTTTCTGCTACATTTGACAAACACTTAAAGCCAAAAAAGTATAAGGATATCAAATTCCTTCCTTTAAATTGTTTTTGTATGGCCATAACTTCCATAAACTTTGAAAAATAAACCAATTATCTTGGAGCATATCACAAAAGTAAATGAAAATCATTTTTTTTTATTAATTTCATTTAAACTTGGCATTTTCTATAAAGTATGTAACAAAACAAATTTATTGAAAATGCTTACAATTCGATTGTCACATAATTCGGTCTAGCTTTAGAGGTTTTCAAGATATAAGCAATAATTGAATTTAAAATGAAAGTGACATCGTTCCATAGGATCAAATGCTGCACCTTCAGTAAAAATTAATGCAAATCAAACAAAAATTAAGGCATACAGGTCTTAAAAAAAAATACTTTGGCCTTATAAGGTCACATGACGTCATATGACGTTCATCTCCTCAGAATTAAAGAAGACTTGAAGACATACTGAAATTTGACATCAATGCTTCTTATCTTGGACTAGGCCTAAAACCTTTGCCTTTTCGAATTTGGAAAAACGGACACCGATTGGCACTACTAGAGCGTAACATACACATTCTGTGAAATTTTGATAAAAATCCGTCCAGAAAAGTGAAATTTATGACATGCACTACCTGATTATCAATTCACACACGACATTTGAAACCGAGTCGGTTAAGAAATGTAGTTCGCGTCACAAGATATTTAAAGTCAAATCAGGGGCAATAATTCCGTAATCCTCGTGGGAACGAAGTGAAAATTGCGTCTTGCACATCTACTGCTAATGAAGAACATTTTTTGCAAAGTATTAGATGAATCAGACTGAAATTGAAAGAGGAATTCACTGGACAAGACATTTCAAGTTGATCAGGGGCAATAACATCGTAATCCTTGTGGGAATGAAGTGAAATTTGCGTCTTGCACATTTAGTGCTTCTGATAAATATGTATGCCAAGTATCAGGTGAAATGGCTGAAAGTACCGGACAAGATTTTGCTTAAATACCGCATGACGCGATGACCAACCAAAACTGACCAACCGGCTGATTCTCTTCCATTTGTGCTGGTTTTTCAGGGGTTTTCATTTCAGAACAAAAAATAAATCAATAAAAACTAGTATCATATTAATTAATATAAAATCTTAAGTTTTAGAACAGGGTTGCTTGCAAAACTGTTCTAAGGAAGCACACATTTTAGATTTGACAACAGTTCGAGGCTATAATAAGATTTTTTTTTTATTTATAGATTTCCCTCTTTTTTACTACATAGAGAAAAAGTTCAAAATTTATTTTCTCTTTAACACTAAATGGTGACAATTTCCATGTTTATTTTAGACTCAGAACGATTGCGATATGAAAGTCAAAATTAAATAAAAATGTATTGAAATAGATGCTGGAGATATTGTATTTAATAAACTGTAATGAAAACAGATAATAATTATGCAGGAGGAAAATTCGCAATTCATGCATAGATATTTCGAACCATAACTGCCTTGAAATTCCAGCAATAGCCGACAATATATAAATTGTAGGTTTGAGTCCCAGTCGTTTTTTTTTCCTTTTGTTTTTACACCTATTTTTTTTATTTTTTTTTAAATTTCTTTTGCAATATTAGACATAACATATTTTGCCATATGAAAATCAGTAATTCAAGTACATGTGTGCGTAAATATCTATAGAATTAAAGAATTATTTATTTTCATAGAGAATTAATTCATTCGTTCCATTCTTGGGAAAATACACTTCCTTGTACTTTCTTTGTTCTGAATTGACTTACTTTTTTATTACAATTATCCTCTCTCTCTATCGATGTTTCTGCTTGTATATTAGCATGTACTCGTGGGCTAGTGTTTTGTACAACGAAATTTATTTGTGACAAGAAAAAAATTAAAATCATTAATTATAATTTAAACGCTCCGTTATCTGTTAGTAAATACACGTACGTACATATAGCGGGAACTGTAGGAATTACAACATATTATCATCATTTCTGCTCTGATATGTTTGATGCAACAGGAAAAATATGTCGGTGATTTTTTGTGTGTGTGTTTTTTTATACATGAAAGTATACGTTAATTATGGTGTTGTTTTTATAGTAATCAGTATATGAAATGTTTAACAATGTATCATAATATATGTATAAAATAAATGTAGATTTAATTCTTTATTCATGCTAAAGACACGATATACGACTTTTTAATCTGTGTGTTAAGTTTGTCGTTATATTACATCATATGCTTTGGTTACAATTTCTTTCAACACATGTAATTGTCGTTTGCTTTTCTCAATATATAACCATCTATTTCGTATAAAAATATACTTTTCTAGCTGAAGTGAAAGTATATGCATGTTATTCATGGCGCTTGTTGTGTCGTGACAATATTCAGTTTATGTATGGTTACAAAATCGTATAAAGTATTCTCTTTGATTTCGCAAGTTTTCTTGTAAATATAACTTTTAATAAACCTGTGGCGAAATAATACTATAGAGTAACGTATATTCATTTAAAGTCTTACCGCAGTTGTATGAAAATTCCTTAAAGTGCGCTTAAAGCATGAAATTTTGAAATGACATTTACACACAGTTTAGGATATAGTATTCTATTTGATTCGGCAAAATTTTATGTTAATATGACCAGTAGAAACCCAGGTGGGGCGTTGAAAACTATAGGGTAGAGTATATTCTAATTAGAGTCTTACCGGCGCCGTACAAGGTGCGGTATGAAAAATCTTAAAAGTTCGTTTAAATAATCAAATTTTGAAATGAAATTTACACACATTATTGATTATAACCTTCTTTATGAATTGGTAAGTTTTCATGTTAACATGACCATTAGAAACCCGAGTGGCGCGATGATACTACGGGGTAGCGTATATTCCAATTAGAGTCTTACGGTCGTCGTATAGGGTGCGATATGAAAAATCCTTAAATTGCGCTTAAAGAACAAAATTTTGAAATGAAATTTACACATATTATTGATTATATTCTTCTCCATTAATTGGTAAGTTTTCACATAAATATGACCAGTAGAGACTCGGGTGGTACGATGAAACTACAGGGTAGCGTATATTCCAAATAGAGTCTTACCGCGTCGTATAAGGTGCGATATGAAATATCCTTAAAGTGCGCTTAAAGAACATAATTTTGAAATGAAATTTACACACATTTTAGTTTATATTCTTCTCCATTAATTGGAAAGTTTTCATATAAATATGACCTTTAATAAGCAGGGTGGCGCGATGAAACTATAGAGTAGCCTATATTCCTATTTGAGTCCGACCGCCGTGGTATATGTGGGGATTTAAAAAATGCATAAAACAAAATAAAGTTGAAATGAAATTTTTATACACATTTTAGGATATAGTCTCCTCTATGTCTTAGCAAATTTCCATATTGATATGACCAATTGAAACCCGTGTGGCGCGATGATACTTGAGTAGTGAATATTCCTATTTGAGTCTAACGCCGTGAGTAGTATAGGTATTGAATGTTTCTAGGCCACGGGTCTAACACACTCCCTCGTTTCTCAACTCGGGAGTGTGTTAGACCCAGTGCCCTAGAAACTTCCAATACCTATACTACTACTCTATATTTATAATAAAAAATTTAAAAAAATCACACTTAATGTAAAAAATTTAAAAAAAAACAACAATGAAAAAAATAAAGATAATTATGTTTTTTTCCTGAACATTTTTACCACTCTGAATATGGAGGAGGGGGGGTTTTCTAACGTATTATAAAAATTCAATATTATACAGTTTTTATATTTTTGGATATTA
>CM037777.1:109229844-109279844 GCA_021229015.1 Solen grandis | reverse complement strand
TTAATTCTGAGGAGATGAACGTCATATGACGTCATGTGACCTTATAAGGCCAAAGTATTTTTTTTAAGACCTGTATGCCTTAATTTTTGTTTGATTTGCATTAATTTTTACTGAAGGTGCAGCATTTGATCCTATGGAACGATGTCACTTTCATTTTAAATTCAATTATTGCTTATATCTTGAAAACCTCTAAAGCTGGACCGAATTATGTGACAATCGCATTGTAAGCATTTTCAATAAATTTGTTTTGGTATATACATTATAGAAAAATGTCAAGTTAAATGAAATTAATAAAAAAAAATGATTTTCATTTACTTTTGAGATATGCTCAAGATAATTGGTTTATTTTTCAAAGTTTATGGAAGTTATGGCCATACAAAAACAATTTAAAGGAAGGAATTTGATATCCTTATACTTTTTTGGCTTTAAGTGTTTGTCAAATGTAGCAGAAAGTCCAATCATTCATATCAACGAATGACATCTAGTTATTGTTATTATTATTCTAACCTAATTCAAGAGTTAATTTATATATGTTGCCAGTGGCCAACAACATGAAAATTAAAATGCTTCGACAAAAAAGTATCAATTTTTAAAATTAAGTGTTTTCAATTTTCAATGACGTCATGTGACGTCAGCTTAAAAAGTTTGTTCGCACTCTAGAGCCTTCAATTCTGGTCCGATTTTCTTAAATATTTTTACAGAATATGTGTTTTTGAGTGTAGATTTTCACCTTGACATTCAAATTTCCAAATTCGAAAAAAACTGAGATTTTATGGCAAAACCAAGTTTCGAACTTAGGTCCTAAAATTACATTTTAATGTTACAATGCCACCTAATGCGCTAGAAGCATGAAAAGTGGACAGCATATCGGCCAAGAGGTCTGCTTTCTATTTCCTAAAAGATTTTATCTCAAGTCACGTGGTTATGACGTCATACAATAGACAAAAAAGCATATTTTGCAAATTTTCTTTCGCTCTGGTATCATTACTTTTTACTCAATCTTTCTGAAAATTGTTTTGCAGTGATTAAAAGGTTACATTTATAAATTCATTTATTCTTAATTTTCAATGACATCAAATGACGTCAGATTTGACGTCAGCTTTAAAAGTTTGTTCGCGCTCTAAAGGTTTCAATTCTGGTCCGATTATCTTGATATTCTTACAGAAGATGTATTTTAGGATGTAGATGTGCACTTTGGCATTCAAATTCCAAATTCGAAAATAAAATATACCATGGCAAAACGAAGATTCGAACTTACGTCCTATAACTACATTTTAATATTACAAACCCCATTGATATGTTAGAAGCATGAAAAACTGGACAGCATATCGGCAAAGAGGTTTACATTCTTTTTATCTGAATGATTTTCTTTTAAGTCACAGTGGTTATGACGTCTTTAAAAAGACAAAAAAAAAGGCATTTTTTAACATTTCTTTTGCTCTGGTATCATGAATTTTGAATCAATCTTAATTAAAATCTTCAGAATTGATAGAGTTAAAATTGAAGTGATGCATACTGCAAGAAATGTTTGATTTGTCACGTGGTTATGACGTCATGAATACTAAAGCAAGAATTATTTAAAAAAAAAAATCATATGAAATCGCCAATTAGATCAATGAACTTGAAATTTTTAAGAATGTCGAAAATCAGTACGTTCATAAGGGTTTGAAAATTTTAAGTCTTTACGTCATTAAACATGGCAGATATTCATGTTTGATAGAATGCTTACTTGAAAATGTGAAAACAAACCTGTTCACATTCTTGAAGATATTTTTTCTGGATTAATAGAACGTTAGACAATCATGTCCTTCCAAAACAGATACGTTTCTTTAGTCACTTGATTTGCCGTGGTTGAAATATTAAAATCATTCATTTCAATTTGTATTCGCGCTTCAGCGTCATGAGTATTGTGGCAATCTAAAGCATACCTTAAGGAATTTATGTTGTGGTCACTTGTTTATAAAAAACATTGATTTGTAAGCAAACTACATTAAAAATCATAATATTGGACATATTAACTTTAAATAAGTAATATTGCCGTGCCTTGACATGCGCAGAAAAGTTCAAGTTTTTACGTAATCAAACATGACATGTTTTTCTTTATAGGGCTAATTCATGAAAATATTTTTAATTTGAAAAAGAAATGAAAGTTTGTCATTGGGTTGGTGGGAAAGATCCGATTTTTCTTTTGCAGGAATAAATTGCCTGCACTGAAAGTGAATTGTGTTTCGTTTTTGAGTAAATGAGTGCATTTACGATAATTTAGTTTAATTATACTAGACCCAAAAAAAACCTATACGGATTTTTCTTATTGCATTTGCTATCACGGCTTTCTGAAAACCTGAAGAAAATGAAAACAAATATAAATCAAACCTTTTCGTTTTTTTTATGTTTTCAAAAATTTTTAAAACGGTTTCTTTTTTTTAATTCTGTAAAATTAAGAAAATATATAAAGCAAATGAATTGTTGAATTTTTTCAAGACGTTTATAACGTTAATTACTTTATTTTCTTTTTTTTTGTTACCCCTCTGCCTTTGTTTTTTTTCTGATTTTGCAAATGTAAAACACAATCAATTTTAAGGTTGAAAGTATCGTTATTTTTTTTTTCTTTTTACAATTTCTTTTGTGGATCAAATTGAAAAGGAATTTAATTGTTAAGTCATATCCCTTAGAAGAAAAATTTATTAAAAAAAGGAAAAAAAAAAATTTTTAAAAAATCGTTTGAATAACGTAAGAAAACAATTCTTGAGGATAGTATTATTTAAAAGTTTCCTTTTTTTTTTTTTTTGCATGATAGAAAAACGGTTGTGAAATCAAATAAGATCCATATTTTCTCAATATCTGCTTAAGAAGATGAAAAAAAATGGGAAAAAAAAAAGATTTTAAACTTATTTTTGTACATAAGTATAAAAATTGATGATTTTGATGATTTACGTTTTTAAATCTTACATTAAAATTTGCATCATTATTCCATTTCTTTGTATTAAATTATATATTCAATACCTTTAAAATTAAGCAAACGGAAAGCCGCTTCGTTTGATTTAAAGAAAACCCGACTTCTAGTTCAATTTGAATTTATTTAATCGGATATTTATTTAAATTTTGCTTTGTTTAGTAATTAGTTATTATTGCCCATTCTGTTTTTAACATTGAAATTACAGAAGTGTCTTTAAAGCGATTTACCGATACTAATGTTGTTAGAACTTGTGGTCAGACCCTCTTACTTTTTTTTTAAATTTATCAATGTTGTACATCAATTTTTAGGCAATAAAACAAAGTTTAAATTAAAAAAGCGGGAAGGGTAGGAGGGTTTTTTTGTTATTTTGGATTTAAAATTTTGGTTGCTGTGTATTATTTTTTGTCGATGTTCATGTTTTCACATCAAAAATCCACCCGGGGGGACCCTTTGGATTTTTCATGTGAGGAAGCCTTCCAGCTTTGGGTTGCGGGTAGGTCGGTGGGGTTTTACCCCGGGGATCGGGGTACTCGGGGTCTTCCTCCACCTGTAATTAGCTGGGGCGTCGCTATATGTTTGAAATTTATCGCAGGGACGGGAAAACCCCCAAAAAAACAAAAAAAAACAACCCCAAAAAACCCTGTAACACGTTACAATGCGTGAATGGACTAAGACCACAAATTTTAATTTACTATATGTTCTATATAAAACAAAATATACAAATTTTTGTAAAAGGGGAAAATTTTCATCCAAATTACCCTCATTAAAATAGATCTATTCAAAAGAAATTTAAATTTTGTACTTTTTTAAAAATGGGGTCAAAACCCACTACCTTTTGGCGTATTTAGGGCCCAAAAACATGCGTATGAATTTAGTGCACCGGTCGGCCATTTCCACCAATTTTCCCCAAAAATTCCCCCTTTTCAGTAATGCTTTAAAATATTAAGATTGTTGTGCAAGAAGGCCTCCAAATTGGGGGATTTTATGCTATTTTAACTGTGTTCTATAGAGTTAATCCTTTTTTGCATGTCTTTCAGTCAAAAAAATCACCTTAATTCCCGCATTAAAAAGGGGGCAAATTTTTTCTGTGGGAGGCACATCCAAGGGCAGGTAATTGTGGTCTTAGTCCATATTGTTGAACAATGAAACTCCCCTTCCGCACAACTCGACGCACATGCCCCAGTGAAGGGGCTTTAAGCTGGTTTTAAATTGATCAAAATGATTTAGCGGAATAGTGTTTAGTGACAAGTTGATGCCCATTAAATGAAATTTAAATTTGGGGACAAAAAATTTTTAAAATGGAATGATTTCATTGGACAAAATATAAATTTTAAACTCTAAGGAAATTTAAAGTTTAAAAAGCCAGAACGAGCGTAGCGAGTTTTAAAATTTCTCTTAATAAACCTAACTATAAAGTACTACAGTCGTCTCCATCGCATGTTTTAAGCATTATTGAAATTTAACTCCGAGGTACACGTGTCGACGAATCTATTTATGGTTGCATTTACGGTTTTATTCCGCGGCTGTACACGAAATTAAAAAAAAAAATTTTGAAATGCAGAAATTTAAAAGGGGTTTTAAATTTAATTTCTTATATTTTGAAAACCTTTAAATAGGGCCCCAAAAAAAGCTACAATTGAATTGTAGGGATTTTCAAAGGGCAATATTTTGGTACCTAGAATACTAAAATTGGAATTTTTCAGCACCTCACCGCTGTGGGTTCGAATCCCCGGGGGGACTTCGGATTTTTCATGTGAGGAAACCTTCCAGCTGGCTTGGGTAGGTCGGTGGTTTATCAAAGGGACCTCTGTGTACTCGGGATCTTCCTCCACCCGTAAATTTGTTTGGGCGTCTCTATATGTTTTAAATACTTCACAGCGACGGTTTAAACCCCCAAAACAACAACAACAAAATTAAAAAAAATTTGGTTTTAAAAATTTAAGAAAACGATATCAAAAAAAAGATTTATTTATTTTTGAATATGGCTTACTTCCAAAGGTTTATGCATGAGAAGAAAAAAAAAAAAGGGGAAAAAGGGAGGAAATATTAAAATTTTTATTCTTTCTAACGGTATTTATATTTACATTTCAAAATGTTGCAGAAAGTCCTATCATTCGTATCAGCCGTTTTGGGGATTGTAATGTTTTTTATTAGGGCTTTCTGCCTCAAGCAGAAAACCTATTGGTTTGTTATGTTTTTTTTCGTTTTAAACGGCTTTCCGAAACCTGCGGAAAACGTATTGGGTTTGTTATGTTTATTTTTCTTCTTATTAGGACTTTCGGCTTACTGGCGGGAAAGTCCTATTGGGTTTGTACTGTTTTTTTATTAGGACTTTCTGCCCTTTCGGCAGAAAGTCCTATTGGGTTTGTTATGTTTTTTATTATTAGGGCTTTCTGCCTCAAGCAGAAGACCTATTGGGTTTGATATGTTTTTCTTATTATTATTAGGGTTTTTGCTAATGCAGAAAGTCCTTTTGGGTTGTATGTTTATACTGTTTTTTTATTAGGACTTTCTGCCCTTCGGCAGAAAGTCCTATTGGGTTTGTACTGTTTTTTATTATTCTTATAATTCTTTTTTTCTTCCTCTTATATTTGTGTTAATTTCGAGGTGGTGTCATTGACTCAGAACAATGAAAATTTTATGGCATGTATTTCAAACCATGAGCTTTCGGATACAATGAATGGCATATTCATATGACGTCATATAACGTCAGATTTGACGTCAGGTGAAAAGTTTGTACGCGGTCTACAGCCATTATTTCTGGACCGATTTTCATCAAAATTTCACAGAATATGTATGTTAGGCTCTAGTTGTGAATCTCGGTGTCCGTGTTCCAAATTCGAAAAGGCAAAGGCTTTATGGCGAATCCAAGGTTCGAACTAATGACGTCAAATTCAAATGCGTATAAAATCGCTTCCAGAAGAGCTAAAAAGCTGATATTTGGACTGAATATTAGTCTCTATGTCTTCTTTATATTCTGTAAAGATGAACGCCATATGACGTCACATGACGTAATAAGCTATTAAAACTTTTGTATTAATACGAAACGGTTTTTAAGCCCTGTAGGCCTTATTTTTTGTATGATTTGCTTGAAATTTTGTCTGAAGATGCAATATTAGATTCTATGGAGCCATGCTACTTCCGTTTCCGGAAAATCCCAAAGGTCAAGGTCATATATCAATTATCGGGTTTTCTTCGGCCTTAAATATCTCAAAAACGGTTTAATTCTATCAAGACACTATGCGTATAATTTGTAGTGCTTAGAAAGATCTTTCAGATGATATTTAGTTTTTCATGATCGGGTTGAATCGGTTGAGTTATGGCGGAAAAACGAAAATTTGGTAACCCTCAGTGTGTTTAACAGATTATATCTCGAAAACCTTTTATTTTTGAAAATATGATGATGAATATTATTTGTAAAGCAATGTTTGTCCGTTCTTTTGATGCTTAAAGTTTAATGATTGACCTAAGATTCATGGAGTAATGGGAAAAAACGAAATTCGTGCATATAGCTTTGGGTGATTTTTCCATTTTTCAGGTGGTTAAAGAGCTTGTATCTAAAAAAATATTAAAAATATTCCTATAGATAAAGCATGTGAAATGTAGAGAATTTTAAGACGATTATTTTGGTACCTAAAGTTTTGAAATTGATCAAAGTATAAGGAAGTTACATCAAAACAAAAAATAAACATGTAGAATTTCAGCGATTTTGCCGTTATGTAAGAGTTTCACGGCTTATATCTTAACACTCATATGGAATAAGTCAACACCTTAAGCGAGTGAGATGTAGAGAATTTTAAGACGATTGTTTTGGTACCTAAAGTTTTGAAATTGATCAAAAGTATAAGGAAGTTACATCAAAAATAAAGAATTTAAACAAGTAGAATTTAAGCGATTTTGCCGTCATGTCAGAGTTTTACGGCTTATATCTTAAGAATCCTTAGAAAAAAGTTCTTACATTAAGCAAGTGAGATGTAGAGAATTTTAAGCCGATTAATTTGGCACCTAGAGTTTTGAAATTGATCAAAAAATAAGGAAATTACATAAAAAATACGAATTCATAGCTCATTGTAAGAATTTTCATAAAATATCCTACTTTCGCTTTCAGCTTAATTGAAGCATTTTCGGAAAATATAAGTTTACAGATATGTATTAGTCATATAAATTGAAAGAAAAAACTTTTTACTTATATCATATTGATATTTCTAGCTAAACAAGTGTACCGTTCCGGTGGCCGAGGTGTTAGAGCGTCCGCCTCGGGAGCGGGAGGTCGTGTGTTCGAAATACAGAAATACAATATTTCCAACAAATATCCATGTTAAACAATAAATTTTGTATTTATTTAATTCTCACAAGTTATGCTTTTTTCCAGAAGTCGTTAGAATCGATGCATTCCGCCCTCATTCCACTGTTGCATTTTGTTATGACTGACGGCTACCATAATCGCTGGTTCCCCAATGTCATATAGTAATCATTCACAAAAGCCGATAACCAATTCAATATGGTAGCAGCTTGTCATAACAAAATGCAACAGTGGAATGAGGGCGGAATGCATCGATACTAGCGACTTCTAGAAAAAAGCATTACTTGTGAGAATTAAATAAATACATAATTATTGTTTAATATGGATATTTGTTGGAAATATTGTATTTCTGTGAAGTTGCCGTTGAAAAAAGCATTGACTGTGATATGCATTGCTTCGGTCACATCGGTCCGAGTACAGTTTCCATTGAGTTTCGTGACTTGTATTGTCTTTGTAGTTTATCTTAGATAGAAAATCGACTCGGCAACAAAAGGCCTATTGTTTCTGCGTTGAACAAGCCCAGCATATTTGAAATCGGCTGAAAATTGTGTCAGATACGAAGCTCAGAATACGACCATGTCAGTTTTCCTATAGATTTTGAACGGAGAGTTACATACCTTTTCTTATTTTATGATATCAATTTATTTCTTGAATTGTGAAATTTTGTTATAAGATGTGTTTTGAATTGTTACTTTGTATCATTGGGGGGTCCCACGCCGGTAGCCTGTGCGTGATACTGCACTGTGGCAGCACTATAACAGCATTAAGTAGACATCGTCTCCAAATGACTGAAATACTGTCGGTGGGACGTTAAGCCCAACAAAAACAAAACAAAACAAAAAACTAAACAAGTGTTGACAATGATTTAATGTTTTGTCAAATCATTTTATTTACGTTACATAAACATATCAGTTGCAGCATTGCGTTACCCATAATCCTTTGAGCGTTTTGACATATGTCATTTAGGACCGTTGTTGAAACATTGCAATTTCCCGACTTTATTGTTGCATCAATCGATAAATGTTGTACAAGCTATATTCCAAATTTATGATAATTGATAACCTATGTGAAAATATATGTTATAGTACAATGTAATTTAATTGCCAGCTTGAGTCACCATGGCGGTTATAAGTGTAAACGTTTTGAAACAAAATAATCAACACATGTCATCCGTTCAAGACGCTGCAAGCTAATTTGTCCGTTAGCTAAAAGCGCAAAATGAAGTAACTTTGTGTAATACAGTCGTCTCGATCGTATGAACAAGCGTTACTGGAATTTAACTAACTAGGCAACACGCGTCGACGATTCTATTGCATGGTAGCATTTACTTTTTTATTCCCGCGACTGTACACGAAAATAAAAAAAAAGAAATTTGATATGCAGAATTAATAGATTTAAGTTTAATTGCTTATATTTTGAATACATATAAAACTAGACCCAAATATGCTACGATGGAATTGTCGGGATTTTCAGGCCATTTATTTTGGTACCTAGAATACTAAACTTGGTCAAGTTATAGGAAAGCGATATGACAAAGTTCATGCATGAGAGGTCCATACGAAAAAAAAATAAAAGGTAGGGAATTTAATATATATTCTTTCTTACGGTATTAATCTTTATATTTTTCAATGTTAGCAGAAAGTCCTATCATTCGTATCAACGAATGAAATCTAGTTCTTTTAATTACTATTAAATCTAGTTTTGCCATTGACTCAGAACAATGAAAATTTTATGGCAAATATTTCAAACCATGTGCTTTCGGAGGCAATGAAATTTCATATTCATATGACGTCATACAACGTCAGATTTGACGTCAGGTGAAAAAGTTTGTACGCGGTCTACAGCCATTATTTCAGGACCGATTTTCATCAAAATTCACAGAATGTGTATGTTAGGCTCTAGTTGTGCATCCCGGTGTCCGTTTTTTCCAAATTCGAAAAGGCAAAATGTTTTATGGCGAATCCAAGATTCGAACTAATGACGTCAAATTTCAAATGCGTATAAAATCGCTTCCAGAAGAGGTAGAAAGCTGATATTTGGACTGAATATTAGTCTCTATGTCTTTTTTACATTATTAAAAGATGAATGCCATATAACGTAACATGACGTCATAATGCTAATAAAACTTTCGTATTAAAACTTAACGGTTTTTAAGCCCTGTAGGCTTTATTTTTTGTATGATTTGCTTGAAATTTTGTCTGAAGATGCAGTATTAGATTCTATGGAGCCATGTCACTTCCGTTTCCGGAAAATCCCAAAGGTCAAGGTCATATACAATTATCGGGTTTTCTCGGCCTTAAATATCTCAAAAACGGTTAATATTCTATCGAGACACTATGCGTATAATTTGTAGTGTTTAGAAAGACCTTTCAGATGATATTTAGTTTTTGATGATCGGGGTTGAATCGGTTGAGTTATGGCGGAAAAACGAAAATTTGGTAACCCTCAGTGTGTTTAACAGTTTATATCTCGAAAACCTTTGATTTTTGAAAATATGATGATGAATATTATTTGTAGAGCAATGTTTGGCCGTTCTTTTGATGCCTAAAGTTCGTGCATGTAGCTTTGGCGATTTTTTCATTATTCAGGAGGTTTAAGAGCTTGTATTTCAAAAAGTATTAGATATATTCCTAAACATAAAGCATGTGAAATGTAGAGAATTTTCAGACGATTATCTTAGTACCTTAAGTTTTAAAATTGAACATAGTATAAGGAAGTTACATCAAAAATACGAATATAAACCCAAGTGTAAGAATTTTCGAAAAATATTCTACTTTCGCTTTCACGTTAATTGAAGCATTTTCGGAAAATATGTAAGTTTACAGCTATGTATTAGTCATTTAAATTGAAAAAAAAAACAAACACTATTTACTTATATCATATTGATATTACTAGCTAAACAAGCGTACCCTTTTCGGTGCCCGAGTGGTTAGAGCGTCCGCCTCGGGAGCTGGAGGTCGTGGGTTCGATCCCGACCACGACATACCATAGTCGTAAACAATGGTACTGTTATAGCTCCCTTGCTTGGCGCTCAACATATAAGGGTATTTGCAGGACTGGTTAGCTCGGTATCAGGATGATATGACTGGGTGTGGTATCATGCCACATGTCTACGGCGTGATACTGCAGTGCGGCAGCCCTATACCCGCATGAAGTAGACATCGTCTCCAAATGACTGAAATACTGTCGGTGGGACGTTAAACCCAACAAACAAACAAACTTAACAAGTGTTGACAATGATTTAATGTTGTGTCAAATCATTTTATTTACGTTACGTATAGATATCTGTTGCAGCATTGCGTTACCATAATCCTTTGAGCGTTTTGACACATGTCATTTAGACCGTTGTTGAAACATTGCAATTCCCCGACTTCTTTGTTGCATCAATCCAAATTTATGATAAATGATAAGCTATGTGAAAATATTTTTATAGAAACAATGTAATTTATTGCCAGCTTCAGATACCATGGGCGTGTATAAGTGTAGACGTTTGAAACAAAATGATCAACACATATCATCCGTTCAAGACGCTGCAAGCTAATTTGTCCATAAGCTAAAGGGCCAAATGGAGTAACTTTGTTTAGAGTTTGCCCGCTATTTCTATCTAACCAGTGAGCCCAAAATTTCAAATTCCTGGTCGATTTAATTTGTTAAGAGTTCGAGATTTTGCGAGACTTGTCTACTTAATTGTGATTTAACTGTTAAGAGTTTACGGCGAAATGCGCATGTCATTATTTCAAATTATGCTCCTCCCTATTCACGTGATATCATATATGGCAGTGTTTACTACACCGATCCATACACACGAGGTGTGCACACTGGCGCATGTTGACGTATTTTGTAAACATTTAGTAAAGTTGCTTAAATAATCATGTTTATAGATAAACATTTACATAAGAATGAGGAGTTTCGGAAATATTTTTTGCAAAAGGACTTCAAAGGGAAAGAAAAAGATGCTAGATTAAATACTAAAATACAAGTACAGTTATTAGGTTTAACGTCCCACCGACAGAATTTAAGTCTTTTGGAGACAATGTCTACTTGAGACAAATGTAGTGTTGTCACACTGCACAGTATCACGTCGTAGACATTTGGCATGATACCACACCCAGTCACATTATCCGGACACCGGGCCCTCAGTCCTGGAACTACCCTTATTAAGCTGAGCGCCAACAAAGGGAGCTATACCAGTACCTATGTTTACGAATTTGGTAAATATAAGAATTTAAATAATTGATATAACGTTTTAAACAACTTACAGGATCATGCTTAACTCGTTTGATTTGGTATTTCCGGGCATTCCCAGCCTTGATATCTTCCGCTGACACAGTCATGTTTAAACGATTATTATTTACATATTTCGTTCTTTCCTTAATGTCAATCAGTTGATATTTTCTGATGTCTTAACTAATTAAAACAAGATAAATAAATAAAAAAACAAGCCATTACATAAATTGATTGAAATCTGAAAAAGAAATGAGCCGAGGGTCAAAAAATGCGCGAAATTTATGTGTTACATCCATATTTGGAAAGCACGTGCACGTGTGTGATTACTTTAACAACACGCTGACGTAACACTTATATGGCGCTATCTTCTAATATAGCAGCATAACGCAGTAATAGGGCGGGGCAAACTCTTAGTTAGTCAGTGTTAATTAAGTATAGGTTAGTGTTTTTTAGTAAGCATTAATGACCGCGCGACCGATTTTATGAACTTAATGCTTACTAAATAACACTAACCTACTTAGTGTTTGAAATTATGTTTTGAAATTTATCGCAGTCGCACATTCCAAATATAGTATTGATTTTTAGACTCCGCCCTATCAACCTGTTCCCGGCGTGAATTACAAACACGTGACATGTAACATGTTATGCCAAAGGTCAATGCGTCGCTCTAGCTGTGTATAGCTGTGTAGATCTACGCTCCAAATGAACATTGAACCAGAAGCCGACTTTGATCTCTTCGGCAAAAAAAAAGTGGTGACTGAAATTTGAATAAAAGATACTCTTTAGAAGGATTCATATATCTGCACCTATATATGTTGTGTTTTGGACATTTTTTTTTCATTAAGTAACCCTTGTTTGTTAGTATTTTTTTTCTTCTCTTCTCATTATTCATATACATTTTTCAATTTGAATTATTTAATCGGATATTTACTTAATTGCTTTGATTAGTAATTAGTTATATATTGCCCATTCTGTGTTTACATGTGTAGACATTGAAATTACACAAGTGTCTTTAAAGCGATGACCGATACTAATGTTGTTAGAACTTGTGGTCAGACCCTCTTACTTATTTTTTAAAATCATCATTACTTAGGCAATAATACATGTTTAAACAAACTAAGCGGAAGGGTAGAGTTCTTTGTTATTTTGTATTATTCAGAATGCTGGTGAGTAAATGTTTGTTCTCTATGGTTGCTGTGTATTATTTTTTGTCGATGTTCATGCGTTCACATCAAAAATCCCTGCAACACGTTACACATGCGTGATATGGACTAAGACCACAATTTAAATTTACTATATGTTCTATATAAGCATATATACAAATGACAATTTCTGTAAGGGAAATTGGCATCCAAACTTACCCTCATTAGAAAGACCTATTCAAGAGAAATAATTCTGTACATTTTAAACATGGGTCACCCGACTACTTTTTGACCTATTTAAGGCCAAATAACATGCGTATGCATTTAGTGCACCAGTCGGTCATTTCACACCAATTTTCTCAAAAATTCCCCTCTCAGTAATGCTAAACTATTAAGATTGTTGTGCAAGAAGGCCTCCAAATTGGGCATTTTATGACTATTTTAACTGTGTTCTATAGAATTTAATCCTTTATTGCATGTCTTTCAGTCAAAAACTCACCTTAATTCAGCATTAAATAGGGTCACTTTTTCTGTGTAGGCACATCCGAATACAGGTAATTGTGGTCTTAGTCGATATTGGTGAACACATAAAGGTCCGCTTCTCGACACAACTCGACGCACATGCGCAGTGAAGGTGCTTGAAGCTGGTTTAAATTGATCAACTGATTTAGCGGAATAGTGTTTAGTGACAAGTTGATGCCGATTAAATGAATTAAATGGAGACAAAAATTTGAAAAATGTAATGATGTTTTAATTGGAGAAAATATAATTTCAAACACTAAGAGAGAATTTAACAGTTAAGAAGCCGCCACTCGCTACGCTCGTTCTGGCTTATTAACTGTTAAATTCTCTCTTAATAAACACTAACTATTACGTACGACAGTCGTCTCCATCGTATGTACAAGCATTATTGAAATTTAACTCACGAGGCTACACGCGTCGACAAATCTATTGCATGGTAGCATTTACGGTTTTATTCCCGCGGCTGTACACGAAATTAAAAAAAAATAGAATGTTGATATGAAGAATTAATAGGTATAAGTTTAATTGCTTATATTTTGAAAACTTATAAAACTAGACCCAAATATGCTACAATTGAATTGTAGGAATTTTCAGGACATATATTTTGGTACCTAAAATACTAAAATTGGAATCTCTCAGCCCCTCACCGCTGTGGGTTCGAATCCCGGTAGGGACTTCGGAATTTTCATGTGAGGAAGCCTTCCAGCTGGCTTGCGGTAGTCGGTGGTTCTATCAAGGTACCTCTGTGTACTTGGGGGTCTTCCTCCACATGTAATTAGCTGGACGTCTCTATATGATTGAAATACTATCACAGCGACGGTAAACCCCAATACAACAACAACTAAAATTGGTCAATAAGAAAGCGATATTAAAATAAAGATTTATTTTTGACATATGGCTTACTCACAAAGTTCATGCATGAGAGGTCCATACGAAAAAAAAGAGTAAAAGGTAGGAAATATATATTCTTTCTAAAGGTATTAATCTTTACATTTCAAAATGTTGCAGAAAGTCCTATCATTCGTATCAACGAATGAAATCTAGTTATTAGGGCTTTCTGCCTCTAGCAGAAAGACCTATTGTGTTTGTAATGTTTTTTATTAGGGTTTCTGCCAGCAGAAAGACCTATTTTTTTGAATTTTTTTCAGGGCTTTCTGCCGCAAGCAGAAAGACCTATTGGGTTTGTTATGTTTTTTATTAGGGCTTTCTGCCTCTAGCAGAAAGACCTATTGTTTTTGTAATTTTTTTCAGGGCTTTCTGCCTCAAGCAGAAAGACCTATTGGGTTTGTTATGTTTTTTCTTCTTCTTCTTATTATTATTATTCTACTTTTTTTTTCCTTTTGAGGTTCAAAATAAAAAGGTTGCCGATGAGTTTTTATTTTTTTATGCTTTAAGCAAAGACAGTATGCACAGTGACTTTGGCGCTTTTGATCAACATATTGTTTTTCTTCATGTGACGTCAAATGACGTCAGTTTTGAAAAAAAGCTACAAAAGTTTGTTTGCGCTCTACAGCCGTCATGATTGGACCGATTTACTTGATTTTTTCACAGAATGTATATATTAAGTTCTTGTTGTGCAGGATTATATACATTTTGCAAAATTTGAAAAGATCAAGGATCTATGGCTGAACCAAGTTTCGAACTTTGGACCAGAAAATGTATTGAAGTATTACAAAGCACTCAGATCAGCTAGAAACATGAAATTTAGACAGAATATGTGTCCTATTGATTTCTTTCCGCTCTGAGAAGATTGACCATCCAAAATATACGTTTTTTTTAGGACTGGAAGACAAAGTTTTTGACCGATTGGCATAGCCTCTTATTGCCATCAGTCACTTCCGCTTCCGTAAAATAGCTAAGGTCAAGGTCACATGCCAATTATCGTTTTTTCTTCGGCCTATAATATCTCAAAAACGAAAAATATTTATCGAGACACTATGCGTATAATTTGTAGTGCTTTGAAAGACCTTTCAGATGATATATAGTTTTTGAAGATCGGCGTTGAATCAGTTCAGTAATTGCAGAAAAACAAAGATGTTGCAACCCTAAGCGCACTTTACTACTTATATCTCGATATTTATTGATTTTTGTTAATAAGAGTATGAATATAATTTGTAGATCAATGCCAGGCCGTTCTTTTGGTGTTTAAATTTAAAAGATTGAACTAATATTCATTGAGGTTATAGGGAAAAACAAAACGATATGAACATATTTATCCCCGATTTTTGCCGTATGCTCAAGGTTTAAACGCTCGTATCTACACAGTGTTTAAAGATATATACATTTGTGAAGCAAGGAAATTGTGGGAAATCAAAAGACCTTTCTAACGGTACCTAACTTTTTAAAACTGGACTTAATATAAGGAAGTAACATGAAAAACTAAGAATGCAGTAAAACCGTTCTTTCATGCACTCCCGCAGTAAGTCCCGATCACTTGATTCCTTTTTTTTTTTTTTTAAGAAACTAATGATTTTTTTTTAAAATAACATAAAGAACAATTTTTTTGGCATGATGTAATGTGGCTCTAATGATATGCAGATTTTAATGATCGGACCATAAATTATAAAGTTATTTGTCGAAAGGCAATAATAGACACGAACATCTTTTTGCCGATTTTTGCCGTTTTCTTGAAAAATAACTTTCTATATCTCAGAGCCCGTAATAGAAAAGTTGAAACATGAAACGCGTGATGTTGGAAATTAAAAGGTCTTTCTAATTGTCCCTACCGTTTTAAAATTGGACATGGATACCCTTTTGAAAGGAAGTTAGATGAAAAAATAAAATTCTTTTAAAACCCGTTCTTTCATGCATTTTCTGCAGTTACCCCCTTCTTTGATTTTTTTTTTTTTTTTTCTTAGAAACTATAATTTTTGAAAAAAACATAAAAAAAACAGTATTTTAGCGTAATGCAATGCATTTAATGGTATGCAGATTTTAATGATGGGACCATTAATTATAAAGTTTTTGTCAAAGGGGCAAAATAGACATGAACATCGTTTTGCCGAATTTTTTTTCCCGTTTCTTTGAAAAATAACTTTCTATATCTAAAAGCACGTAACAAAAGTTGAAACATGAAACCGTAAAATTTTGGAAAATATAAATGCCTTTCTTTTTAGCTCACCTGAGCACTTATGCCGGGTAGCTTTTTATGATCGCCTTTTGTCCGTCGTGCGTCGTCAGTGTCCGTCGTCAAAATTTTCTTATAAACACTCTAGAGGCCACAGTTTTGGCTCAATCTTCAAAAAATTTGGGTCAGGATGTTTGTCTGCATGATATCTCGGTGAGTTTGTAATTGGGTCATGTGGGGTCAAAAATAGGTCACTAGGAAAACCCTTTGAAAAACCTTGTGAACACTCTAGGGGCCACATTTAGGGGCCCAAATCCAAAAAATTTTGGTCAGGTATTTGCCACATGATATCTGGGATGAGTTTGAAATTGGGTCATGGGGGGTTCAACAACAGGTCACCAGGTCAAATCTTTGAAAAACCTTTGCGAACCCCTTAGTGGCCAATTTTGGGCCCCAAATCTTCATAAAATTTGGTCAGGATTTTTGTCTACATGATTATCAGAGGAGTTCAACAGGGGTCACATTGGATAAACAACTAGGTCCCCGGGGAAATCTTAAAAAAAACCTTGCGAAAATCTAGAGGCCCAGTTTTAGCCCAATCTTCATGAAAAATAGTAGGGTGTTTGTTCATGATTCTTGGATGAGTTCGAAAAGGGTAATGTGGGGTCAAAAACTAGGTCACCAGGTCAAATCTTAAAAAAAACCTTGTGAACCTCTAAGGCCACTTTTTGGGCCCCAATTTTCAAAAAAATTTTGGTCGGTTTTGTCTACTTTTAAAACTTGCATGAGTTTGAAAATTGGTCATGTGGGTTTAAAAACAGGTCCCCAGGTCAAATCAAGAAAAACAGGGAACTCTCTAGAGGCCACAGTTTTAGCCCAATTTTTCATTAGTTTTGGTCAGGAGTTTGTCAAATTTGCTATATTGGGATTCGAAATAGTCACATGAGGTCAAAAACTGGTCACCAGGTCAAATCTTAGAAAAATCTTGGAACACCTGGGGCCCTACATTTTTGTCCAGTCTTCATTAAATTTGATTGAATGATGATGCATAAATTTCCCCCAGTTGAGTGCAAATTCAGGTAAGTCAAATGTAGGTCATTACTAAATTTTGAAAAAAACTTTAGATGCCAGTTTTTTTGTCATTATGTTTAAACACACATCTAACTCAGGTGACAACACAGGCCCATCTTGGCCCTCTTTTTAAAATTTGGGCATCATATAAGGAAGTTAGATGAGGGAAAAAAAATTAATTTATACCGTTCTTTCATGCAATTCTGCAAGTCCTAATCACTTGATTGCTTTTTTCTAAAAAACTATTAATTGTTAGCTCACCTGAGCACATGTGCTCAAAAGACTATAAAAATCGTGAATGGCCATTTCCGTTTCCTCAGTCCGTCCTCGTCCCCTTAGTTTGTTTGAAATCAGCATCTTCATTTCTTAAGTAATCTCTTCAAACTTTATAGCAAAGTTTTTACCCAGATTTGAAAATGACTACGAAAGTTTTACACGGTCCAGAGCCATTATTAATGGGGCCCATTTTCATCAAATTTTCACAGAATGTGTATATTACGTTCTAATTGTGTATACCGGTGTCTGTTTTCCAAAATTCGAAAAGTCCAAGCATCTATGGCGGATCTAAGATTCGAACCAAGGACGTCACTTTTTAAATGCTTATAAAAACTGTCAAATTTGCGATAGAAAGTTGAAATTTTGTCAGTTAGTAGGTCTCTGGGTGTCTTAACAATTATGTGAAAATAAACGTCATATGACGTCACGTGAAGTCATTTGTTTATTATTATTATTCTTTTCTTCTTCCTAACTAAACGCTGTTTTAATATGTTGCAATAGTCCTAGGACGATGAAATTTTTATGGTTATTAGGCACGTGAGAAAATTTTGATTTCACCCCTACTGCATATATGTAGCCATATCTCAATAAATATCGATTTTTTGTAAATATATGTATGAATAAAATTATAGCTGAATAATTGACGTTTCCAAAGATATTTAGTTTATTAAAATTGGTTTACGCAATACAAAGTTATAAGCAAAAAACTAAATGAAATGAAGCTAATTTTGCTGATAATATGCTTTTTTCTTGGGGTTTAAAAGTAAATATTCAGAAACGACGGGAAGAAAAATTTTTCATACATTATCGTAAAATGTACATGTTTGAAAAACTTTCAACGGTACCAATTTATTTTTGAAATTGGCTTCATATAAAAAATTACAGGGAAAAAAAGGGATTTTTTTCATAATCATGCATCAAAAAAATATGGAAAAGGTCACCCCGCAGGGGCCCCCAAAGTTTAAAAATACTTGCGCAACGCCCTTAAAAAAAAAAAAAAAAAAAAAAAAAATATATCAAATTGCAATAAAGGGGTATATTTGTTTTTTGTTTTGTTTTGTTGTTTTTTGTCGAATGTTAAATTTTTTTCCCAAAAAGGAATGAAATTAATACATGTACAAGGCACAAACAAAAACCCGTATTGCAACACTATTAGCTACACCCAATTTTCAAGCCTTGAAAAATTCACACCCCCCCCCACATTTTAGACCATCAAAAAAACCTGCATTGTTATGCTAACGATATTCATATTGCATCAGTTTGAGGTGGGATTTTTACCTTTCAAAATACACCATATTTTTCCCGAAATTCCGGGAAATTTTTAAGGCAAAACTAGGGGAACCCAAAAACCCACGAAAAATCGCTAAATCCCGGTTTAACTACTTTCAGGGGGTCAAAAGGGAAATAGCACATACAAATATTCAATACTTCTTCCTCCCTGAGGCTAAATAAAACCCAAGGGGTTACAACGATTGGAGTGATGAAATTCTTTTGTGTGATGAATTTAAAAACCTTACATTTGAACACTTTTTTCATTTTTCTTTCATTTTTCAAATGACTTATTTAAAAATTTTGTATGTAAACTACATGTGCAAGATATGGGCGGCTTTTATTAAATTCACAGTTTTTTGGGGTTTCTTTTTCTATTTTTTATAGAAATAGAGGAGATAAAAAGTTGAAATTTTTGGACGTTTAAATCATTATGTCATCTTCTATTTATCTATATAAACAGATTTTGCAGAAAGCCCTATCTTTCTTTTAAACGAATGACATCTAGTTATTTAACTTTCTGCCCTTTTCGGGGGAAAGTCCTATTTTTTTGGGTATGTTTTTTATTGGGACTTTCTCCCAACGGGGAAAGTCATTTTGGGTTTGGGACTTTTTTCCCCCTTTTTAGGATTTCTGCCCTTGGGCAAAAAAGTCCTTTTTGGGTTTGTACTGTTTTTTTATTTTTTCTTAAAAATTCTTTTTTTTTTCCCCTCTTATTTTTTGTTTTAAATATCGAGTGTTGCCGGGGGCCCCAGAACAACGAAAATGTTATGGTATATTTTTCCCAAACCATGAGCTTTGGGAGCTTTAAATTTTTAATATTCTATAACGCATATAAGGGAAATTTTGACTTCGGGTGAAAAAGTTTTTTAACCCGTCTACAGCCATTTTTTTGGGTTTTGATTTTAATAAAAATTTTTAAATAGAATGTGTATTTTTACGCTCTAGTTGGGGACACCCCGTGTCCGCTTTTAAAAATTCAAAAAAAGGTAATTGTTCTTTGGCGAATCCAAGATTAAAAACCTTTGGACGTCAAATTTCAAATGCGTTTTAAAATCGCTTAAAAATAAAAACTAGAAAAAAGAATTTTGGAAGATTTTTAAATTCCCAAGGGTTTTTCTTTAAATTCTTTGAAGAAGAACGTCTTATGAGTCAAAAAGGGACGTCATGAAGTAAAAGTAATTTTTTAAAATTTTTCCCGATTTTTAATTTTTTATGTTAAAAACGTCCCGAGCCCCTTGAAAATTTAAAAGCAAATCTTCCGTTAAAACCATTTGCATTTTTTAAAATTTTTTCTTTTGGACTTTGACGTTTTTTTTGACGTCAAATTTTATTTCGTCTAAAAATGTTTGTACGCGCTCTCCCACCCATTATTTCGGGGCCTTTTTCATTAAAATTTTTAAACCAGAATGTGTATTTTTAGAGTCCCCTTGTGAACCCCGGTTTCCCCGTTTTTAAAATTTTCAAAAATGAAAAGGGTTTTAAAGTCGGACCCAAAGTTTCCCGAACCATTGCGTAAAAATTTTAAAAATGATATAAAATCGCTTAAAAAATGACTAGAAAAAAATTTTTGGACAGATATAAGTTCGGGGGTTTCTTTACTTTTTTTGAAGAAAAAACTCATATGAGGCAAATTTAACTCATGAGATAAAAAGAAAATTTCTAATTTCACGGGGTTAAATTTTTTATTTTGTTGAAAACACATCTGAGCACCCTTAAAAATTTAAAATTGGCTTTGGGTTTTTGATAAAACTTTTTCCCTTTCAAAAATTTTTCTTTTGACTAGGGACGTTTTTGGGCCCCCCCAAATTTGGGGGGGGGGGGGGGGGGGGGGGGGGGGGGGGGGGGGGGGGGGGGGGGGGGGGGGGGGGGGGGGGGGGGGGGGGAACGTCGTCTAAAAATTTTTGGGTTATGGGGTTTCTCCCCCAAAATTTTTCTGGATCGTTTTTTCACCAAAATTTACAGAATGTGAGGTTAGAATCTAGTTGTCACACGGTGTCCTTTTTTCCCAAAATTCAAAAAATGAAAGGGTTTTTAAATGGGACCCCGATTCAAAACCTTGGGCGTAAAATTTTTTAAATACGAAAAAATGTTTCAAGATGATTAGAAATCTAAAAATTGGGAAAAGTAAATAAGTCTCAAAGAGTTTTTTACATTCTATGAAGATGAACGTCTTTTGACGTATATGATTTTTAAAACGTCAAAAATAATTTTTGTTGATAACGCTACTTTTAAAAAATTTTAAACTTCCCGGGACCAGGAAACTAAGGGTATATACATCAATCAATGAAACCCTTTAAAATTTGCAATTAATTAAATTTTTAATGTGACGTTTTTTTTCACGTCAGATTTGACGTCAGGAAAAAAATTTTTAACGGGGTTTGTACACCATTTTTTTTTGGCCCGTTTTTCATCAAAATTTCACAAATGTAATGTAACGCCTAGTTTTTTTACTTTAAATTTAAAAATCAGTTGCAGCATTTTTTTCCCCTTTCCCCTTTTGGAGCTTTTTTGACGATTCCCTTTTTGGACCGGTTTTTGAAACATTGAAATTTCCCGACTTATTTTTGCATCAATCGAAAAATTGTTGTAAAGCTTTTTCCCAAATTGATAAAAATTTGTTTAACCCTATTAAAAATTTTTGTTATAGTACTTGTTTTTTAAATTTGCCCTTAAAAACCATAAGCGGGGTTAAAGTGTAACTTTTTGAAAAAAAAAAATGACCCAACACTTTTCTCCGTTCAAGACGCTGCAAGAAAAAGTGAAAATTTTGGAAAATTGGGACATAAATAAAAGGGAAATGACATAGAAATAAAAATTAATTTAAAAACCTTTTCTTTATGCCCTTCTGCATTTAAAGTCCCAATCATTTTCATTGCTTTTTATCCCCCTGATCCCCTTGTGAGTTTTTTTGTGACCCCCTTTTTTCCGTCGTCAAAAATTTGCTTTTTAAACACTCTGGGGCCACATTTTTGGGCCCTTTTTTCATAAAAACTTGGTTTGGATTTTTTGCTACATGAATTGGGATGAATTTGAAATAGTATCACTCGGAAAAAAACTGGTCCGGCAGATTTTGGGGAAAAACTTTTTGGGGGAACACTGTATATACCCACATTTTTTGGCCCGTCTTCATAAAAATTTTGGCCGGGATTTTTTGAATACATTATTTTTCCAAAAAAGAGTTCGAAATGGGTCATTGGGAAAAAAAACTGGGTTTCACCAGGTCAAATTTTTAAAAAAACCTTGGAACAGCTTGGGGCCCCAAACTTTTTTGGGCCCCAATCTTCATGAACTTTGTCGATTTTATCTTATGATATCGTGGAGGGTTTTTTGAAATCGGGTACGGGGGGATAAAAAACTAGGTCCCCAGGTCAAATCTTAAAAAAACAACCTTGTAAAACCCCATAGAGGCCACAGATTTACCCAAACCTTAATGAAAATTTTTCAAAAATTTTTAAAAAATCTGGGGTTGAATTCAAAAATTTGGGGCCTTTTAGGGTCAAAAAAGCAGGTCACCAGGGAAAATTTTGGGGAAAAATCTTTGAACACTCTAGAGGCCTCCCATTTTTGTCCCAGTCTTCTTTTAAACCTGAAAAAATGAGACCTAAATAAATTTCCCCAGTTAGTGCAAATTCAGTGGATAAAAAATCTAGGTCATTTAGTCAAATTTTAAAAAAAAAACATTTAAAGGCAACATTTTTTTTCATCATCCTTACAAAAATTTTTCTTACTCGGTGGGGCCCCAAAAGGGCCATTGGGCGCTTTTTGTTTCTAAGAAACGTTTAAATTTTTTTTAAAAATTAACTTTAAAAGAAAACTTTTTTAAAGAATGATGCAATGCGGTTCTAATGAGGTGCAGATCTAATAAAGGAAATTATCAATTATTAATTATTTGTGGGAAGGGTGGGTAACTGACATAAACATCTTTTGAGATTTTTGCCTTTTTTTTGGGGGGGGGGGGGGGATTTTCTATATCCAAAAAAACCAAAACAATAAGTTTGAACATAAGGGTAAGTGAATGTTGAATTCAGAAAGGCAAAGGGGTGCCTATTTTTTTTAAGATGGACATTATTAAGGAATTTACATAAAAAATAAGAAATTCCGAAAATCCTTTTTTTATTTTGTGCTTCTGCAGTTTATTTCACATATTATTCTAAATTTTTTTTCTATAACTTTTTTAAAGGGGTTATAATGTGATACAAAAAAATTGGGGGAATGCTCTGTGACCCCTTTAATTATTTTCAATTCAATTAAATTATTAAAATTAAAATTTTTAAGAAAAAAAAAATTTGAAAAAAAGGGAACTTTAATCCCTTTTATTAGCTTTTTAAAAGAATATTTAAATTATTTTCCTTCCCTTTGTAGAATCCCAAGTTGGGAGTATTTTTTGTAGTATCTTAAAGATGAATTTCCGAAAACTAGCAGTATGAAATTAAATCTAATAACAAAGCCCATATTCCCTATTGAAAGCATTTACATTAAAAAATTTCCCAAATTTTTATCTTTTACCCTCAAAAGATTTCACGCTATTTATATAATTTTGCACTCTAAAGCTTTTCAATTCGGCGCGGATTTTTCTTCAATTTTTTTAAAAATGGGTATTTTAGAATTTGTAAATTGGTTTTGATTAGGTTTGAATGGTTTGGGATGCAGAAAAATTTACTAATTATGTTTTTTTTTTTTATCTAAAAAAAATTTTTCTCTTTAAAAAAAAGGGCTAAGTAAAATAATCCAATTTTTGTTTGTGTCTTTTGTTCACTATTGTTAAAAAAAAAAAAAAACAATGAAAAATAAATAATAAAATCAATGACATAAATTACACTTATTATTCAATTAAAAAGGATTATAAAGTAAAATTTGGGGGGTTTTATTTACTTTTTAAATTTTTAAACTTCGATCGGTTTAAAAAGGGTTTTTACAACTTATACTAATCCTTTCGACCCTTTTTTGGGCGGGGCCAGTACTTTTTCCCTTTGTGAAGGCAAGACCCAATTTTGCCCCAAAAGGGGGTTTAAAAGAAATCCACCCCTTAAAGACCCATTCGGGCACAATTTTCCCTTGTACCCCTGCATCCACTTTTAATTTGGGGCAAAAAGAAATATGCAAAAAAAAATAAATATTTTCCCCAAAATTTTTTAATAATTTATTTATTAAGAAAGGGATCAAGATAAAAAAACCACAAGAACCAAAGCACTATTTTTCGGATAAACTTTTTTCAGGGATTTTGGGTTAAAAATCTAGTTGTAAGGTTGGTCCCCTTATTACATGGGTGGAATATTCCAAAAACCCCGTTAAAACGTCCCCCCTAAGAAAAATAAATTAAAATAAACAAAAATTTTAAATTTCGTGAAATTTCGTGCGGGTTTTCTGTTTTACATTTCGATATCAGGTATTTTCCTCCTTTTTTGGCAAAAGAAGCAGGGGAACAAAACATTGAAAAAAAGAACAAAACCCAAATAAAGTATTATTTTTCAAGTTTTTACGAGATTTTTGTTTCGCAAGTAATTTTTCAGGTTTATCTTTGCGCCAATGTGATTTAAGGTTATGTTTGAGAAATGACAAACTTTGTATTGAAAAAAAGACCCTTTCCCGTGTTCATTGCTATGTAGACATTTTATTCAGTTCCCTTTTCAATTTAATTACAAAGGGGGTACAATTGAAAGCCTTTTATCTGTCTAAATCACAAAAAACTGAAACAGCTGTTCTTTTTTATATTTGTGCTTTTAAGATTATATATGGCTTTAAAAATAGTGTACAAGACTTAAATTTTGTGATAACTTTAGAACAAGGGCCCTTAATTTCATTTGGTTTTATGTATAAACACCTTAAAAAATACTTGTTGATTGGGAAATTTTATATACGTTACCAAGAAAAATTTTATCATTTTCTAACATACCCCAAAGTATATTTTAAAAAAATATCATTAAAAAATGCTATAAAAATTATCGTGGGTGTAAAACTGTATTTAAATAAACGAGTCCAAGCCGAATTTTATAAAAAAATTTTCTATACAGCTTTTAATTCAGAAAATTAAGGGAAAAAACCAATGACCTGAAATTTTTTTTTAAAAAGGCTAATTTTACTCTAGGGCCCCCCATGGCCCCCTTTCTTTCATGTTCAGGAAAGAACAGTGAGGAAGCCTTCCCGCCTTTGGGTTGCGGTAGGTCGGTGGGTTTTCCCGATGCCCCCGTGATTCGGGGGCTTCCCCACCGGGAATTAGTGGACTTCGCTATATAAATGAAATAATTTTCCCAAGCGACGGTAAACTCAAAAAGTCAAGTCAGATAAACAAAAACAAAGGGGAAATTCGGAGGGAAAAGTTACCCTTTGGTGATAGCTTAGCTATTGTCAGTTTTTAACCTTTTTAAACCCACGTTTGGGGCACGTTTGAAAACAAGTCTCATATTCCGGCAAAGATTTTAATTTTAACGGTTTTTGGATGCATGCAGATAAAGGTTTTTTTAAACAAATTCTGACATGGCGTAAACTTATGCAAGCGCCAAAAACAAACTCTCATATTACATAAAATTTCTACGCGTAAGGGTAGTTTTTAATGTGTCCCAATGCTTCCCTGCCCCAAAGAGTTTTTAATTTCTTGGATTGTAATGTCATTTATATAAAAAAACCCCATAATTTAAAGCTTTATGTTTTAAATTTTCCCGTTCTTTAAAGTTATTTATCTTAGGGTAACGTTTTTCTGATACGATTGCAAACTTAATTTTAAAAAAAATTCACCGTAAAAGTAAAAAAAAAAACAGATAGCATTGTTCTATGTGGTGGTTAAGGTTATTAGGGGTTTTTCCTACAGGCAAAAAAATCATATTTTGGGTTTTTTACTGTTTTTTTATTATTAGGGCTTTCTGCCCTTTTTGGCAAAAGTCAAATTTTTTTTTGGGTTTTTTTTTTTTATGTTTTTTTTTTTAAAAAGACTTTCCGCCCCTTTTGGGAAAAGTCCTTTGGGTTGTTTTCTGTTTTTTTAGGACTTTTTTTGCCTTTAAACAAAGGGCCTATTGGGTTTGTACTGTTTATTCCCTTTTTCCCCCTTCTTATTATTTTTAAATTTTTTTTTTCTTTCCCAACTAAACGCTTATTTTTTTATGTTTCAAACTCCTAGGAAAAGAAATTTTTATGACTTTTTAGTCACTTTAGGAAATTTTGATTTCTAGATTTTCATATGCCCCATGACGTCATATGGGGTCCCCTTTTTAAAATGCTACAAAAGTTTTTGTACGCGGTTCTACAGCCTTGTTTGTGAAAACCGGGTTTTTTCAAATTTTTTTTCAGTTTTGGTTTTATTTAATTTTAGTTTGCATCCCGGTGTCCGTTTTTTCCCAAAAATTCCTGGTTCTATAGCGAAACCCAAAATTTGAAAACCCAAAGGGCGTTAAAAATTTTTAAAAGCTTATAAAATATGCCCATTTAAATAGAAAGTTGTATTTAGGGCCGTATTAGGGCTCCCAAACAGTTTTTAAAAAAATTTTGTGAAAAAAAAAATCATATGACGTCCCGTGACGTCAATTTTTGATAATGTATTTCTAAAAATTAACAAAAATATTTCTATTTGTTGAAATTGTCGAAAAGGGAAAAGAAAATTTTAAAAAAACTGCTTTAAAAGGCTGAAAATTTTTATTTCTATATATTCATTGCCTATGACGTCCCTATGGGCCTTTACACTGGAAATATGCAAAAAAATTTTTTACGCTGTCTAAGCCATGTTTTTGAAACCCATTTTCATCCCAAATTTTTACAGAATGTGTATATTTTAATTTTAGTTGTGCCTTTCCCGGGGTCCGTTTTTTTTAAAATTCGGAAAAAGTCCCCAAAGGGGATTTGCGATTCCAAAAATTCGAACCAAGGGCGTTAAATTTTAAATTCTTATAAAAACGGTCCTATTTGAGTTTTAAAAAATGATATTGGGGCGTATATAGGTCTTGGGAGTTTTAAACATTTTTTGAAAAAAATGTCTTTTGCGTCACGGACGTTTTTTTATACGATAAAAGAATTTCCCAATCAAAAAAGATTATTTCTATTTTCTTTAAATTTTCGAAGGGCAATAAAAAAATTTAAAGCCCCATGCTTCAGATGCGAAATTTCGATTTTAGTGATTTTCCCGAAGCCTATGACGTCATGGGCGTCCCCATTTTAAATTTACTACGAAAGTTTGTACACGGGCCAAGCCCTTATTAAAAGGGCCCCTTTCATCCCAAAATTTTTAAGAAAGTTTTATATTACGTTCTTATTGTTTTATACCGGGGCCGGTTTTTTAAAATTCGAAAAATCCAAGCATCTATGGGGGGGTCCAAGAAATTTGAACCCCAAAGGGCGTTTAATTTTTTTTAAAAGCTTATAAAAACTGTCCTATTTGAGATGGAAAATTGAAATTTTTTTCAGTTATAGGGCCCTGGGGGTTTTTAACAAATTTTGTGAAAATAAATATATATGACGTCACGTGACCCTTTATTTTTTTTTTATTATTATTTTTTTCCTTTTTCCTAATAAACGCTTTTTTTTTAAATTTTGTTGCAATAGTCCTAGGACGGGTGAAATTTTTAAAGGGGTTTTTAGTCACGTGAGGGAAAATTTTTATTTCAGTGATTGTCAGCACCCTAGGGCTCACATTACTCACAGCTAAAATAGTGAAAAAAAGGGTTTTTGCGCTCTATAGCCGTCATTTTTTGGGCGGATTTTCTTCAAATTTTCACCCGATGGTACATCTTTAAAATAAGTGTGCATATCCTGTCAAACTAACCAAATTCCCCATAGACCCGAAGTTCTTGGCTGGGAAAAAAGATTCGGAAAAAGGACCGAAAAAGTTTATTTTAAGGGGTTAAAGAACTTTAGGATGAGATAGAAAAATTTAAAAATTACACATTTGCAGTTTTGCAAAAATTTTTCAAAATATTTTTTGGCGTGACGTTCCAAAAAGTCGTCATGTGACGTCATAAGCATACTTCTTAATTTTCATTTTAGGGCAATTTAAATTTTGACATGATGCCGTTGGGCAGAATAATGAAAAATTTGAGTTTTTTTACAGTAAAGTATGCGTATTGAACAAAAACAACTTCAGCACCCCATGGCGTCCCTGTGACTCAGAGCTAAAAATTTTTTTAAAAAAAGGGGTTTTGCGCTTTTCAGCGGCCATTTATGGTTTGGGTTTTCTTCTTATTTTCACGATGGTAAAACTTTAAAAATAAAGGGGTACAATCCTGCCAGCTTACCGAAAATTTTTAAAAAAACCCAAGTTCGTGGCTTGGGAAATATTTTTCGAACATTTGGACCCCAAAAAAATTTTAATTTTTTTATTGAAGAGCTTCAGGATGGGGGGAAAAGAAAAAATTGAAACTTAAAACATTTTTCGGGTTTTGCCGCATTTCCCACAAATATTTTTAATCGTTTACGTCAGAGGACTTTATAAACATACCACTTATTTTTTAAATTTGGGGGAATGATTTTTTACTGATGCCATTTTCAAATTTAAAGAAAAATTTTAGAGTTTTTGCAGTTAAAATATACGCTTTTTTAGCAACAGCATTTTTTGCACCCTTATGACGTCCCCCGTGACGTCAGAGCTAAAAAAAAGTGAAAAAAGGTTTTCGCCCTAAGCCGCCTTTAAAAGTCAGATTTTCTTCAAATTTTTACGATTGGGACATCTTGGAAAATAAAAGGGGTGAAAATTTTTTTTCAGCTACCTTAATTCCGGGAAAAACCCAAGTATTGTGGCTGAAGTAAGATTCGAAACCCTAGGGGCCCAAAAAATTTTTTTTTAGGGTTTAAAAAAAAATTCGGGATGGAAAAGAAAGTTGGGGGAAAATTACACAGTTTTAAAATTCTTAAAAATTTTTTACATATATTTCGAGTCGTGACGTCATATGGGGCGAAAAAGCATATAATATTTCTGTACTTTTTTTTTTCTTTGTAACGAAAACGGTTTTTTTTCCCCGGAATACAATGTCAATTTTTTCAGCATTAAAAATGAAAAAATACCAAAGGTAAATCATTACAAAGAAACTTTATCTCCCGCCCTTTTTTCATTAAAAACAGGTTGCAGGAAAAACCTATCATTCGTTTTTTGACGAAAAGACATCCTTTTTTTCTTCTTTTCTTATTCCTTTTTTTTCTTCCTCTTATATTTGTGTTAATTTCGAGGTGTTGCCATTGACTCAGAGCAATGAAAATTTTATGGCTTATATTTCAAACCATGAGCTTTCAGATGCAATGAATTTTATATTCATACGACGTCATATTACGTCAGATGGGGACGTCAGGTGAAAAAGTTTGTACGCGGTCTACAGCCATTATTTCGGGACCGACATTCGTCAAATTTCACAGAATGTGTATGTTAGCTCTATTTGTGCATCCCTGTGTCCGTTTGTCAAAATTCGAAAAGTCCATGGTTCTATAGCGAATCAAGATTCGAACCAAGGTCGTAAATTTTTAAAGGCTTATAAAATCTGTCCTATTTAAGATAGAAAGTTGATATTTAATCAGTATATAGGTCTCTAGAAGTTTTAAACATCAGGTGAAAATAAATGTCATATGACGTCACGTGACGTCATTATATGATAATGTATTTCTAATATTAACAAGAATATTTCTATATGTTGAAATTGTCGAAGGGCAATGAAAATTTAATGACACATGCTTCAAAGGCTGAAATTTTGATTTCTATGATCTTCATATGCCTATGACGTCATATGACGTCACACTTGAAATATGCAACAAAAGTTTGTACGCGGTCTACAGCCATTGTTTATGAACCGATTTTCATCAAATTTTCACAGATTGTGTATATTAAGTTCTAGTTGTGCATCTCGGTGTCCGTTTTTCAAAATTCGAAAAGTCCATGGTTCTATAGCGAATTCAAGATTCGAACCAAGGTCGTAAATTTTTAAATGCTTATAAAATCGGATTTATTTGTGGGTCAGTGTATAGGCCTCTGGGAGTCTTAAACATTTTGTGAAAATAAACGTCACATGACGTCACTTGACGTCATTATATGATAATGTATTTCTAATATTAATAAGAGTATTTCTATATGTTGAAATTGTCGAAGTGCAATGAAAATTTAATGACAAATGATTCAGATGCTGAAATTTCGATTTCAATGATTTTCAGAAGCCTATGATGTCATATGACGTCACATTTGAAAATTTACTACGAAAGTTTGTACACGGTCCAGAGCCATTATTAATGGGCCGATTTTTATCAAATTTTCATCAGAATGTGTATATTACGTTCTTATTGTGTATACCTGTGTCCGTTTTTTAAATTCAAAAAGTCCAAGCATCTATGGCGGATCCAAGATTCGAACCAAGGACGTCAATTTTTAAATGCTTATAAAAACTGTCCTATTTGAGATAGAAAGTTGAAATTTTGTCAGTTAGTAGGTCTCTGGGTGTCTAACAATTATGTGAAAATAAACGTCATATGACGTCACGTGACGTCATTTTTTTTATCATTATTATTCTTTTCTTCTTCCTAACTAAACGCTTATTATAATATGTTGCAATAGTCCTAGGACCATGAAATTTTTATGGGTTATTAGTGATGTGAGGAAATTTTGTTTTCAATGATTGTCAGCAGCCTATGACGTCACATGACGATACAGCTAAAAATAGTGAAAAATGGTGTTTGCGCTCTACAGCCGTCATTTTTAGTCGGACTTTCTTCAAATTTTCACAGATTGTACATCTTGAAACTAAGGTGTGCATATCCTGTCAGCTAACCGAAATTCCGAAAGACCGAAGTTCTGTGGCTGAAATAAGATTCGAACATAGGACCGAAAATTTCATTTTAGGATTAAAGAGCTTCAGGATGAGATAGAAAGTTGAAACTTACACAGTTTGCAGTACTGCAGAATTTCTACATATATTTTGATTCCTGACGTCATGTGACGTCATGTGACGTCATAAGCATACTTCTTAATTTTTATTTTAGGGCAATGATTTCGACATGATGCCAGTTGTTCAGAATAATGAAAATTTCAGAGTTATGACAGTAAAGTATGCGCTTTTGAGCAACAGCATTTTCAGCACCCTATGACGTCACGTGACGTCAGAGCTAAAAATAGTGGAAAATGGTGTTCGCGCTCTACAGCCGCCATTTATGATCAGATTTTCTTCAAATTTTTACAGATGGTACATCTTGAAACTAAGGTTTGAATATTTTGTCAGCTAATCTTAATTTCGAAAAACCGAAGTATTGTGGCTGAAATAAGATTCGAACATGGGACCAAAATTTCATTTTAGGGTTAAAGAACTTCGGGATGTGATAGAAAGTTGAAACTTACACAGTTTGCAATTCTGCATAATCTCTACATATATTTTGAGTCGTGACGTCATATGACGACATAAGCATACTACTACTACTGCTACTTATTTTTTTTTCTATAACTAAACGCTTATTTTTCCGCGGAATATAATGTCAATTGTTCAGCATGAACATGAAATACTACCAGAGGTGAGTCATTACATGAAACTTCTTTCTACTGCTTTTTGCATTAACACAGGTTGCAGAAAGTCCTATCATTCGTTTTGACGACTGACATCTAGTTATTCTTCTTATTATTCTTTTTTTTTTCCCTCTTATATTGTGTTAATTTCGAGGTGTTGTCATTGACTCAGAACAATGAAAATTTATGGCATATATTTCAAACCATGTGCTTTCGGATACAATGAATTTCATATTCATATGACGTCACATTACGTCAGATTTGACGTCAGGTGAAAAAGTTTGTTCGCGGTCTACAGCCATTATTTCTGGACCGATTTTCATCAAGATTTCACAGAATGTGTTTTGTTAGGCTCTAGTTGTGCATCCCTGTGTCCGTTTTTCAAAATTCGAAAACTCCATGGTTCAAAGCGAATCCAAAATTCGAACCAAGGTCGTAAACTTTTAAGTGCTTATAAAATCTGTCCTATTTAAGATAGAAAGTTGATATTTAGTCAGTATATAGGTCTCTAGAAGTTTTAAACATTTTGTGAAAATAAATGTCATATGACGTCACGTGACGTCATTATATGATAATGTATTTCTAAATAACAAGAATATTTCTATATGTTGAATTGTCGAAGGACATGAAAATTTAATGACACATGCTTCAAACGCTGAAATTTTGATTTCTATGAATTTCATATGCCTATGACGTCATATGACGTCACACTTGAAATATGCAACAAAAATTTGTACGCGGTCTACAGCATTGTTTATGAACCGATTTTCATCAATTTTTTACAGAATGTGTATATTAAGTTCTAGTTGTGCATCTCGGTGTCCGTTTTTCAAAATTTGAAAAGTCCATGGTTCTATAGCGATTCCAAAATTCGAACCAAGGTCGTAAATTTTTAAATGCTTTTAAAATCGGTCCTATTTGAGATAGAAAAGTGATATTTGGTCAGTATATAGGTCTCTAAGAGTCTGAAACATTTTGTGAAAATAAATGTCATATGACGTCACGTGACGTCATTATATGATAATGTATTTCTAATATTAACAAGAGTATTTCTATATGTTGAAATTGTCGAAGGGCAATGAAAATTTAATGACAAATGATTCAGACGCTGAAATTTCGATTTCAATGATTGTCAGAAGCCTATGACGTCATATGACGTCATATTTGATATTGACTACGAAAGTTTGTACACGGTCCAGAGCCATTATTAATGGGCCGATTTTCATCAAATTTTCACAGAATGTGTATATTAAGTTCTAGTTGTGCATCTCGGTTGTCCGTTTTTCAAAATTCGAAAAGTCCATGGTTCTATAGCGAATCCAAGATTCGAACCAAAGTCGTAAATTTTTTAAATGCTTATAAAATCTGTCCTATTTAAGATAGAAAGTTGATATTTAGTCAGCATATAGGTCTCTAGAAGTTTTAAAAATTTTGTGAAAATAAATGTCATATGACGCCAAGTGACGTCATTATATTATACTGTATTTCTAAATACTAACAAGAATATTTCTATATGTTGAAATTGTCGAAGGTCAATGAATATTTAATGACACATGCTTCAAACGCTGAAATTTTGATTTCTATGATTTTCATATGCCTATGACGTCATATGACGTCACATTTGAAATATGCTACAAAAGTTTGTACACGGTCTACATCCATTGTTTGTGAACCGATTTTCATCAAATTTTCACAGATTGTGTATATTAAGTTCTTGTTGTGCATCCCGGTGTCCGTTTTCAAAATTCGAAAAGTCCATGGTTCTATAGGGAATCCAAGATTCGAACTAAGGTCGTAATTTTTTAAATGCTTATAAAATCTGTCCTATTTAAGATAGAAAGTTGATGTTTAGTCAGTATATAGGTCTCTAGAAGTTTTAAACATTTTGTGAAAATAAACGTCATATGACGTCACGTGACGTCATTATATGATAATGAATTTCTAATTCTAACAAGATTATTTCTATATATTGAAATTTTCGAAGGGCAATGAAAATTTAATGCCGCATGCTTCAGATGCTGAAATTTCGATTTCAATGATTTTCAGAAGTCTATGACGTCATATGACGTCACATTTGAAATTGACTAAGAAAGTTTGTACACGGTCCAGAGCCATTATTAATGGGCCGATTTTTATCAAATTTTAAATGCTTATAAAATCGGTCCTATTTGAGATAGAAAAGTGATATTTGGTCAGAATATAGGTCTCGTCGAGTCTTATACATTTTGTAAAAATAAATGTCATATGACGTCACGTGACGTCTATAAATGAAAATGTATTTCAAATATTAACAAGAGTATTTCTATATGTTGAAATTATCGAAGGACAATGCAAATTTAATGACAAATGAATCAGACGCTGAAATTTTGATTTCAATGATTTTCAGAAGCCTATGACGTCATATGACGTCACATTTGAAATTGACTACAAAAGTTTGTACACGGTCCAGAGCCATTATTAATGGGCCGATTTTCATCAAATTTTCACAGAATGTGTATATTACGTTCTTATTGTGTATACCGTTGTCCGTTTTCAAAATTCGAAAAGTCAAGCATATATGGCGGATCCAAGATTCGAACCAATGACGTCAATTTCTAAATGCTTATAAAAACTGTCCTATTTGAGATAGAAAGTTGAAATTTTGTCAGTTAGTAGGTCTCTGGGTGTCTTAACAATTATGTGAAAATAAACGTCATATGACGTCACGTGACGTCATTTGTTCATTTTTATTATTCTTTTCTTCTTCCTAACTAAACGCTTATTTTAATATGTTGCAATAGTCCTAGGACGATGAAATTTTTATGGGTTATTAGGCACGTGAGGAAATTTTGATTTCACCCCTACTGCATATATGTAGCCATATCTCAATAAATATCGATTTTTGTAAATATATGTATGAATATAGAATTATAGCTGAATAATTGACGTTTCCAAAGATATTTAGTTTATTAAAATTGGTTTACGCAATACAAAGTTATAAGCAAAAAAAACTAAATGAAATGAAGCTAATTTTGCTGATAATATGCTGTTTTCTTGAGGTTTAAACAGTCAATATCTCAGAAACGACTGAAGATAAGTTTATACATTATGCGTATAAAATGTAGCATGTTTGAAGAGCTTTCTAACGGTACCAAGTTTATTGAAATTGGACTTCATATAAGAAAGTTACATGGAAAATAAGATATTTCATAATCATGCATCATAAAAATATGGAAAAGGTCACGCGCAGGGGTCACCAAGCTTAAATACTTGCGCAACGACTTAAAAAAAAAAAAAAAAAAAAAAAAAATATATCAAATTGCAATTGATGGGCTATATCTTGATTTTTTTTGTTGTTGTTGTTGTTGTTGTTTTTTGTCGAATGTTGACTGTTTCAAAAAAAGCATTGAAGTTAATACATGTACAACGGCACAAGACAAAAATCCGTATTTGCAACACTATGTAGCTAGCGAGCAGTTTGCAAGCCTTGAAAAATCACACGCAGCCCCACATTTTAGACCATCTAAAAACTGCATTGTTATGCTAACGATATTCATATGCATCAGTTTGTAGGCTGGGATGTTACCTTTCAAAATATCACCATAGTTCGAAATTCCAGGAATTTATGGCAAAACTACGGAAGCCCAAACACGCCAAAATCGCTAAATACGATTAACTACGTTACAGGTGTCGAAAGGATATAGCACTATACAAATATTCAATACTTCTTCCTAATGAGGCTAAACTTAACCTGAAATTTTTCATTATTTTGAACAACGGGAATCATGTCGAAATCTTTCCCCTTTAAAATGAAAATTATAAAAGTATGCTTTTGACGAACAGGACTTCATATGACGTCACGACTAAAAATTTATTTTGTAAAAAAATTCTGCAAAAACTGAAAAAATTTTGTAAGTTTCAATTTCTATTCATCCTGAAGCTTTTTTAATCCTAAAATGAAATTTTGGGTCCTATGTTCGAATTTATTTCAGCCACATTTGACGTCATGTGACGTCATAAGCATACTTATAATAAGGATTTTCTTCAATATTTGAAGATGCTGTATATCAGAAAAGTAAATAAGTATGATCAGTTTGACATAGTTAGCAGAAAGCCCTTCTTTTGTCAGAACAAAAGGAGTCTAGTTATTATTATTATTATTATTTGTCTTCCTTTTGAGGTTCAAATTAAACAGGTTGCCAATAAGCCAGCAGCATGAAATTTTAACAGTGATCAGAGTGACTTTGACCCTTTTGAATGCACCAAATTTTATCTTCATATGACGTCTTGTGACGTCACTGTTGAAAAATGCTTACCAAATTTGGTTCGCGCTCCTGCCGTCAGTTTTAGTTCAGACGGCCTAATATTTTCTCAGAAAGTGGAAATTAGATGTAGATGTGCATACTTACTGAACTTTTCAAAATTCAAAAGTTCGAGATTTTATGTCAAAATCGAATTCGAACTTTGGTCATAAAAACATAATTTCGTATTACAAAGGCTTCTGATGAGCTAGAAGCATGACAATTGGACAGCATATGTGTCTTGGATCTTCTTTGTCTTCCATGACAACTGACGTCGTATGACGTCATTTAACGTCATATCGTAATAAGCAATTTTACATTTGAAATAACCGTTTTTAGGCCCTGCAGGCTTTATTTTTGAGCGATTTACATGTAACCTTCATTTAATATGCAACTTAGTGTCCGTCGAACATGGTGACATCCGTTTCCGGAAAATCACATAGGTCAAGGTCATATTTCATTTATCGGTTTTTTCTTCGGCCTTTAATATCTCAAAAACGAAAAATATTTTATTGAGACACCATGCGTATAATTTGTGCTTTGAAAGGCCTTTCAGATGATATATAGTTTTTGAAGATCGGGGTTGAATCAGTTGAGTTATTGCAGAAAAACAAAAATGTTGCAACCCAAGGCTCACTTAACTACTTACATCTCGATAATTATGATTTTTGTTAATAAGAGTATAAATATAATTTGTAGATCAATGCCTGGCCGTTCTTTTGGTGTTTAAATTTTAAAGATTGACCTAATATTCATTAAATTATAGGGAAAAACAAAACGATATGAACATATTTATCTCCGATTTTTGCCGTATGCTCAAGGTTTAAACGCCCGTATCTATGAAGCGAGGGATTGTTGGAAATCAAAAGACCTTTCTAACGGTAGCTAGCTTTTTAAAATTGGACTTAATATAAGGAAGTTAAGAATGCAATAAAACCGTTCTTTCATGCACTCCAGCAGTAAGTCCCGATCACTTGATTCCTTTTGTTCGAAGAAACTAATGATTTTTTAAAAATAACATACAATATTTTTTGCATGATGTAATGTGGTTCTAATGATATGCAGATTTAATGATCGGACCATAAATTATAAAGTTATTTGTCGAAAGGCAATAATAGACATGAACATCTTTTTGCCTTTTTTTACCGATTCTTTAAAAATAACTTTCTATATCTCAGAGCCCGTAATAGAAAAGTTGAAACATGAAACACGTAAAATTTTGGGAAATTTAAAGGCCTTTCTAATGGTACCTAGCGTTTTAAAATTGAACATCGGATATCCTATAAGAAAGTTAGATGAAAATAAGAATTCATTTAAACCGTTCTTTCATGCATTTCTGCAGTTAGTCCCTATCATTTGATTGCTTTTTTTCTAAGAAAATATAAATTTTGAAATAACATAAAGAACAGTATTATTAGCGTGATGCAATGCGGTTCTAATGGTATGCAGAATTTAATGATGGGACCATAAATTATAAGTTATTTGTCGAAGGGCAATAATAGACATCAACATCGTTTTGCCGATTTTTTTGTCGTTTCTTTGAAAAATAACTTTCTATATCTCAGAGCACGTAACAGAAAAGTTGAAACATGAAACACGTGAAATGTTGGAAATATAAGGCCTTTATTTTTTAGCTCACCTTAGCACTTGTGCTCGGGTGAGCTTTTGTGATCACCTTTTGTCCGTCGTGCGTCGTCAGTCGTCCGTCGTCAACAATTGCTTGTGAACTCTCCAGAGGACACTGTTTTGGCCCTATCTTCATGAAACTTGGTTTTGATGTTTGTCTACATGATATCTCGGAAGAGTGTGAAATTGGGTCATGTGGGGTCAAAAACTAGGTCACCAGGTCAAATCTTAGAAAACCTTCTGAACACTCTAGAGGCCACAGTTTTAGCCCAATCTTCATAAATTTTGATCAGTATGTTTGTCTACATGATATCTCGGATGAGCTCGAAATTGGGTTACATAGGGTCAAAAACTAGGTACCAGGCAAATTTTGAAAAACCTTGCGACATCTAAGGCGCATTTTAGCCCAATCTTCATGAAAAATGATCAGGGGTTGTCTCAAAATTTGTTTTGAAAGCGATATGGGGTAGTCACTAGGTCAAATCTTGAAAAACCTTGTGAACATTCTAGAGGCCACAGTTTTGGCCCAATCTTCATAACATTTGGTCAGGTATTGTCTACATAATATCTCGGATGAGTTTGAAATTGGGTCAAGTGGGGTCAAAAACTAGGTCACCAGGTCAAATCTAGAAAAACGTTGTGAACTCTCTAGAGCCACAGTTTTGGCCCAATCTTCATAGATTTGGTCAGGATGTTTTGTCTACATGATTCTCGGATGATTCGAAAATGAGTCACATGGGTCAAAAAGCTAGGTCACCAGGTCAAATCTTGTGAACACTCTAGAGGCCACATTTTTGTCCCAGTCTTCATTAATTGATTGAATGTTGACTGATATCTGGGATGATCAAAAAAAGAGTACATAGTAAAAAGCTAGGTCCCGGGTCAACTTGTGAACACCTAGAGGCCACATTTTTGTCCGTCTTCATAAACTTGATAAAATGATGACTGCATGAATTCCCAGTTGTGTGCAAATTCAGGTAGGATCAATATGTAGGTCACTTAGTCAAATGTTAGAAAAACACTTTATATGCCAGATTTTTGTCATTATGCCTTACACAGCAACTTACTCAGTGAGCGACACAGGGCCATCTTGGCCCTCTTGTTTTAAATTGGACATTTTAAACTATTTATGTTTGCACTCAACAGCTGGCAATTCGGGACTGATTTTCTTCAATTTTTGAAAATGGTGTATGTCAGAAAATTAAATAATATGATCAGATTTGACATGGTTTGCAGTGCAGAAAGGCCTTTCTTTTGTTCAGGATAAAAGAATTCTAGTTATTATTCTTTTTTCTTTTTTTCTACGCTTTAATTTCTTATGATGCAATGACCCAAAGGGGCAATGAAAAATTTTAATGGCATATACTTCAGATGCTGAAATTTTGATTTCAATGATTTTCATATGCCTATGACGTCATTTGACGTCACACTTGACGTTGTCTACAAAAGTTTGTACGGGGTTTCTATACCCGTTATTTTTCTGCGCCCGATTTTCATAAAAATTTCACAAAATATGTATTTTAGCTCTAGTTTGCCTTCTCGTGTCCGTTTTCCAAATTTCGAAAAGGTAATGGTTCTATGGCGAATCCAAGATTCAAACCCATTGACGTCAAATTCAAATGCGTATAAAATCGCTTCCAATAATTGGAAAGAGGGTATTTAGTCAAATATAAGTCTCTAGGATTACTTTACTTTCCCCTGAAGATGACGTCATATGATGTCCATATGACGTCATGAGGTGAAAAGTAATTTTTAAAATTTACGTGTTAATTGTTATATGTTGAAAACGTCCGAGCACCATAAAATTTAATAGCCTATGCTTCAGATAGAAAATATGGCATTTCAATAATGTTCATTTGACTATGACGGTTTTGACGTCAAACTTGACGTCTAAAAATATTTGTACGCTGTCTACAGCCATTATTTCTGGGCCGATTTTCATCAAAATTTCACAGAATGTGTATGTTACACTCTAGTTGTGCATACTGGTTTCCGATATTCCAAATTTCCCAAGAATGCAAAGGTTTTATAGCGAATCCAACATTCAAATTTCACTGACGTTAAAATTCAAATACGTATAAAATCGCTTTCAGATAAGCTAGAAAGACGATATTTGGACAGAATATAAGTCTCTAGGATTTATTTACTTTCTAAAGAGATAAACGTCATATGACGCATGAGGTAAAAAGAAATTTTTAAAATTTATCTGTTAATTTTATATGTTAAACGTCCGAGCACCTTGAAAAATTTTAAAAACATATGCTTCAATAAAACATTTTGCATTTCAATCATTTTTCATTTGCCCTTTTATTGTTTTTGACGTCAAAATTGACGTCGTCTTAAAATAATTTTACGCGGTCTACAGCCATTATTTTGGGCCGATTTTCACCAAAATTTCACAGAATGTGTATGTTAGGCTCTATTTGTGTATCTCGGTGTCCATTTTTTAAAAAATTCGAAAAGGCAATGGTTTTATGGCGAATCCAATATTCGAACCATTGACGTCAAATTTCAAATGCGTATAAAGTCGCTTACAGATGAGCTAGAAAGATGATATTTGGACAGGATAAAAGTCTCTAGGATTTATTTACCTTCTCAGAAGATGAACGTCATATGACGTCATATAACGTCATGAGGTGAAAAGAAATTTCTAATTTTTACCTGTTAATTTTTATATGTTGAAAACGTCTGAGCACCTTGAAAATTTAATAGCCTATTTTTCAGATAGAACATTTTGCATTTCAATAATTTTCATATGACTATGACGTGTTTTGACGTCAAACTTGACGTCGTCTAAAAAGGTTTTTACGCAGTGTATAGCCATATTATTGGACCGATTTTCCTCAAAGTTTCACAGATTGTATATGTGACTCTCTTGTTGTGTATCCCGGGTCCATTTTTCCTAATTCGAAAAGGCAATGGTTCTATTGCGAATCCAAGTTTCGAACTATTGACGTCAAATTTCAAATACACATAAAATCGCGTCGAGATGAGTTAGAAAGTTGATATTTTGACTGAATATTAGTCTTTAAGACTTATTTCTATTCTGTGAGGATTAATGTCATTTAAGGTCATAAGACGTTATAAGGTCAAAAAGAATGTTTGATATCTACGCGTTAATTTCTATATGTTGAAAAGTTCCAATGGGGCATGACAAATTTATTTGATATATTTTATATACTTGATATTTCATTTCATTGATTTTCTTATTCCTATGACGTCATATGACATCAAACATGACGTTGTCTACACAAGTTTGTATGCGGTCTACAGCCATTATTTCAGGACGGATTTTCATCAAAATTTCACAGAATGTGTATGTTACGCTTTAGAAAATTTTGGAACCAATTAGAAGCATTGATGTCAAATTTCAGTTCAGATACGTATAAAATCACTTCTAGATAAGATAGAAAGCTAATATTTGGTCTGAGTATAGGTCTCCAAGTCTTCTTTACATTCTGAGAAGATGAACGTCATATGACGTCATGTGACCTTATAAGGTCAACGTTAATTTTGTTAAAATTAAACGTTTATTTTATGTTTGATTTGCATGAATTTTTACTGAAGGTGCACCATGTGATCCTATGAAATAATATCACTTCCATTTCCGGAAAAATGTTAAGTTCAGTCATTACTTATATCTAAGGTAGATCGAATCATGTGAAAATCGAATTGTAAGCAATTTAAAAAATTGATTTGCTACATAGATTGTAGAAATAACCCAAATTAATTGAAATCGATATAAAAAAATGATTTTCAGTTACTTTTGCAATATCCTCCAAGTTAAACGGATTATCTTTCAAAGTTTATTGAAGTTATGGCCAAAAAAAGCAAGTTCAGGCAGGAATTTCATCTTTTTACGTTTTTTGCTTGAAGTGTTTGACAAATGTAGCAGAAAGTCCTATCATTCGTATCAACGAATGAAATCTAGTTATTATTCCTCATTTTCCAACCAAATCTAATATTAATTTCAATATGTTGTCAGTGTCTGAGCAAAATGAAAATTAAATTGCTTCGACAAAAAAGTTTTTAAAATCAATCATTTTTAATTTTCAATGACGTCAATTGACGTCAGATTTGACGTCAGCTTCAAAAGTTTGTTCGCGCTCTAGAGCCTTTATTTTAGCTCACCTGAGCACAAGTGCTCAAGGTGAGCTTTTGTGATGCCTTCGTTTATTTGTAAATATGGCCCTTCGTCCGTCGTCCGTCTTGCGTCGTCAACAATTTGGCTTGTTAACACATTTTTTGGCCAATTTTCATGAAACTTGGTCAGAATGTTTGTCTCTATTAAAATCTTGGACAAGTTCGAATTTGGGTCATGTGGAGTCAAAAAGTAGGTCACGAGATTAAGTCTTATAAAAACCTTGTTAAGACTCTAAAGGCCACATTTTTGGCCAAATCTTTATGAAACTCAGTCGGAATGTTTGTTTCCATAAAATCTTGGACAAGTTCGAAATTGGGTCATGTGGGATCAAAAAGTAGGTCATGAGGTCAAATCTTAGAAAAACGTTGTTAACACTCTAGAGGCCACATCTTTGGCCAAATCTTTATGAAACTTGGTCAGAATGTTTGTTTCCATAAAATCTTGGACAAGTTCGAAATTGGGTCATGTGGGGTCAAAAAGTAGTTAATGAGGTCAAATCTTAGAAAAACCTTGTTAACACTCTAGGGGCCACATTTTTGGCCATATCTTCATGAAACTTGGTCAGAATGTCTGTTTCCATAAAATATTGGACAAGTTCAAAAGTGGGTCATGTGGGGTCAAAAAGTAGGTCAATATGAAAAATGTTGCTCATTTATAATCAGGTGAGCGATTCAGGGCCATCATTGCCCTCTTGTTGGATAGTTTATCTTGATATTTTCACAGAAGATGTATGTTATGATATATATGTGCACCTTGTTTTTCAAATTTTCAAATTCGAAAAATTTAAGAATTTATGGCCAAACCGAGTTTCGAACCTTGGTCCTAAAACTATTATTTAATGTTACAAAGGCTACTGATGAGAAAGAAGCATGAACATTGGACAGCTTATTGGCCCAGAGGTCTTCTTTCTTTTCTCTGAAAGATTTGCTTTTAGGTCACGTGGTTATGACGTCATTTAATGGACAAAATCCTATTTTTTCAAAGATTTCTCTCGCTCTGGCATCATGCATTTTGAGTCAATTTTAATGAAATTGAAATTGCAACGATAAAAAAAGTCTTTTTTTATACATTCAATCATTTTCAATTTTCTTTGGCGTCATATTACGTCAGATTTGACGTCAGCTTCAAAAGTTTGTTTGCGCTCTAGAGCCTACAATTTTGGTCCGATTATCTTGATATTTTTACAGAAGATGTATTTTAGGATGTAGATGTGAAAAGATTAAGATTTCACGGCAATACCGAGTTTCGAACGTTGTCCAATAATTAAATTTAAATGTAACAAAGCCCCCTGATTCGTTAGAAGCATGAGAATTGCACAGCATATCGCCATAGAAGTTTACATTCTATTTTCTGAATGATTTCCTCTTAAGTCACGTGGTTATGACGTCATCAAAAAGACAAAAATAATTTTATTAAAGATTTCTTTCGCTCTGGTATCATGAATTTTAAGTCAATCTTAATTATATCTTAGAATGGATAGAGTTAAAATTGAAGTGATGCATACTGCAAGAAATGTTTGCTTTGTCACGTGATTATGACGTCATGTATATTTAAGCAAGAATTATTTTGAAAAATCATATTAAATCGCCAATTAGACCAATGACTTAAACTTTTCATAAATGTCGAAACTTAGTACGTTCATAAGGACTTGAAAATTTCAAGTGATTACGTCATCAAACATGGCAGTTATTCATGTTTGATGGAATGCCTACTTGAAAATTTGAAAACAAACCTGTTCGCATTCTCGAAGATACTTTTTTTCTTGATTAATAGAACGTAAGCTGAACATGTCCTTGCAAAAAGGATATTTTTGTTTAGTCACTTGATTTTGACGTCATTAAAATATAAAAATCATTCATTTCAATACGTATTCACGCTCCAGCGTCATGAGTATTGATGCCAATCTTAAGCATACCTTAAAGAATTTATGTTGTGTCACTTGTTTATGACAACATTGATTTGTAAGCAAAATATATTAAAAAGATCAAAAGATTGTTTAATTAACTTAATAAGTAATAATGCCGTACCTTAACATGTCCAGAAAATTTCAAGCGATTACGTTATCAAAAATAATTTATTAATGTTCTTCGTAAAAGGACTAATTCATGGAAATATATTAATTTGAAGAAAGAAATGTAAGTGGTCATTGGGTTGGTTGAGCAAGATCCGATTGTTCTTTCGTAGGAATAAATGCCTGCGTTGAATAGTGAATTGTGATACGTTTTATACGCCCATCTTAAGATGGGGCGTATTATGTGAACACTCACGGCGGGCGTGCGGGGGGGTGTGGAACATTTGTTGTCCGGGCTCTAACTTCAATACCGTTTGCCCAATCCTTTTCAAACCTTCCACACATGTGCATGGCTATAATATCTCGGTTGAGTTCGATATCCAGCATTATCGCGTGAATGACTTAGAAGTTATGGCCCTTGACGTACACAAAATACTTGAAATTGTGATTGTCCGGGCTCTAACTTCAATACCGTTTGCCCAATCCTTTTCAAACTTTTCACACATGTGCACGGCCATAATATCTCGGATGAGTTCATTATCCAGCATTATCGCGTGAATGACTTAGAAGTTATGGCTCTTGACGTACACAAAATACTTGAAATTGTGATTGTCCGGGCTCTAACTTCAATACCGTTAGTCCAATCCTTTTCAAACTTTTCACACATGTGCATGGCCATAATATCGCGGGTTGGTTCGATTATCCAGCATTATCGCGTGAATGACTTAGAAGTTATGGCCCTTGATGTACACAAAATACTTGAAATTGTGATTGTCCAGGCTCTAACTTCAATACCGTTAGTCCAATCCTTTTCAAACTTTTCACACATGTTCATGGCCATAATATCGCGGATGAGTTCGATATTCAGCATTATCGCGTGAATGACTTAGAAGTTATGGCCCTTGATGTACACAAAATACTTGAAATTGTGATTGTCCAGGCTCTAACTTCAATACCGTTAGACCAATCCTTTTCAAACTTTTCACACATGTGCACGGCCATAATATCACGGATGAGTTCGATATCCAGCATTATTGCGTGAAAGACTTAAAAGTTATGGCCCTTGACGTACACAAAATACTTGAAATTGTGATTGTCTGGGCTCTAACTTAAATACCGTTAGACCAATCCTTTTCAAACTTCCACACATGTGCATGGCCATAAAATCGCGGATGAGTTCGATATTCAGCATTATTGCGTGAATGACTTCGAAGTTATGGCCCTTGATGTACACAAAATACTTGATATTGTGATTGTCTGGGCTCTAACTTCAATACCGTTAGTCCAATCCTCTTCAAACTTTCCACACATGTGCATTGCCATAATATCTTGGCTGAGTTCGATATCCAGCATTCTCATGTGAATGACTTTAAAGTTATGGCCCTTGATGTACACAACATACTTGAAAATTTGCTTGCCCCTAGTCCTTAGACCCTATGAGGTGTTGTCAGATCTTGCAGTTAATTAATAGAAATGTATCAACATTTTTTTTTTTTATGATTAACATCATTAACTAATGGGATTTTGGAATTATTTTGCTTATTTATGGACAGTAGCTTGTTTCTCTGAGCTATTTCTGAGAGTCCCCATACCATGATGGGCGTATTTTGTGGCAGTCCTGACCCTTGTTGAGTAAATGAGTCGCATTTACGATGAATTAGTATAATTATACTAGAGCCAGAAAACATATACGGATATCTTATTGCATTTGCTATCACGGCTTTCTGCAAACCTGAAGAAAATGACAAATACAAGTATATCTACCTATCGATTTTTTGTGTTTTCTAAATGTTAAACGGTTTCTTTTTCTAAATCTGTAAAAATAAGCAAATATACAAAGCAAATGAATTGTTGAAAGTTTCAAGACGTTTATAATGTTAATTCCTTAGAAATAAGAAATGATTTTCATTATTTTGCTTACACCTCTGCCTTTGTTTCCATCTAATTTTGCAAATGTAAAACTCAATCAATTTAAAGGTTGAAAGTCATTGATTTTAAAGTATTTGTTTTTCTTTTTTACAATTTCGATTGTGGATCAAATTGCAATGAATATTTGTTAAGTAATATGCTTACAAAGAAAAAGATATTAAATAAAGAATAAAAAAAACTTAAAATCGATTGAATAACGTAAGAAAACAATACTTGAGGATAGTATTATCTTAAAATTTTCCTATTTTTTTTTCTGCATGAAAGTAAACGGTTGTGTAATCAAATAAGATCCATATTTATGCTTTCTCACTATCCTCTGAAGAAGATGAAAATAAATTGAAAAAAAAGAACATAAGAATAAATAATTTATGATAATGGTGATTTATATATTTAATCATCTATTATAATGCATCATTATTCCACTTCTTTGTATCAACTTATATATTCAATACCCTTGAAATAAGCAAACGGAAAGCCGCTTCGTTTGTATCTTAAACAAACGACTTCTAGTTTTTATATTATTTTAGTGCAAATCAAGTCTAAATACATGTTTGATCCGATATTGATTATTTATCGATTTTGTAATATAATACAAAAACTCAATATTTTCCTTTTTTCACTAACATTTAGTCATTTGAGCATGCAAATAGTAAGTAGCTTCAAAATAAATCTGTTGTTTTGATTTTTCAATCGAATTATTGTCAATTATCGATTTTTATTGATTTCCCCCACCCCCCTTTTAAAGGTACAATGTTAAAAGGTAATATCTCCCTGAGTTGTTAACCGATTTGAATAATTTTCATAGCTATGGAAAGCTCAAGGTAAGATCTTATTTTGAACTCTCTTAACCGGAAGTCCATGATGAATAAAAACCGGAAATGACGTCATCAAATGTAAACAAAGACTATATCTTCCTTAGTTGTTAACCGATTTGAATCATTTAATAGCTATGGAAAGCTCAAAGTGAGATCTTTACTTTGAACTCCTTAACCGGAAGTCCATGATGAATAAAAACCGGAAATGACGTCATCAAATGTTTAAAATCGACTCTATCCCATATTGTTACCCTTTTTTTTGAATATTTTATATGGAAAGCTCTAAGTGAATTATACTTTGAAATCCTTAACCGAGTTCCAAAATAAAAAAAACCCGGGAAATTTATGTCACAATTTTAAAAATCGCCCCCCTTTCCCCTTAGTTTTCCATCGTTTAATTATTTTTTTTACTTTGGTAAGCTTAAGTGTGAACTTCACTTTGAACTCTGTAACCCCGGAAAGCCCATGGGCCTTTAAACCGGGAAATGACACATAAAAGTAAAAATGCCCCTATAATAAGTAAATCTAAAAAATATTCGCTTTCCCGGGGAAGTCCAGACCCCTTTTAAAACCGAATTGACGACATTCTATGTAAAACTGACCCTTACTTTTTTATTTAACCTCGAGGGTATAAAAAAACCATATAAAAAATGTGTATTTAAACAAGTTTTGACACCAGGCTAAAAAAAAGGTTTTTAACAATTGGAGATCAGCTGACTTAAATAGAAATTTGTACAAAATGTGGGTTTAGATTTATTTCAATGTTCTTTTGCTGGTCGTTTCTCCTACAAAATGCAATGTCATGAACAACGACGAGGGATTTACAGACCCGGGATCTAAAATGTGTAAAACACTGTTTAAATATAAGAACAACGGATCAAATCAAAAAATTTATAGGGAATGTTTCCCTTTTTTCAGTTCATAAACGTTTTCTAAAAGTGTTTAAAGTGGATCAAATTCACAAGAAGGGACAATTTTTAAGACATTGTGCTTTTAAACAGGAAATGAAAAGACAGAAAATAACCCCTCCTCCCCCGGGAAAAATGACTCCCCTCCTCCCCCTTTCCTCCTCCCCCTCAGAAGGAGTTCATCCTCTTTCCCCAGTTATTTCAAGAAAGGGAACAATCGTTTCTTGGAGGTCATGCCCATGTTTATGCAACAGATTCTGCTTTAATAACTTTCACTGCAGGGTTTCCCAAAACACAGTTACATTTCAACACGATTCTTAATCCCATTTAATATTTTCCCGCTAGGGGCCACTTTATTTCTTACCCAGATCCGGGGTTTTTGGGAAAAAGTGAAACATTTTTCAGTGGGGTCCCTGAAAACATACGTTCTCACGCTTTGGGCTAAAAAAAGAGACCGAAAAACTTTTACCAAAAATGGGAAAAAACATTAGGTTTACCGGAAATGTTTCATTCTCTTGGAACGTTCACATGAAAAGTTTCTCTTTGAAATAATTATCATTTTTTTTGTTTTTTTAAATTTTTGATTTTTCATATTTTCTAAAAACATATTTTTACATTTTTTCTTATTTATTTTAAAGTTTTTTGTTTCTTTTTTTAAAGTATGATTTTACCAATTTTATTTTCTATTTATTTTCTGCCATTTTTTCTAAAACGGGGGTTTTAATTGTCCCTTGTACACCATGATCTCCCCCTAGGGGAAAGGGCCTACCCCAAAGCCCTGATCACCCCCAGGTCGAATGTAGAAGCAGCTCGTACCATTTAACAAACGAGGTCATTTTACCGAAAGATCATTTTAATATAGATCATGAGTCATTCTAAATACAGCTCATGATGTCATATAAATCTAAATTGTTCGCCACACATGCGAAAACAACATAAGAAAAAAATGGGCCCCCTTAACAGGGCCCCTACCCTCAACCCTAAAATGGTTTATAGTAAATGAGTTACTAAAATAATAACAAAAAGGCCGCCGGGAATAAAAATAGAAACTAGGTCAAAAAAAAAGGGGCCCGTTTTTTTTACCAAACCGTCAGACTTCTACTTATGTCCTTTTGACTTTCTATCAATTGTACTGTTTGTCTATTGTACTGTCTATCCATTTAACTGTCTGTCTATTGCATTTTCTGTCTGATGTACTGTTTTACCTACCGTCTATTGCACTTTCTGTCTGATGTACGGTTTTACCGACTGCCTGTTGCACTCTCTTTCTGATGTACTGTTTTAACGACCGTCTACTGCACTCTCTGTCTGATGTACTGTTTTACCGACCGTCTATTGCACTTTCTGTCTGATGTACTGTTTTACCGACCGTCCATTGCACTTTCTGTCTGATGTACGGTTTTACCGACCGTCTATTGAATGTCAGTGTGTTATACTGCCTGGCTACTTTACCGACCGTCTATCGCACTTTCTGTTTGTTTTAATGTCCGTCTTTTTTATTGTCTCTCTTACTTATTGTCCATCTTTTGTACTGTCTTTTTCTCTCTGTCAGTTATACTGTCTCTCTTTCTTACTGTTCATCTGTTGTACTGTTTGTCCGTTATACTGCCTGTCTATCTTATTGTCCATTTGTTGTACTGTTTGTTCGTTATACTGTCTCTCTATGTTATTGTCCACCTGATGTACTGTCTGTCTGTTTTTCTCTCTGTCAGTTATACTGCCTCTCTATTTTACTGTTCATCTGTTGTACTGTCTGTCCGTTAAACTGTCTCTATATCTTACTGTTCGTCTGTTGTACTGTCTGTATTTAACTGTCTGTCCATTATACTGTCTGTTTATTATACTGTCCCTCAATATAACGGTCCATATGTTATATTTTCTGCTAGTTTTACTGTCCGGCTGCCTTATTGTCTGCCTGTTTTACTGTCTGTTCTACTGTCAGTCTATTTTACTGTCTGTTTTACTGTCTTTCTATTTACTGCCCGTCTAGAGAGAGAGAGAGAGAGAGAGTATTTTTTGGGCCTTGTATAATCTTGCTTTTCTCAATAATATTGAAAAAGTGATCTTTGAGGTCATCGTAAACGTTTCAGAAATGGTATGTGTCTACTTGTGCTTTATCATACTGATTGGTGATGAAAAAATTTCCGATGATGGACTAATAAGATCTTGTGGTATAAGGATAAGGTCACGTGGGCATGTGTGAAGAGTTCCGTCGCTCAAAAAGACAGATAATTTTTTTAATGGACTTTAGAAAAAGGTGTGAACGGTGAATATGTTTGGAACCTATATAAGTTGATGGGCGAAGAAGTGGGAATAAAAAAGGGGTTAAAAAAGGGGGAATTTGCATGATGAACAAACAGGCTTGATGAATAGATTGCTTATAACAACAGTGCCAAGTCTGGTACCTGCAAAACTAAGATGATTTATCTCGCTGAAAGGGGGATAATAATATTTACAAAATACTTCAGCATTTTTTAAAATATTTTCAAAACTTATTATGTTAACCTCTATTTTAAAAGTTTTATCTTAATTCAATGAAGAAAAATGTGCGTATTTTTCTACCCTACACAATTAATTTCACTCTATTTAATATTTCGGCAAAAGTTTGCCTTTTTCAAGAAAAAATAACCCATAAATTTTAGCAAGTTCTACATTATATATACTTGGAAAAGTCGCCATATTGTTATTGCTATGAACGACGTCAACGTCATACAAAACAACGTCAAAAGATGATATTGTTTAGCGCCTTTTCTGGACGTCAATTGATGTGAAGTGGCAAAGAAGGTTGCTGCTTAATCCATGAGTAGTGTAGGGTGGCAATATGGCACCCTGACTTTTTAAAAAAAAAAAATTTTGGCACCGGGGTTTAAAATTTATGGCCCCGACGAAAATTTATGGCACCTTGTGTTTTATCGAAAAAAGATATGGCACCGTATGTTGCATGAATAAAAAAAATGTCCTACCGTTAGATCTAACTAGGGTGACTTAAAAACTGAAGAGAAA
>CM037777.1:109179744-109229744 GCA_021229015.1 Solen grandis | reverse complement strand
CTCGACAGAATGGACATAGTCGTTCCCCTTCACTAATCCCCTCATACCTTCCCGTTTCTATTCTAATAGACGCTACACCACATCTAAACTTGCTGACAGCAGACAAATGTAGCAGAAAGTCCTATCATTCGTATCAACGAATGAAATCAAGTTATTTTTTTTTTCTTCCTCTTATGTTTGTGTTAATTTCGATGTGTTGCCATAGACCCAGAAAAATGAAGATTTTATGGCATATATTTCAAACCATGAGCTTTCGGATACAATGCATTTCATATTCATATGACCTCATATAACGTCAGATTTGACGTCAGGTGAAAAAGGTTGTACGCGGTCTACAGCCATTATTTCTGGACGGCTTTTCATAAAATTTTTACAGAATGTGTATGTTAGGCTCTAGTTTTGCATCCCGGTGTCCGTTTTTCCAAATTTGAAAAGGCAAAGGGTTTATGGCGAATCCAAGATTCGAACTAATGACGTCAAATTTCAAATGCGTATAAAATCGTTTTCAGATGAGCTAGAAAGCTGATATTTGGACAGATTATAAGTCTCTAAGTGTCATATACATTCTGTGATAATTAACGTAATTTGACGTCATATGACGTCATTATGCTAATAAATCTTTCGTATTGAATCGTAACGATTTTTAAGGCCTGTAGGCTTTACTTTTTGTATGATTTGCTTGAAATTTTGTCTGAAGATGCAGTATTAGATTCTATGGAGCCATGTCACTTCCGTTTCCGGAAAATCCCAAAGGTCAAGGTCTTATATCAATTATCGGGTTTTTCTTCATCCTTAAATATCTCAAAAACGATAAATATTCGATCGAGACACTATGCGTATAAGTTGTAGTGCTTAGGAAGACCTTTCAGATGATATTTAGTTTTTGATGATCGGGGTTGAATCGGTTGAGTTATGGCGGAAAAAAATGAAAATTTGGTAACCCTCAGTGTGTTTAACAGTTTATATCTCGAAAACCTTTGATTTTTGAAAATATAATGATGGATATTATTTGTAAAGCAATGTTTGGCCTTTCGTATGATGCTAAAAGTTTAATGATTGGCCAAAGATTCATGGAGTAATGGGAAAAAAAAACGAAATTCCTGCATATACCTTTGGTGATTTTTTCATTTTTCAGGAGGCTTAAGAGCTTCTATCTCAAAAAGTATTAAAAATATTCCTAAACATAAACATGTGAAATGTAGAGAATTTTCAGACGATTGTTTTGGTATCTTAAGTTTTGAAATTGATCAAAGTATAAGGAAGTTACATCAATTTCCGTGTTGTCAAAGTTTTGGAATTAAAATTTGAAATAAGTGCAAACATTAAGCGAGTGAGATGTAGAGAATTTTAAGACGATTAATTTGGTACTTAGAGTTTTAAAATTGATTAAAGTATAAGGAAGTTACATCAAAAATACGAATTTAAACCCAATTGTTAAAATTTTCGAAAAATATCCTACTTTCGCTTTCACCTTAATTGAAGCATTTTTTCATATAAATTGCAAAATAAACTTTTTACTAATATCATATTGATATTACTAGCTAAATAAGTGATGACAATAATTTAATGGTGTTTTAATTCTATTCTTTATCAATGTAGTATAATACAGTGCAGTATACTCTACTAACATACGCCATCCAGGATTATGCGCCATCCATGCGCCATCCAGGGTTCTATAGCGCCACTCACTTTATTACTGGTCGTATAGGTATAAAATTTCACAAGTAGCATTATAATAGCATTTTACAACATCTGTGCAAATTTCATACGAACATTTTATGTTTTTATTGCATATTAGCCTTTGATATATCTTAATTTTTTTATGTTTAAATCCATTTTCAAAATTCACTTCAAGATCTCAACGGTGGGGGACTTGATGCCGTCCGGGGTTTGAAGACGTCACCCGTGTTATTTCAAGTCGTATTTGTATGAAATTTCACAAGTTGCTTTAAAATAACATTTTACAACATCTGTGCAAATTTCATACGAAAATTTTATGTTTTTATTGCATATTAGCCTTTTCCTTTTTTTCCGATCTCGCACCTGTAAAGTTTGGTACGTTGCTATTATGCGGATACCAAATCCGGATCTAGTGTTTGCGTGTCATCCGTTATATTTTAAATAAGAAAACAAAAAAAAATAAGGAGACTATAACATAAAATTTGTTAAATTCATTTAAATTAAGTTTGAGAAAAAAAATCCCCGACTATACTACGGCGGTCAGACTTAAATAGGAATTTACGCTACCCTAGTATCACCGCGCCAACCGGGTTTTTACTCTATTGGTCATATCAATATGAAAATTTGCCAAAACAGAGAAGGCAATATCCTAAAATGTGTGTAAAATCTTCATTTCAATTTTGTTTTGCTTTATGCATTATATATATATATATATATATATATATATATATATATATATATATTTTAAATCCCCGCATATACCACGGCAGTAGTATAGGTATTGAATGTTTCTAGGCCACCGGGTCTAACACACTCCCTCGTTTCTCAACTCGGGAGTGTGTTAGACCCAGTGCCCTAGAAACTTCCAATACCTATACTACTACTCTATATTTATAATAAAAAATTTAAAAAAATCACACTAATGTAAAATTTAAAAAAAAAACAACAATGAAAAAAATAAGAAAATTATGTTTTTTTCCTGAACCATTTTTTACCACTCTGAATATGGAGGAGGAGGGTTTTCTAACGTATTATAAAAATTCAATATTATACAGTTTTTATATTTTTGGATATTATCTCCATTGCCTCTTTTCTCCCTGTTCTATTAATTTTTGCCTTTCTTCTTCTGAATAGTTTTTTGGAACCGCAGAGTTTTTTGTTAATTGTTTAAGCTCATTATATTTTTCTAATTCATCTAATATAAGTTTAAATTCTTGTTCAGATATCTCTCCATCTGTTAAAGCTTTAGAGATTAAATTTTTTATACTATTTAATTTACTGTTAGCAATAGTTTTAATATTATCATGTTTTTTAATTTTATTCATAAATTTACGTCTAACAATTTTTACAGAGGCTCCAACTCCTCCACATACAAGAGCTACAATTTCTAACGGAAATAGAATAGGAACAATTAAACCAATAGTTCCTATAATTATACTAGCAGACATAAAAGCTGTGTCTACTCCATCTGTTATATTTATTCCTCTTTTATATTTTTTATATAATGCTTTACGAGTATCTCTCTCATTAATTAATGTTTTCTCAATCTCTGAGATTTTTTGTAATCTATAATTTTGACTTGGTTCATGAAGTTCTACTTCCGACTGCTCTGCAGCTGTTCCATAGTCTGGCTGTGAATCTAGTATTTTACTATTTAAATCAGGGTATAAATTTGGGGCCGTTGGTTGCTTCATTTTTAAGTATATTATTTGAATTCAAACAATAACGAGGCAACAGTATTAACTACAGTTGTATTATCTACCAGACTAACAAAATTAATAACACTTCCAGCCTCAACTAAAAAAGGGCGTTCAAAATTATCATGTTTTGCTGTTGTTGTTTGTAAAGTAATATCACACCCACTTAAACGCTCTCCATCAACCAACACACCAACTCGCACTTCACCACTTGTCCTTTTACTCGACAGACCAATACCAGTAATATAACCACGCCTTATCACAACATAACCAACATCTTTTTCTCTACCGGCATTTCCAAATGAAAACACCTTACTTTTATATAAAGAACCTTTTATTTCAGCACTTATTGTAATGTTTTTTAAGGATTCCTCTATTCTTTTTACCACAAGGTCTAATTTTGTTAAAGTGTTAAGTAATTCTCTATCTAAATTTGACTTTAAATTATTAAATAATTTACTTTCTAAATTTGAGTTTAAATTAAATTTTATCTATATATACTTTTTAGAACCGAATATATTCATTTTTATTGATAAAAAATAATTTTAATTTAGTGGAAAAAGTTCCACAGTTCCCTATATGATCTCTAAAACACAATGCTTAAAATATTCCTTTTTTATCACAAACACATATATTTAATTCAGAAATATGTCCCATAGTTAATTTTTTATACTCTGGATTACTAAAGTTTATATTAACAATATCTCCAAATTGATTACTCTCAACAGGAATAACACCAAGAATATTACTAGGTGTACCATTAAAAAAATTATAAGAACTATTTATTTGTTCAAGGTGAACATATAATTGTTTATAAGGAACTAAATCTATTGATTGTTCACCATAGCATGGTAGGTTAAGAAGAGGTGAATTTTCCAAATAATGACTCTCTTTAAATCCTAACATTTTTCTTAATTCTTTGGTTATTATTAATCCATAGGTTATATCACTAACTGAACTTATTGTTGGGTATTCTTCTGCTTTTAAACAAGCAATACCATTTTTTTCATCAACAGTTAATGTTATTCTGTTGTCAAAATTTTTAAATACATCAACTATTTGTTGAAAATTATAAAAACCATCTGAAATTATTTTTTTGGGTGGTGGGGATTTACGAATGTTAGTATCAATCCATTGTCCAATTAAATTATACCAACCCATAGTATAAGTAAAACCTCTCAATCCAATTTTCTTATCTCCATGTTTATTATCTATATATTGTTGTAGGTTTATAGGTTCATTAATATTGGAAATTATATGATTCATTTTTATTGATAAAAAATAAATTTTATATAATTTAGTGGAACAAAGTTCCAGAAGTTCTCTAGATGATCTCTAAAACACTTTTTAGATGATTTCTAAAACACAACTCATTGGTAATCCATGATTATTTATTTTTTTCCCCCATTCATCACAAACACTTATAGTTAATTCAGAAATATTTCCTATAGTTAATTTTTTATACTCTGAATTATTAAAAATAATATTAACAATATCTCCAAATTGATTACTCTCAACAGGAATAACTCCTAAGATTTTACTAGGTGCTCCATTATGAAAATTATAAGAACTATTTATTTGTTCAAGGTGAATATATAATTGTTTATAATTACTAATAATATTAGCTTTTATTTTCTCTTCTTCTATTCTTTCTTTTTCTCTTTCTATTCTTTCTCTTTCTATTCTTTCTTTTTCTCTTTCTATTCTTTCTCTTTCTATTTCTCTTTCAAACTCTTCTAATATTTCTCTATCTCTTTCTCTTTCAATCTCTTCTATTCTTTCTCTTTCTCTTTCTAATCTTTCTCTTTCTATTCTTTCTCTTTCTATTTCTCTATCTCTTTCAATCTCTTCTAATATTTCTATTTCTCTTTCAAACTCTTCTAATATTTCTCTATCTCTTTCTCTTTCAATCTCTTCTATTCTTTCTCTTTCTCTTTCTATTTCTTTCTCTTTCTATTCTCTATCTCTTTCAATCTCTTCTATTCTTTCTCTTTCTCTTTCTCTATCAAACTCTTCTATCTCTTCCATTATTTCTCTTTCAAACTTTTCTTTATCATATTCTAAAAAACTTTCTCCTTTCTAAGTTTTTTTTTCTTTTCTCTTTTCATAATTCTATATAATTTTTAAATGTTTCTATTTTTTTTTTAAATTTGGAATTTGAAAAACCCATTATTTGAATATTTTCTATATTATACCATCCTATAGTATAATTAAAACTTCTTAATCTAATTTTCTTATCTCCATGTTTATTATCTATATATTGTTGTAGGTTTATAGGTTTATCAATATTAGAAATTATATGGTACATTTTTTACCGATAAAAAATGATCCCTGAAGCTTTTAAATATAATGAAGATGTTAATTATTTACATGGAGGAGTGTTTAAAAAAAAGAATATTAACATTATAAAACAAGAAATAATAATTTCATCAGATGGAAAAAGTTTTAATGCAAATTTCCCTAATATATTTGAAAAATATTTATTACCTAAAGTTACATCAGAAGAAATAGTAGAAAGGTGGGAAAGTGATTGGATGTTATTTTGGCAGAATCAATTAAACTTTGCTATTTGGTGTTCAACTACAGGTTGTGGAGTTGACATAAAAAATCATATAAATGCGGGTAGTGTTTCACAGCCGGACAAGGGAACCGCTGCTCTGCACAAAGTCCGAGGATTAACAGGTTCTTTATTCTTATTCCATATTTATTATCAAACAAGAAGAATATTAAAAGAATTATCTATTTCTCTTCCACAAAATAAAAGTTGGAATGCTTTTAATAATAATTATGATAGAGAAGCTTATGAAAAAATTTGTAGTGAGTTTAATGTAAATCCTAATACAGATTGGAGACATAAAGAAGGTCTTGGAATTGTATATACAACAAGTCATACAGCTTGGGAAAGAACAGATTTTAGAAGAGATAATTCTTCACAACATATAAAAAGCAGCACTTCTCAAAATTTAGATTTATCAAAAATGACATTTGGTCCTGAAGTACCTGGAGGAAGACATTGTGGTATTTCAAAATGTGAATATCTACCACCTAAAAAAGTTCATATTGATTATCTCCAACAACCAGATGAAATTAAAAACATATGGACAACTTTTATTCTTGATGAGTCAAAAGGTTTTACACAAGCAGGAGTTGAAAGAATTAATGAGTCTATAAGAATATATTGTTGGGCTATTCTTGGAGCACAATCTCAAACTAAAACAGATATTTTAGGAACAGGAATGGCATTTGATGCTCAAAAACAATTTTTAGCAAATGTTCAAGATGCAGTTGACAGTCCAATTGATATACCTACTCAAATAAAAAAATATGAAAGTGTATTAAAATATGCAAGAAGCAAAGTTGATTAAAATTGGAACAATACAAGATTATAATAATGAAATTGTAGTAGCAGAAGAAGAAAAAATTCAAACACTTGGAATAAATAATGATGTAAATGTTTCTCATGTTGAACCTACTACTACACAACCCACAGATATAAGTGGTACACCAACAAAAAAATCTTTACCAGAAATAAGTAAACCAATAAAACCTAGTGAACCAATAAAACCTAGTGATCTCATTGAAACAACGGATGAACATGAAGATGATAAAACAGCTATTATAATAGGAAGTATTACAGCAGGACTTTTAGCTTTATTTATTTACGAGTATGTTCTCTAACGGTTGTATAAATCATTCCCACAACTAAAATTAATAAAGCCCATAAATTACTACCAAACCATGCAACAACATTTCCTGTTGTTTTTAATAACCATCCTACAATAGCTCCAATAATTCCAGGTAATGCTTCTACCGCTTTTCCTGCAAGTTTTGCTAATAGTTTAGCAATATTTGATAATTGTTTTTTTATCCAATCTCTTACATTTCCTCCTTTCCAAGGAGGTTTAGGTGTTACAGTTCCACCACCTCTAGGAATAAGAGTTTCAACAATAACACCAATAATCATTCCAAAAGCAGTTAAAATACTAACAATTGTAATCCCTTGTTCTCTAAATAAAGTTTTTATTCTTTCTGCTAATGTTGTATCTTCATTTAATACTTTATGTATTGTCTCTTTTATTCTATTTATTTGAGTTCTTAGTTTTTAATTAATTAAATCTTTTTTTAAAAACCATCATTTTTTTTTTAATCTTTTTGTCCCTTCTTCATTATTAAGTTCCGTAAACGATGTTTCTGCTATTTCTTTTACCAAAGTTTCAGCCTCTTCAGCTGTATTAGGTAAATCAATCATTTCTATAGTATTAATGTTATTTTCTATATTATTAATCTTATCTCGTTCCTCAATTAATTGAGCCAACTCTTTTCTACCATGACTAACCCTTGTAGAATAAGATTGAAAATCATCTACTCCTAAAACCCTTCGAATAAAATCAATACGATATTTCTTCTGAAGTGTGTCAAGTGAATAATATTTTAATGTTTCATTATAATTGTTTGTTTCATAATATGATATAGGGTATTCTTTATTGCCATCTGAAACATATAACACAGGTCTGTTGAATTTATCCTTTTTTATTAAGGTATTAATTTCCCTCATAGGTTCTTGGTTTCTTTCATAAAACAAGTTCGTCATATGTTTCAATAAATATTCAGGGGTTGTTTCTGTATCAACATTATTATAAACATTATCAATAGCACTACTTTGACTTTGTTCATCATTATCATCTATAAGAGGAGTTTCCTCATCATAATCATCATAATCATCTTCATCAAACACAGGATTTTCAAAATCATATCCTCCTTCTGCCATTTTAATACGGATTTTATCCGGTTGCGGAGCACTATGGAATAAAAATTCCAGTTTTAAAACATTAAAAATTTCCTCTAAAAAATGGCAGCTTACGGAGAAAAACTAAACCCATACAGAAGAATAAGAGAACCTAGAGGTATTAGAGGTATTCGTCAAAGTGTTGTAATAAGCAATAATCCTTCAACTATTGATCAAAATCAACAATTGTTAGTAAGATTTCCTAATCTAAGTGGTAATGATGTTATTGTTCCTGGAACAACAAGATTAGCATTTGAAATTGAAATCAAAAGTGATAGTGATGCAAATGCAATAATATATCCAAATAAAAAAACAATAAAAAAAATTGTGATATATTTTATTGTTATATCGATTTATGGAAGTCTCCTACAGAACGTGAAAATATGGCATACCAAGGAATTGGTAAAATAAATATGTTAAGACATAGGGTTGGATCTGGTAATGCTTCCTCAGATACACAAGATGAAGCTATTGCAAAGGCATATGGAAATAGATTTTGTATTCCTTTAGATTTTGAATTATTAGAATCACATATGCCTTTTTATCAAGCTGGTCTAGGAGATAGACTTGAATATGAACTTACATTTAATGATTATAATAAAGTAGTTAAATCTAGTGATAATAATGCTTCTTACGTTATTAAGAATATTTGTTTAGAATTTGAAAGTGTTTCTGATGTTGAATTAGCTAGAATAATTAGAAATAGATTTAGTGGTAAGATGGTTATTTTATATGATAGAATACTTAGACATAGGAAAATAACAAAAAATAAATCTGATACACTTTGGAATATTAATCTAAATGTTCCGGCTAGAAGTATGAAAGGTATTCTAATGTTATTTGAAGATCCGGATAGAACATCAACAGAACATTATTTTAATCCTAAAATAACAAAAGTAGAAATAACAATAGAAGGAGTACCAAATCAACTATACAGTCAAGGAATGAGAGCTTATCAACAGTGGGATGAGATAAAAAAATTCTTTGCTTTTAATTCAAAAGATGATAAAGAAATTATTAAGATGATAAAAAAATTAAATTTCACCAATGTAACATTAGAAAAATATCTAACAAACAGTTATGCATTATGGTTAGATTTACGTTCAACGGATGATAACTCACTACACGGTTCTGGAAGAAGAATTGAAAATGCATCAGAAGGTATAACTATACAAATAACAAAAGACGCAGGATCGGATGAGCTAATAAATGTTTATCTATTTGTTATACAAGATGCACAAATTAATTTTGAAGATGGAAGATTTAAAGAAATTATGTATTAGTGCAGAGCAGCTGTTCCATAGTGAAGTATATAAATTACTAAATAATTACTAAGTATTACTAAATAATTATTATATTTACCTTAAATAATTACTAAATAATTACTAAATAATTACTATTTTTAATAATAAATTAGTGTTTCACAGTGTTAAAGCTGGCTTCATCCACAGCTGGAACAAAGTTCCATTAAAAATGGAGTTACCTAAATATCCACACTGTGCAATTATATGCGGACAAACAGGATGTGGTAAAACAGAATTTGTTTTAGATCTTTTAGAAAAAGAATATAGGGGTGTATTTAAATATATTATTATACTATGTCCAACTATTGAATTTAATAAAGCATATAAAAATAGAGAATGGATTGATGATATTAGAAATCCAAAAACAAAGAATTTATTAATTTATAATCCTATTATTAAAGGAGAAGAACAATTACAAGAACTACTAAGAATATTTTTTAATAAATATAAAGGAATTCCAACTCTATACATAATTGATGATTGTAGTGCAACTAAACAATTAACAAAGAAAAGAGATATGTTATCAGAGTTAGCTTTTTCAGGAAGACATGCTGAACAAAGTGTATGGGTTATATCACAAAGATATAATTCTGTTTTAAAAGATTTAAGGGAACAAACAAAATGGTTATGTATTTTTTATACTAAAGACAGGGATAGTTTTGAAAACTGTCTAAGAGAAAATGATGTTATCCCTACACTAGAAGAAAGAGAAAGAATTAAAGAAGAATTAAAAAAAAATAAACATAGTAAATTAATTTTAAGAACTGATCAACCAACTAGTTATTCTATTCTACTTTAAATATTTCAGTTTCTACTGTTTCTTGTTTATGTTCCATAGCACCCTGCTGTGGTTCCCTAGTATTTTTCTCGAAGTTAGTATTTTCAATTGATATCATTGTTGCTGTAAAAGGGGCTAAATAACTTCCATATTTATAATACAATTCACAACATATAGAGTTTAAAGAATTACTTAAAAAAGGATCTTCATTTTTTTTTTTTTTTTTAATATATAATTTATTAATTTCTTCATCTGATAATCTTTCAATATCAAAATGTGAAAGTTCTTTTCCTAAATATTCTTTAGACTTTCCACCTGAAATAAGAATAGTTAATCTTTCTCTTTTCTCCATATTTATTCTTTTATATTCATCAATATTTGGAATATATGAATAATTTTGTTTAGGTTGTTTAGACTGTTTAGATTGATTAATGTTGAATGGTATTCCACCATTTTGTTGTGCTTCGCAGCGGTTCCCTAGTTGTGGTTCCTTATATTGTTCATTAGTGTTGTTATGTAGAACTGATGAATTAGTATTATTTTTAAAAAGTTCTTCAGTATTCATTTTATAGAAATAAAAAATAATATTTAAAAATTTAAAAACAAAATAATATCTATAAATAAAAAAACTTATAAAACCAAAAATAACCACATTGTTTAAAATAACTAATAATAGTAAATCTGTTTTACTTAATAGTAAATCCATTTTATTATATAATAAATCTGTTTTACTTAATAGTAAATCTATTTTATATTTTATTTCTTATTATATTTATTATATTCTGTAATAATCATTCCAACAACTAAAATCAACAACCAGAACTTTATACCATTAAAAATGAGTGAAGTACAAAATCCAGATCCTGTTAAAAAAAGTAAAAACCCAAAAAGAGTTGAAGCAGGTAAAAGAATTGCAGAAGCAAAAAAAATAAAAGCTGAATTAAAAAGAAAAGAAATGGAAGAAATGAAGAAAGAAAACATTCAATTAAAATCTATTACAAAAGAGGACGGACAAAGTCCGGCTACGGAACGGCTGTATAACACTGTTAAACACAATGATGAAGTTAAAGAAGTTCAACATAGTGGACAAAGTCCACAACCAGATTTCATCCATGTAAATATATACAAAAATTATATACCTTTATGTCTAATTGGAGTTGTTGGATTGGGATTATATATGTATAATTCTAAACAAGTAAACCCCTATGGACAAAGTCCAGCTGTGAAACACATGCAGAAAGAAATTAAACCACAAGAAAAAGTTGAACCACAAGAAAAAGTTGAATATGACCCATTTAATCTTTAGTGCTCTACGGAACGGCTGGAACGAAGTTCCACTACGCAGCCGGATTTCATCCGTAGTGTTTCACAAATTTGTTTTCTAAAAAATGGCGGATGAAAAACAAATTGTTAATACAGCTTATCATGCAGGAGTAGTTTCTGTTTTAACAATTGGTTATGCAGAAATAATTAAAAAGGTTTTAAGAAAACCTGCTCCTAGAGTAGATTTAAATTTTAGTGATGTTTCAATGTTAACTCTTGATATTCTTCTAGCTACTTATACAAGAAATATGTTGGTTAAACAAGGTATTATTCCTGCTGATATTATGAAGTAGTGGAACTTTTTGTTCCATATAAAATGGCAAGTGCAATAGCGATGATGATTGGCGGAGCAGTGGTTAATGCATTTTCATTTTCAGGTAGTAATTATTTATTTTCTCATATTGGTAAAAAGGATGCTGATGAAGAGAAAAAAAGACATGATAGAGCAATGGAAGAATTACAAGCTGCACGTGATGAATGGAATAAAGAAAGATTAGAAAGACAAGATTTTTTAAATGAACAATTACAAAAAGAACAACACTCTAAACAAACCTTTGAAGATGTTGATGAATCAATAAAAGAATATTATTATGCAACTGGTGGTGATAAAACTGATAATGTTTCACAACCGTTTCGTAAAGAACCTACATTAAGTGATTTTTATACTCCTTCTGAAGATCAAAAAAATAGAGAGATTATATTTATTATTGGTGGAATGACATTAACTGGATTTGTTGCATGGAAGCTACATAAATGGTTTTATCAAATGGAAATACTTATTTTATTTACTTTTTTTTAAAATTTAATTTTATTTATTTTGTGTTTTTAAATAAACATTTTTATAATCATCAAACTTTATATCTTTAGTTATTGTTGTTTTACCTATTCCTTTTAATTTCTTTATTTCCTGTTGTGCTTCGGACGAAGTCCGGCTGTGAAACACTTCACTTAAAGTAAAAGAATAAGCTTTACTTCTTAAGAAAACTATCTCATTCATACTTTTTCCAATTACTTTTTTTTTTTTTTGTGAATGAAGTGGATGATCTTTAGGATAGTCCGAAGTATCTAGATGTTCATCTTTTATTTTTTCTAAATCTTTATAAACATCTTTTGTTGTTATTGATAAGAAGATACTATCAGTATTTTTTACGATTAATGGAAATCCACAATTAAAATCCCCAGTTTCTGTAGATAAATCATATACTATTCTTTTTTCTTTTCCTAACGATATTATCTTTTTTACTGTAGCAATTTGTTCTTTTTTTGTTATGAATAAATGGAATATATTTGGTTTATCTATTCTTGTATTAATGTTGGCATTATATCCTAGAGATGTTATAAGATAATGTAAACATGAAAATGTAATTTTACTTTTTTGTGAAAAAGAGAAATTTGATTTCTTTCCTTTCTTATATCCATCTCCTTGGTAAAATCCTCTAAAGAAGAATAATCTATAATTATAGTCTTTATTAAGAAATATTATTTTAATCTGTTGGATATATTTCTTTACACCATTCTAAACATTTATTTAAAAGATTTAAGTCTTGATTACATAAACACCAACCATAGTTTTTTGGATAAATTCCACTAGATCCATCTGCTAAAAAGAATCCTTCTATAAAAGCTTTTTTCTCTTCTAGAGTTGTTGGTTCTAATTTTAAAAATTCTTCTTTTAATGGTGGATTTAATGTTTCACAGCCGGACTTTGTCCGTAATGTTTCTTTATAATTATCGTTAAATAAAAGATTTGTATTTAGTGTTAAATCTTTAGGTTTAATAATTTCATTATCATCTTTTATTAAAGAATGATCTTCAGTTACATCAACAAATCCTACTGGTGTAACAACTCTAAAAATTTCTTTTTCTGTTTCATGTTTAATTACAGTTTTTAATTTAACAAATCCTTTACTCGTCCAAACTTCTAAATTTGTAAGTTTACAATAAAATTTACCATTTGAATATTCATATTCATCTATAATATCTTCTATCTTATCAATATATATTTTGTTTTTATATCTTTGTGTTTTACAGCCGGTCTTTGACCGTAGTATTATTGGAGTATCACCTAAAACTGAATCTGAAGCAACTAATTCATTCTTTTCCCATAGTTCATTAACAACATCATAATAAAATTGATACATTAATAATTTAGAATAATCTAATATAGCTTGTCCTAAATGGTTTTTAAATGTAACAGAAGTAACATTATTTACAATTGCAACAAGGTTATCATTGAATATAACTGAATCTTTAAAATTAGGTTTATTTATATATTTTTTTACTTCTTCTCTATCGGTAAGTAATTTAATCTCATTTCTTCCTCTTATATTTTCTAAAGTCTTTCCATAGAAACTATTATTCATTAATTTCCAAAGATCCTTTTCAAAGTTAGATGTTGATTTAGTTCTTTGTTCAGTGTTAAAATCAATATATTTTTTTAACCAATCTGATTCTTCAAATGAAATTGTTCTATAAACCTTTGTAACTTTCATTCCTAATTTTATATACTCTTTTAAAATTGAGTGATGTACAATATATTTCTTTTTATCTTTTAAAGTAAGAAATAATTTTTCTTCTTTACCTAATGGTGTTTTACAGCCGTTCCGTAGTTTATCACCTAATAAATTTAATTGATAAGGAGAAAGTTCTTCTTTCTTTATACATATCTTTTCAGGTGCTAAAGGATATTTGTTTGTTTTCTTTTTACATTCATCTGTATACTCTAAATCACATTCTATTATACAACCTCTACGGGCAGAGCCCGGCTTGGGAACCGCTGCCTTGCATTGCTTTGCATTACCCTTTAGAATGTTTAAATAATAATTAGGATCTTTTTCCCATTTAAAATCTTTAGTTGGAAGAGGTTGAGACATTGCCCATCCATATAAATTATTAGCATCTAAATATAATAAGAATTTTTCTTCTAAGAATTCACTTATATCACCTCCATTCTTTAATATTTCTTTTACTTTTTTTTCTTCATATTCATCAAATATTCTATCACCATTATTATAATTAGGAGTATATTTGTTAAAAGCTTTTACATGTCTAGGTCCTAATACACCAGAGAATCCACCTCTTATTCCTTTCTCAAACATTTGCAACATATCTATATCAGTTAATAATTCTAACTCTACTCCAGTATATTTTAGTCCACATTGCCATGTTAATCCTGGAGCAGAATAACAATAACAAGGATCTATTTCATGATGTTTTAAGAAGAATTTTCTAAACTTTTCAAATGCATCAGCTAAAATAAGAACATCTGTTTTTAAATATAATTTATGATAATCTTTTAAAGATTTACAATTATAATGATTGAAAACTTTTTGAGCATGTTTAATTTTTTAAAAAATTTTTAATTGGTAATTCAGTTTCATTTAATTTTTGTATAGAATCTACATATTCATATGGGTAAACCCCTTTTTGTTTTAATAGTGAAATATCATTATTAAACTCTTTTTCTAAAATAGGAAATTCATCCATTGATTCAGCTATCCCTGCTAACCCTTTACTCATAAATCTATAAGAATCTAAGAATCTTAATTTTTTATAATATGATCCATAATCTATAGAAATATATTCTTCTGAGCTTTTTGAAAGAAGTTTTACTTTATTATATTTATCTTCATATTTCATAAGTTCTTCAATTAAAAAGTGGAAATCATAATTAGAACCATTATGAAAGAATACAGGTATTAACTTTGTTACTTTACCTTCTTTTGTATTACATGATTGACATGCTGCTCCTCTATATTTCCCAGAAAGATGATTATGTTCTCTTACTTTACCAGTAACATGTTTTTCAAAACCTTTTTCACAAATATATTTTTAATTGGTTTTTTTTTTAAGATAGATTTTATAGTTTATTTCTTTAAATATCTTTATTATTTTTTTATCATTTCCAAATAAGAAAAGTATTGTGATTTATTTTTTTTTTAAAAAATTTAAGAATATTTTTTCCTGGTTCAGGCATTATAGATTTACAATGTTCATTATCATTTTTTTCTTATAACGAAAACTATCTAAATTTTTAATTAAACAATAATGAGTATTTTCATTACTTTAAGTATAAGAGATCAACTACATTTTCAGAACTTTGGGTAACCGCTGCTTCCACTGTTCCAGCTGTGAAACTTTTAACATAAATTTGTAATAAAGATTGTCTATTAGATTGATCTTCTAATGCAAAAACATTTATAATTAAATTATTTTGTCTCTCTACTTTTGGAATATCTTTTATTTTAACTGGATATTCAATCCCATCCATATTAAGTTTATTTTCATATGGTTTATATTTTGTTACTCTTTCTTTGTGTTCATTAGCAGGATATAACTTTGATAATATTGCCCAAAGAAAACATTTATTATCATTTTTATTTTGAACATTAATAATATTACTTGATTTAAATTGAAGAGGTATATAAGATGAAGCTTTCTGATAATCATATTTATATTGTTTTACTTCTACACTTTTAATATTTTTAAAAACAAAACCAGATCCTCTTTCTTGAAATTCATCTACCCAAGTTTCAAATTTATGTAATAAATTATTATATAATTCTTTTATATTATTTTGTGTTTGAATAACTTGAATAGGATGAGAGTAATGACTTTCTATTATATCAAATGCCAAAGGGGTTGAAAATTCACTTGTTATTATTATTTTTATTTTCAAAGGAAAGTGATTAATAACTATTCTTTTTCTTAATAACTTAATATACTTATTTATATCTTCTTCATCTATATCATCAATAATAGTTTCACTAATAAGATCTTTAAAATTTCTTGGTCTCATTTTAAAAGAAATAAATTTTAATTAGGTGTTTCACTGTGTTTCACTGTGCCCTGCAGCGGTTCCCGAGCTGTTCCATAGTGTTTCACAGCCATAGGATAATTTTTCATATAATCAGGATTTCTAACAATAAACTCTTGATACGCTTTTTTATACTTTTCTTTGTTGTTTTGATAATGTTTTTGTTGATTAGGCTTAAGACATTGTTTACATGCAGATTTAATACCAAATCTTCTTCCTATTTGTTTATAATATTCACTTAGTAGTTTGTATTCTTTACACAAACTTTTCGATCTGCCATTTTTTAAGAAAACAATTTTAAGCTATTTAAAAATGGATCACCCAAAAATATATTGTTTACGTTGTAAAAAAAATACTGAAAATAATTCAGTAGAACAAGTAACAACAACCAATAATAGACAAATGTTAAAAGCTAAATGTTCTGAGTGTGGATCTAAGAAAAATAGATTTATAGGAACAAATGGTTTCACCAAAGGGGATAAATTAGCTGATGAATTACATCATAGAGTTATAAAGAAATTTCCTAAAAGACGTGTTTTTGTTGATTCAATAGATAAAATATGGGCTGTTGATTTAGTAGATATGCAACAATATTCAAAACAAAATAAACACTATAAATATTTATTAGCAGTTATAGATGTTTTTAGTAAATATGGTTGGTTAATTCCATTGAAAAATAAAACAGGAATAACAGTAAGTGAAGCATTTAAAACATTATTTGAAGAAAGAAAACCAATTTTTATTTGGTCAGATAAAGGATCTGAATTTTATAATCGACAAGTAAAAGAATTATTAAAGGATAATAACATAAAATTATATTCAACTGAGAATGAAGAAAAATCTAGTGTAGTAGAACGTTGGATAGGAACTATGAAACAACATATGTTTAAATATTTTACTGCTCATGAAACTAATAAATATTATGATGTATTAGATCAATTAGTTAAAGATTATAATAATACAATTCATTCTTCAATTAAAATGACACCTGTTGAAGCAAGTAAATCAGAAAATACATTAACAGTGTATGAAAATTTATATCCAGAAGAAGAAAAGAAAATTAAGAAACCTAAATTTAAAGTTGGAGATAGAGTAAGAATAACAAAAAAGAAAGGTAAATTTGAAAAGGGTTATACTACTCGTTGGACTAGAGAAATATTTGTAATTAAAGAAGTTTTAAATACAAATCCTGTTACTTATAAAATAAAAGATTTAAAAGATGAAGACATTATAGGTAGTTTTTATGAACAAGAATTACAGATAACTGAGTTCTAGATAATATCCAAAAATATAAAAACTGTATAATATTGAATTTTTATAATACGTTAGAAAACCCTCCTCCTCCATATTCAGAGTGGTAAAAAATGGTTCAGGAAAAAAACATAATTTTCTTTATTTTTTTCATTGTTGTTTTTTTTTAAATTTTACATTAGTGTGATTTTTTTAAATTTTTTATTATAAATATAGAGTAGTAGTATAGGTATTGGAAGTTTCTAGGGCACTGGGTCTAACACACTCCCGAGTTGAGAAACGAGGGAGTGTGTTAGACCCGGTGGCCTAGAAACATTCAATACCTATACTACTCACGGCGGTTAGACTCAAATAGGAATATTCACTACTCAAGTATCATCGCGCCACACGGGTTTCAATTGGTCATATCAATATGGAAATTTGCTAAGACATAGAGGAGACTATATCCTAAAATGTGTATAAAAATTTCATTTCAACTTTATTTTGTTTTATGCATTTTTTTAAATCCCCACATATACCACGGCGGTCGGACTCAAATAGGAATATAGGCTACTCTATAGTTTCATCGCGCCACCCTGCTTATTAAAGGTCATATTTATATGAAAACTTTCCAATTAATGGAGAAGAATATAAACTAAAATGTGTGTAAATTTCATTTCAAAATTATGTTCTTTAAGCGCACTTTAAGGATATTTCATATCGCACCTTATACGACGCCGGTAAGACTCTATTTGGAATATACGCTACCCTGTAGTTTCATCGTACCACCCGAGTCTCTACTGGTCATATTTATGTGAAAACTTACCAATTAATGGAGAAGAATATAATCAATAATGTTTGTTAATTTCCTTTCAAAATTTTATTCTTTAAGCGCAATTGAAGGATTTTTCATATCGCACCCTATACGATGCCCGTAAGATTCTAATTGGAATGTACGCTACCCTGTAGTATCATCGCGCCACCCGGGTTTCTACTCGTCATATTTACATGAAAACTTACCAGTTCATAAAGAAGGTTATAATCAATAATGTGTGTAAATTTCATTTCAAAATTTCATATTTATAGCGCACTTTAAGGATTTTTCATATCGCACCTTGTACGGCGCCGGTAAGACTAATTAGAATATACTCTACCCTATAGTTTCAACGCCCCACCTGGGTTTCTACTGGTCATATTAACATAAAATTTTGCCGAATCAAATAGAATACTATATCCTAAACTGTGTGTAAATGTCATTTCAAAATTTCATGCTTTAAGCGCACTTTAAGGAATTTTCATACAACTGCGGTAAGACTTTAAATGGAATATACGTTACTCTATAGTATTATTTCGCCACAGGTTTATTAAAAGTTATATTTACAAGAAAACTTGCGAAATCAAAGAGAATACTTTATACGATTTTGTAACCATACATAAACTGAATATTGTCACGACACAACAAGCGCCATGAATAACATGCATATACTTTCACTTCAGCTAGAAAAGTATATTTTTATACGAAATAGATGGTTATATATTGAGAAAAGCAAACGACAATTACATGTGTTGGAAAGAAATTGTAACCAAAGCATATGATGTAATATAACGACAAACTTAACACACAGATTAAAAAGTCGTATATCGTGTCTTTAGCATGAATAAAGAATTAAATCTACATTTATTTTATACATATATTATATGATACATTGTTAAACATTTCATATACTGATTACTATAAAAACAAACACCATAATTAACGTATACTTTCATGTATAAAAAAACACACACACAAAAAATCACCGACATATTTTTCCTGTTGCATCAAACATATTCAGAGCAAGAATGATGATAATATGTTGTAATTCCTACAGTTCCCGCTATATGTACGTACGTGTATTTACTAACAGATAACGGAGCGTTTAAATTATAATTAATGATTTTAATTTTTTTCTTGTCACAAATAAATTTCGTTGTACAAAACACTAGCCCACGAGTACATGCTAATATACAAGCAGAAACATCGATAGAGAGAGAGGATAATTGTAATAAAAAGTAAGTCAATTCAGAACAAAGAAAGTACAAGGAAGTGTATTTTTCCCAAGAATGGAACGAATGAATTAATTCTCTATGAAAATAAATAATTCTTTAATTCTTATAGATATTACGCACACATGTACTTGAATTACATTTTATTATGGCAAAAATATGTATGTTAATATTGAAAAGAAATTTAAAAAAAAATAAAAAAAATAGGTGTAAAAACAAAAGGAAAAAAAACGACTGGGACTCAAACCTACAATTTATATATTGTCGGCTATTGCTGGAATTTCAAGGCAGTTATGGTTCGAAATATCTATGCATGAATTGCGAATTTTCCTCCTGCATAATTATTATCTGTTTTCATTACAGTTTATTAAATACAATATCTCCAGCATCTATTTTCAATACATTTTTATTTAATTTTGACTTTCATATCGCAATCGTTCTGAGTCTAAAATAAACATGGAAATTGTCACCATTTAGTGTTAAGAGAGAAAATAAATTTTGAACTTTTTCTCTATGTAGTAAAAAAGAGGGAAATCTATAAAAAAAAATACCTGAACTGTTGTCAAATCTAAAATGTGTGCTTCCTTAGAACAGTTTTGCAAGCAACCCTGTTCTAAAACTTTAAGATTTTATATTAATTAATATGATACTAGGTTTTTATTGATTTATTTTTGTTCTGAAATGAAAACCCCTGAAAACCAGCACAAATGGAAGAGAATCAGCCGGTTGGTCAGTTTTGGTTGGTCAGTCGGTCATGCGGTATTTAAGCAAAATCTTGTCCGGTACTTTCAGCCATTTCACCTGATACTTGGCATACATATTTATCAGAAGCACTAAATGTGCAAGACGCAAATTTCACTTCATTTTTCAGTCTGATTCATCTAATACTTTGCAAAAAATGTTCTTCATTAGCAGTAGATGTGCAAGACGCAATTTTCACTTCGTTCCCACGAGGATTACGGAATTATTGCCCCTGATTTGACTTTAAATATCTTGTGACGCGAACTACATTTCTTAACCGACTCGGTTCAAATGTCGTGTGTGAATTGATAATCAGGTAGGTGCATGTCATAAATTTCACTTTTCTGGACGGATTTTTATCAAAATTTCACAGAATGTGTATGTTACGCTCTAGTAGTGCCAATCGGTGTCCGTTTTTCCAAATTCGAAAAGGCAAAGGTTTTAGGCCTAGTCCAAGATAAGAAGCATTGATGTCAAATTTCAGTATGTCTTCAAGTCTTCTTTAATTCTGAGGAGATGAACGTCATATGACGTCATGTGACCTTATAAGGCCAAAGTATTTTTTTTAAGACCTGTATGCCTTAATTTTTGTTTGATTTGCATTAATTTTTACTGAAGGTGCAGCATTTGATCCTATGGAACGATGTCACTTTCATTTTAAATTCAATTATTGCTTATATCTTGAAAACCTCTAAAGCTAGACCGAATTATGTGACAATCGAATTGTAAGCATTTTCAATAAATTTGTTTTGTTACATACTTTATAGAAATATGCCAAGTTAAATGAAATTAATAAAAAAAAATGATTTTCATTTACTTTTGAGATATGCTCCAAGATAATTGGTTTATTTTTCAAAGTTTATGGAAGTTATGGCCATACAAAAACAATTTAAAGGAAGGAATTTGATATCCTTATACTTTTTTGGCTTTAAGTGTTTGTCAAATGTAGCAGAAAGTCCTATCATTCGTATCAACGAATGAAATCTAGTTATTGTTATTATTATTCCAACCTAATTCAAGAGTTAATTTATATATGTTGCCAATGGCCAACCAACATGAAAATTAAAATGCTTCGACAAAAAAGTATCAATTTTTAAAATTAAGTGTTTTCAATTTTCAATGACGTCATGTGACGTCAGCTTAAAAAGTTTGTTCGCACTCTAGAGCCTTCAATTCTGGTCCGATTTTCTTAATATTTTTACAGAATATGTGTTTTTGAGTGTAGATTTTCACCTTGACATTCAAATTTCCAAATTCGAAAAAACTGAGATTTTATGGCAAAACCAAGTTTCGAACTTAGGTCCTAAAATTACATTTTAATGTTACAATGCCACCTAATGCGCTAGAAGCATGAAAAGTGGACAGCATATCGGCCAAGAGGTCTGCTTTCTATTTCCTAAAAGATTTTATCTCAAGTCACGTGGTTATGACGTCATACAATAGACAAAAAGCATATTTTGCAAATTTTCTTTCGCTCTGGTATCATTACTTTTGACTCAATCTTTCTGAAAATTGTTTTGCAGTGATTAAAAAGGTTACATTTATAAATTCATTTATTCTTAATTTTCAATGACATCAAATGACGTCAGATTTGACGTCAGCTTTAAAAGTTTGTTCGCGCTCTAAAGGTTTCAATTCTGGTCCGATTATCTTGATATTCTTACAGAAGATGTATTTTAGGATGTAGATGTGCACTTTGGCATTCAAATTCCAAATTCGAAAATAAAAATATACCATGGCAAAACGAAGATTCGAACTTACGTCCTATAACTACATTTTAATATTACAAACCCCATTGATATGTTAGAAGCATGAAAACTGGACAGCATATCGGCAAAGAGGTTTACATTCTTTTTATCTGAATGATTTTCTTTTAAGTCACGTGGTTATGACGTCTTTAAAAAGACAAAAAAAAAGGCATTTTTTAACATTTCTTTTGCTCTGGTATCATGAATTTTGAATCAATCTTAATTAAAATCTTCAGAATTGATAGAGTTAAAATTGAAGTGATGCATACTGCAAGAAATGTTTGATTTGTCACGTGGTTATGACGTCATGAATACTAAAGCAAGAATTATTTAAAAAAAAAATCATATGAAATCGCCAATTAGATCAATGAACTTGAAATTTTTAAGAATGTCGAAAATCAGTACGTTCATAAGGGTTTGAAAATTTTAAGTCTTTACGTCATTAAACATGGCAGATATTCATGTTTGATAGAATGCTTACTTGAAAATGTGAAAACAAACCTGTTCACATTCTTGAAGATATTTTTTCTGGATTAATAGAACGTTAGACAATCATGTCCTTCCAAAACAGATACGTTTCTTTAGTCACTTGATTTGCCGTGGTTGAAATATTAAAATCATTCATTTCAATTTGTATTCGCGCTTCAGCGTCATGAGTATTGTGGCAATCTAAAGCATACCTTAAGGAATTTATGTTGTGTCACTTGTTTATAACAACATTGATTTGTAAGCAAACTACATTAAAAAATCATAATATTGGACATATTAACTTTAAATAAGTAATATTGCCGTGCCTTGACATGCGCAGAAAAGTTCAAGTTATTACGTAATCAAACATGACATGTTTTTCTTTATAGGGCTAATTCATGAAAATATATTAATTTGAAGAAAGAAATGAAAGCTGTCATTGGGTTGGCTGGGCAAGATCCGATTGTTCTTTTGCAGGAATGAATGCCTGCACTGAATAGTGAATTGTGATACGTTTTTGAGTAAATGAGTCGCATTTACGATGAATTAGTATAATTATACTAGAGCCAGAAAACCTATACGGATATCTTATTGCATTTGCTATCACGGCTTTCTGCAAACCTGAAGAAAATGACAAACAAATATAAATCTACCTATCGATTTTTTTATGTTTTCTAAATGTTTAACGGTTTCTTTTTCTAATTCTGTAAAATTAAGCAAATATATAAAGCAAATGAATTGTTGAAAGTTTCAAGACGTTTATAACGTTAATTACATTTTTTTTTCTTAACCTCTGCCTTTGTTTCAATCTGATTTTAAAATCAATTTTAAGGTTGAAAGTCATCGAATTATTTTTTTTTTCTTTTTACAATTTCAATTGTGGATCAAATTGCAATGAATACTTGTTAAGTCATATGCTTACGAAGAAAAATATATTAAATAAAGAATAAAAAAAACTTTTAAAATCGATTGAATAACGTAAGAAAACAATTCTTGAGGATAGTATTATCTTAAAAGTTTCCTGTTTTTTTTTTTCTGCATGATAGTAAACGGTTGTGAAATCAAATAAGATCCATATTTTCTCAATATCTGCTTAAGAAGATGAAAATAAATAGAAAAAAAAAAGATTTTAAACTTATTTTTGTACATAAGTATACATAATTGATGATGTTGATGATTTACGTATTTAATCTTACATTATAATGCATCATTATTCCATTTCTTTGTATTAAATTATATATTCAATACCTTTGAAATAAGCAAACGGAAAGCCGCTTCGTTTGTATCTTAAGCAAACGACTTCTAGTTCAATTTGAATTTATTTAATCGGATATTTACTTAATTGCTTTGTTTAGTAATTAGTTATATATTGCCCATTCTGTGTTAACATTGAAATTACAGAAGTGTCTTTAAAGCGATGACCGATACTAATGTTGTTAGAACTTGTGGTCAGACCCTCTTACTTATTTTTTAAAATCATCAATGTTGTATCATCATTACTTAGGCAATAATACATGTTTAAACTAAACTAAGCGGAAGGGTAGAGTTCTTTTGTTATTTTGGATTAATCTATGGTTGCTGTGTATTATTTTTTGTCGATGTTCATGTTTTCACATCAAAAATCCACCCGGTAGGGACTTCGGATTTTTCATGTGAGGAAGCCTTCCAGCTGGCTTGCGGTAGGTCGGTGGTTCTACCCGGGTACCTCTGTGTACTCGGGGTCTTCCTCCACCTGTAATTAGCTGGACGTCGCTATATGTTTGAAATACTATCGCAGTGACGGTAAACCCCAATACAACAACAACAACAACATCAAAAATCCCTGTAACACGTTACACATGCGTGATATGGACTAAGACCACAATTTGAATTTACTATATGTTCTATATAAGCATATATACAATTTCTGTAAGGGAAATTTGCATCCAAACTTACCCTCATTAGATAGATCTATTCAAGAGAAATAATTCTGTACATTTTAAACATGGGGTCAACCGACTACCTTTTGACGTATTTAGGGCCAAATAACATGCGTATGAATTTAGTGCACCGGTCGGCCATTTCACACCAATTTTCCCAAAAATTCCCCTCTCAGTAATGCTAAACTATTAAGATTGTTGTGCAAGAAGGCCTCCAAATTGGGCATTTTATGACTATTTTAACTGTGTTCTATAGAGTTAATCCTTTATTGCATGTCTTTCAGTCAAAAACTCACCTTAATTCAGCATTAAATAGGGTCACTTTTTTCTGTGTAGGCACATCCAAGGGCAGGTAATTGTGGTCTTAGTCCATATTGTTGAACACATGAAGCTCCGCTTCTCGACACAACTCGACGCACATGCGCAGTGAAGGTGCTTGAAGCTGGTTTTAAATTGATCAACTGATTTAGCGGAATAGTGTTTAGTGACAAGTTGATGCCGATTAAGTGAATTAATTGGAGACAAAAATTTGTAAAATGGAATGATTTCATTGGACAAAATATAATTTCAAACTCTAAGAGAGAATTTAACAGTTAAGAAGCCAGAACGAGCGTAGCGAGTTAAACTTTCTCTTAATAAACACTAACTATAACGTACTACAGTCGTCTCCATCGCATGTATAAGCATTATTGAAATTTAACTCACGAGGCTACACGTGTCGACGAATCTATTGCATGGTAGCATTTACGGTTTTATTCCCGCGGCTGTACACGAAATTAAAAAAAAGAATTTTGATATGCAGAATTAATAGGTTTAAGTTTAATTGCTTATATTTTGAAAACCTTTAAACTAGACCCAAATATGCTACAATTAAATTGTAGGGATTTTCAGGACATATATTTTGGTACCTAGAATACTAAAATTGGAATTTCTCAGCACCTCACCGCTGTGGGTTCGAATCCCGGTAGGGACTTCGGATTTTTCATGTGAGGAAGCCTTCCAGCTGGCTTGTGGTAGGTCGGTGGTTCTATCAAGGTACCTCTGTGTACTCGGGATCTTCCTCCACCTGTAATTAGCTGGACGTCTCTATATGATTGAAATACTATCACAGCGACGGTAAACCCCAATACAACAACAACAACTAAAATTGGTTAAAAGTTATAAGAAAGCGATATCAAAATAAAGATTTATTTATTTTTGACATATGGCTTACTTCACAAAGTTCATGCATGAGAAGAAAAAAAAAGAGTAAAAGGTAGGAAATATAATATATATTCTTTCTAACGGTATTTATATTTACATTTCAAAATGTTGCAGAAAGTCCTATCATTCGTATCAGCCGTATTGGGATTGTAATGTTTTTTATTAGGGCTTTCTGCCTCAAGCAGAAAACCTATTGGGTTTGTTATGTTTTTTTTCGTATTACGGCTTTCCGCAAACCTGCGGAAAACGTATTGGGTTTGTTATGTTTATTTTTCTTCTTATTAGGACTTTCGGCTTACTGGCAGAAAGTCCTATTGGGTTTGTACTGTTTTTTTATTAGGACTTTCTGCCCTTTCGGCAGAAAGTCCTATTGTATGTTTATTTTTTTTTATTAGGACTTTCTGCCTTCGGCAGAAAGTCCTATTGGGTTTGTACTGTTTTTTATTATTCTTATAATTCTTTTTTTCTTCCTCTTATATTTGTGTTAATTTCGAGGTGGTGTCATTGACTCAGAACAATGAAAATTTTATGGCATGTATTTCAAACCATGAGCTTTCGGATACAATGAATGGCATATTCATATGACGTCATATAACGTCAGATTTGACGTCAGGTGAAAAAGTTTGTACGCGGTCTACAGCCATTATTTCTGGACCGATTTTCATCAAAATTTCACAGAATATGTATGTTAGGCTCTAGTTGTGAATCTCGGTGTCCGTGTTCCCAAATTCGAAAAGGCAAAGGCTTTATGGCGAATCCAAGGTTCGAACTAATGACGTCAAATTTCAAATGCGTATAAAATCGCTTCCAGAAGAGCTAAAAAGCTGATATTTGGACTGAATATTAGTCTCTATGTCTTCTTTATATTCTGTAAAGATGAACGCCATATGACGTCACATGACGTAATAATGCTATTAAAACTTTTGTATTAATACGAAACGGTTTTTAAGCCCTGTAGGCCTTATTTTTTGTATGATTTGCTTGAAATTTTGTCTGAAGATGCAATATTAGATTCTATGGAGCCATGCTACTTCCGTTTCCGGAAAATCCCAAAGGTCAAGGTCATATATCAATTATCGGGTTTTTCTTCGGCCTTAAATATCTCAAAAACGGTTTAATTCTATCAAGACACTATGCGTATAATTTGTAGTGCTTAGAAAGATCTTTCAGATGATATTTAGTTTTTCATGATCGGGGTTGAATCGGTTGAGTTATGGCGGAAAAACGAAAATTTGGTAACCCTCAGTGTGTTTAACAGATTATATCTCGAAAACCTTTGATTTTTGAAAATATGATGATGAATATTATTTGTAAAGCAATGTTTGTCCGTTCTTTTGATGCTTAAAGTTTAATGATTGACCTAAGATTCATGGAGTAATGGGGAAAAAACGAAATTCGTGCATATAGCTTTGGTGATTTTTCCATTTTTCAGGTGGTTAAAGAGCTTGTATCTAAAAAAATATTAAAAATATTCCTATAGATAAAGCATGTGAAATGTAGAGAATTTTAAGACGATTATTTTGGTACCTAAAGTTTTGAAATTGATCAAAGTATAAGGAAGTTACATCAAAAACAAAAAAATAAACATGTAGAATTTCAGCGATTTTGCCGTTATGTAAGAGTTTCACGGCTTATATCTTAACACTCATATGGAATAAGTCAACACCTTAAGCGAGTGAGATGTAGAGAATTTTAAGACGATTGTTTTGGTACCTAAAGTTTTGAAATTGATCAAAGTATAAGGAAGTTACATCAAAAATACGAATTTAAACAAGTAGAATTTAAGCGATTTTGCCGTTTTTACGGCTTTTAAAATCCTTAGAAAAAAGTTCTTACATTAAGCAAGTGAGATGTAGAGAATTTTAAGCCGATTAATTTGGCACCTAGAGTTTTGAAATTGATCAAAAAATAAGGAAATTACATAAAAAATACGAATTCATAGCTCATAAAATTTTTACTTATATCATATTGAATTTAAACAAGTGTACCGTTCCCGGTGGCCGAGTGGTTAGAGCGTCCGCCTCGGGAGCGGGAGGTCGTGTGTTCGAAATACAGAAATACAATATTTCCAACAAATATCCATGTTAAACAATAAATTTTGTATTTATTTAATTCTCACAAGTTATGCTTTTTTCCAGAAGTCGTTAGAATCGATGCATTCCGCCCTCATTCCACTGTTGCATTTTGTTATGACTGACGGCTACCATAATCGCTGGTTCCCCAATGTCATATAGTAATCATCACAAAAGCCGATAACCAATTCAATATGGTAGCAGCTTGTCATAACAAAATGCAACAGTGGAATGAGGGCGGAATGCATCGATACTAGCGACTTCTAGAAAAAAGCATTACTTGTGAGAATTAAATAAATACATAATTTATTGTTTAATATGGATATTTGTTGGAAATATTGTATTTCTGTGAAGTTGCCGTTGAAAAAAGCATTGACTGTGATATGCATTGCTTCGGTCACATCGGGTCCGAGTACAGTTTCCATTGAGTTTCGTGACTTGTATTGTCTTTGTAGTTTATCTTAGATAGAAAATCGACTCGGCAACAAAAAGGCCTATTGTTTCTGCGTTGAACAAGCCCAGCATATTTGAAATCGGCTGAAAATTGTGTCAGATACGAAGCTCAGAATACGACCATGTCAGTTTTCCTATAGATTTTGAACGGAGAGTTACATACCTTTTCTTATTTTATGATATCAATTTATTTTCTTGAATTGTGAAATTTTGTTATAAGATGTGTTTTGAATTGTTACTTTGTATCATTGGGGGGTCCCACGCCGGTAGCCTGTGCGTGATACTGCACTGTGGCAGCACTATAACAGCATTAAGTAGACATCGTCTCCAAATGACTGAAATACTGTCGGTGGGACGTTAAGCCCAACAAAAACAAAACAAAACAAAAAACTAAACAAGTGTTGACAATGATTTAATGTTTTGTCAAATCATTTTATTTACGTTACATAAACATATCAGTTGCAGCATTGCGTTACCCATAATCCTTTGAGCGTTTTGACATATGTCATTTAGACCGTTGTTGAAACATTGCAATTTCCCGACTTTATTGTTGCATCAATCGATAAATGTTGTACAAGCTATATTCCAAATTTATGATAATTGATAACCTATGTGAAAATATATGTTATAGTACAATGTAATTTAATTGCCAGCTTGAGTCACCATGAGCGGTTATAAGTGTAAACGTTTGAAACAAAATAATCAACACATGTCATCCGTTCAAGACGCTGCAAGCTAATTTGTCCGTTAGCTAAAAGCGCAAAATGAAGTAACTTTGTGTAATACAGTCGTCTCGATCGTATGAACAAGCGTTACTGGAATTTAACTAACTAGGCAACACGCGTCGACGATTCTATTGCATGGTAGCATTTACTTTTTTATTCCCGCGACTGTACACGAAAATAAAAAAAAGAAATTTGATATGCAGAATTAATAGATTTAAGTTTAATTGCTTATATTTTGAATACATATAAAACTAGACCCAAATATGCTACGATGGAATTGTCGGGATTTTCAGGCCATTTATTTTGGTACCTAGAATACTAAACTTGGTCAAGTTATAGGAAAGCGATATGACAAAGTTCATGCATGAGAGGTCCATACGAAAAAAAAATAAAAGGTAGGGAATTTAATATATATTCTTTCTTACGGTATTAATCTTTATATTTTTCAATGTTAGCAGAAAGTCCTATCATTCGTATCAACGAATGAAATCTAGTTCTTCTTCTTCTTATTATTATTCTTTTTTTCTTCCTCTTATATTTGTGTTAATTTCGAGGTTTTGCCATTGACTCAGAACAATGAAAATTTTATGGCAAATATTTCAAACCATGTGCTTTCGGAGGCAATGAATTTCATATTCATATGACGTCATACAACGTCAGATTTGACGTCAGGTGAAAAAGTTTGTACGCGGTCTACAGCCATTATTTCAGGACCGATTTTCATCAAAATTTCACAGAATGTGTATGTTAGGCTCTAGTTGTGCATCCCGGTGTCCGTTTTTCCAAATTCGAAAAGGCAAATGTTTTATGGCGAATCCAAGATTCGAACTAATGACGTCAAATTTCAAATGCGTATAAAATCGCTTCCAGAAGAGGTAGAAAGCTGATATTTGGACTGAATATTAGTCTCTATGTCTTTTTTACATTATAAAAAGATGAATGCCATATAACGTAACATGACGTCATAATGCTAATAAAACTTTTGTATTAAAACTTAACGGTTTTTAAGCCCTGTAGGCTTTATTTTTTGTATGATTTGCTTGAAATTTTGTCTGAAGATGCAGTATTAGATTCTATGGAGCCATGTCACTTCCGTTTCCGGAAAATCCCAAAGGTCAAGGTCATATATCAATTATCGGGGTTTTCTTCGGCCTTAAATATCTCAAAAACGGTTAATATTCTATCGAGACACTATGCGTATAATTTGTAGTGTTTAGAAAGACCTTTCAGATGATATTTAGTTTTTGATGATCGGGGTTGAATCGGTTGAGTTATGGCGGAAAAACGAAAATTTGGTAACCCTCAGTGTGTTTAACAGTTTATATCTCGAAAACCTTTGATTTTTGAAAATATGATGATGAATATTATTTGTAGAGCAATGTTTGGCCGTTCTTTTGATGCCTAAATTGCTGTAGCTTTGGCGATTTTTTCATTATTCAGGAGGTTTAAGAGCTTGTATTTCAAAAAGTATTAGATATATTCCTAAACATAAAGCATGTGAAATGTAGAGAATTTTCAGACGATTATCTTAGTACCTTAAGTTTTAAAATTGAACATAGTATAAGGGAGTTACATCAAAAATAAGAATTTAAACATGTAGAATTTCAGCGATTCTGCCGTGTTGTCAAAGTTTCACGGCTAATATCTTAAAACTCATTCGAAATAAGTCCACACCTTAATCGAGTGAGATGTAGAGAATTTTAAGACGATTATTTTGTTACTAAGAGTTTTAAAATTGATTAAAGTATAAGGAAGTTACATCAAAAATACGAATATAAACCCAAGTGTAAGAATTTTCGAAAAATATTCTACTTTCGCTTTCACGTTAATTGAAGCATTTTCGGAAAATATGTAAGTTTACAGCTATGTATTAGTCATTTAAATTGAAAAAAAAACAAACACTATTTACTTATATCATATTGATATTACTAGCTAAACAAGCGTACCCTTTTCGGTGCCCGAGTGGTTAGAGCGTCCGCCTCGGGAGCTGGAGGTCGTGGGTTCGATCCCCGACCACGACATACCATAGTCGTAAACAATGGTACTGTTATAGCTCCCTTGCTTGGCGCTCAACATATAAGGGTATTTGCAGGACTGGTTAGCTCGGTATCAGGATGATATGACTGGGTGTGGTATCATGCCACATGTCTACGGCGTGATACTGCAGTGCGGCAGCCCTATACCCGCATGAAGTAGACATCGTCTCCAAATGACTGAAATACTGTCGGTGGGACGTTAAACCCAACAAACAAACAAACTTAACAAGTGTTGACAATGATTTAATGTTGTGTCAAATCATTTTATTTACGTTACGTATAGATATCTGTTGCAGCATTGCGTTACCCATAATCCTTTGAGCGTTTTGACACATGTCATTTAGACCGTTGTTGAAACATTGCAATTCCCCGACTTCTTTGTTGCATCAATCCAAATTTATGATAAATGATAAGCTATGTGAAAATATGTTATAGTACAATGTAATTTAATTGCCAGCTTCAGATACCATGGGCGTGTATAAGTGTAGACGTTTGAAACAAAATGATCAACACATTTCATCCGTTCAAGACGCTGCAAGCTAATTTGTCCGTTAGCTAAAAGGGCCAAATGGAGTAACTTTGTTTAGAGTTTGCCCGCTATTTCTATCGAATTAGTGAGCCCAAAATTTCTAATTCCTGGTCGATTTATTTTAAGAGTTCGAGATTTTGCGAGACTTGTCTACTTAATTGTGATTTAACTGTTAAGAGTTTACGGCGAAATGCGCATGTCATTATTTCAAATTATGCTCCGCCCTATTCACGTGATATCATATATGGCAGTGTTTACTACACCGATCCCTACACACGAGGTGTGCACACTGGCGCATGTTGACGTCTTTTGTAAACATTTAGTAAAGTTGCTTAAATAATCATGTTTATAGATAAACATTTACATAAGAATGAGGAGTTTCGGAAATATTTTTTGCAAAAGGACTTCTAAGGAAAGAAAAAGATGCTAGATTAAATACTAAAATACAAGTACAGTTTATTAGGTTTAACGTCCCACCGACAGAATTTAAGTCTTTTGGAGACAATGTCTACTTGAGACAAATGTAGTGTTGTCACACTGCACAGTATCACGTCGTAGACATTTGGCATGATACCACACCCAGTCACATTATCCGGACACCGGGCCATCAGTCCTGGAACTACCCTTATTAAGCTGAGCGCCAACAAAGGGAGCTATACCAGTACCTATGTTTACGAATTTGGTAAATATAAGAATTGAAATAATTGATATAACGTTTTTAAACAACTTACAGATCATGCTTAACTCGTTTGATTTGGTATTTCCGGGGCATTCCTAGCCTTGATATCTTCCGCTGACACAGTCATGTTTAAACGATTATTATTTACATATTTCGTTCTTTCCTTAATGTCAATCAGTTGATATTTTCTGATGTCTTAACTAATTAAAACAAGATAAATAAATAAAAAAAACAGCCATTACATAAATTGATTGAAATCTGAAAAAGAAATGAGCCGAGGGTCAAAAAATGCGCGAAATTTATGTGTTACATCCATATTTGGAAAGCACGTGCACGTGTGTGATTACTTTAACAACACGCTGACGTAACACTTATATGGCGCTATCTTCTAATATAGCAGCATAACGCAGTAATAGGGCGGGGCAAACTCTTAGTTAGTCAGTGTTAATTAAGTATAGGTTAGTGTTTTTTAGTAAGCATTAATGACCGCGCGACCGATTTTATGAACTTAATGCTTACTAAATAACACTAACCTACTTAGTGTTTGAAATTATGTTTTGAAATTTATCGCAGTCGCACATTCCAAATATAGTATTGATTTTTTAGACTCCGCCCTATCAACCTGTTCCCGGCGTGAATTACATCACGTGACATGTAACATGTTATGCAAAGGTCAATGCGTCGCTCTAGCTGTGTATAGCTGTGTAGATCTACGCTCCAAATGAACATTGAACCAGAAGCCGACTTTGATCTCTTCGGCAAAAAAAAAGTGGTGACTGAAATTTGAATAAAAGATACTCTTTAGAAGGATTCATATATCTGCACCTATATATGTTGTGTTTTGGACATTTTTTTTTCATTTAAGTAACCCTTGTTTGTTAGTATTTTTTTTCTTCTCTTCTCATTATTCATATACATTTTTCAATTTGAATTTATTTAATCGGATATTTACTTAATTGCTTTGATTAGTAATTAGTTATATATTGCCCATTCTGTGTTTACATGTGTAGACATTGAAATTACACAAGTGTCTTTAAAGCGATGACCGATACTAATGTTGTTAGAACTTGTGGTCAGACCCTCTTACTTATTTTTTAAAATCATCATTACTTAGGCAATAATACATGTTTAAACTAAACTAAGCGGAAGGGTAGAGTTCTTTTGTTATTTTGTATTATTCAGAATGCTGGTGAGTAAATGTTTGTTCTCTATGGTTGCTGTGTATTATTTTTTGTCGATGTTCATGCGTTCACATCAAAAATCCCTGCAACACGTTACACATGCGTGATATGGACTAAGACCACAATTTAAATTTACTATATGTTCTATATAAGCATATATACAAATGACAATTTCTGTAAGGGAAATTGGCATCCAAACTTACCCTCATTAGAAAGACCTATTCAAGAGAAATAATTCTGTACATTTTAAACATGGGGTCACCCGACTACTTTTTGACCTATTTAAGGCCAAATAACATGCGTATGCATTTAGTGCACCAGTCGGTCATTTCACACCAATTTTCTCAAAAATTCCCCTCTCAGTAATGCTAAACTATTAAGATTGTTGTGCAAGAAGGCCTCCAAATTGGGCATTTTATGACTATTTTAACTGTGTTCTATAGAATTTAATCCTTTATTGCATGTCTTTCAGTCAAAAACTCACCTTAATTCAGCATTAAATAGGGTCACTTTTTTCTGTGTAGGCACATCCGAATACAGGTAATTGTGGTCTTAGTCGATATTGGTGAACACATAAAGGTCCGCTTCTCGACACAACTCGACGCACATGCGCAGTGAAGGTGCTTGAAGCTGGTTTTAAATTGATCAACTGATTTAGCGGAATAGTGTTTAGTGACAAGTTGATGCCGATTAAATGAATTAAATGGAGACAAAAATTTGAAAAATGTAATGATGTTTTAATTGGAGAAAATATAATTTCAAACACTAAGAGAGAATTTAACAGTTAAGAAGCCGCCACTCGCTACGCTCGTTCTGGCTTATTAACTGTTAAATTCTCTCTTAATAAACACTAACTATTACGTACGACAGTCGTCTCCATCGTATGTACAAGCATTATTGAAATTTAACTCACGAGGCTACACGCGTCGACAAATCTATTGCATGGTAGCATTTACGGTTTTATTCCCGCGGCTGTACACGAAATTAAAAAAAAATAGAATGTTGATATGAAGAATTAATAGGTATAAGTTTAATTGCTTATATTTTGAAAACTTATAAAACTAGACCCAAATATGCTACAATTGAATTGTAGGAATTTTCAGGACATATATTTTGGTACCTAGAATACTAAAATTGGAATCTCTCAGCCCCTCACCGCTGTGGGTTCGAATCCCGGTAGGGACTTCGGAATTTTCATGTGAGGAAGCCTTCCAGCTGGCTTGCGGTAGTCGGTGGTTCTATCAAGGTACCTCTGTGTACTTGGGGTCTTCCTCCACATGTAATTAGCTGGACGTCTCTATATGATTGAAATACTATCACAGCGACGGTAAACCCCAATACAACAACAACTAAAATTGGTCAATAAGAAAGCGATATTAAAATAAAGATTTATTTTTGACATATGGCTTACTTCACAAAGTTCATGCATGAGAGGTCCATACGAAAAAAAAGAGTAAAAGGTAGGAAATATATATTCTTTCTAAAGGTATTAATCTTTACATTTCAAAATGTTGCAGAAAGTCCTATCATTCGTATCAACGAATGAAATCTAGTTATTAGGGCTTTCTGCCTCTAGCAGAAAGACCTATTGTGTTTGTAATGTTTTTTATTAAAAGACCTATTGGGTTTGTTATGTTTTTTATTAGGGCTTTCTGCCTCTAGCAGAAAGACCTATTGTTTTTGTAATTTTTTTCAGGGCTTTCTGCCTCAAGCAGAAAGACCTATTGGGTTTGTTATGTTTTTTCTTCTTCTTCTTATTATTATTATTCTACTTTTTTTTTCCTTTTGAGGTTCAAAATAAAACAGGTTGCCGATGAGCTAGCAGCATGAAATTTTAACAGTATGCACAGTGACTTTGGCGCTTTTGATCAACATATTGTTTTTCTTCATGTGACGTCAAATGACGTCAGGTTTGAAAAAAAGCTACAAAAGTTTGTTTGCGCTCTACAGCCGTCATGATTGGACCGATTTACTTGATTTTTTCACAGAATGTATATATTAAGTTCTTGTTGTGCAGGATTATATACATTTTGCAAAATTTGAAAAGATCAAGGATCTATGGCTGAACCAAGTTTCGAACTTTGGACCAGAAAATGTATTGAAGTATTACAAAGCACTCAGATAAGCTAGAAACATGAAATTTAGACAGAATATGTGTCCTATTGATTTCTTTCCGCTCTGAGAAGATTGACCATCCAAAATATACGTTTTTTTAGGACTGGAAGACAAAGTTTTTGACCGATTGGCATAGCCTCTTATTGCCATCAGTCACTTCCGCTTCCGTAAAATAGCTAAGGTCAAGGTCACATGCCAATTATCGGTTTTTTCTTCGGCCTTAAATATCTCAAAAACGAAAAATATTTTATCGAGACACTATGCGTATAATTTGTAGTGCTTTGAAAGACCTTTCAGATGATATATAGTTTTTGAAGATCGGCGTTGAATCAGTTCAGTTATTGCAGAAAAACAAAGATGTTGCAACCCTAAGCGCACTTTACTACTTATATCTCGATATTTATTGATTTTTGTTAATAAGAGTATGAATATAATTTGTAGATCAATGCCAGGCCGTTCTTTTGGTGTTTAAATTTAAAAGATTGAACTAATATTCATTGAGGTTATAGGGAAAAACAAAACGATATGAACATATTTATCCCCGATTTTTGCCGTATGCTCAAGGTTTAAACGCTCGTATCTACACAGTGTTTAAAGATATATACATTTGTGAAGCAAGGAAATTGTGGGAAATCAAAAGACCTTTCTAACGGTACCTAACTTTTTAAAACTGGACTTAATATAAGGAAGTAACATGAAAACTAAGAATGCAGTAAAACCGTTCTTTCATGCACTCCCGCAGTAAGTCCCGATCACTTGATTCCTTTTTTTTTTTTTTAAGAAACTAATGATTTTTTTTTTAAAATAACATAAAGAACATTTTTTTGGCATGATGTAATGTGGCTCTAATGATATGCAGATTTTAATGATCGGACCATAAATTATAAAGTTATTTGTCGAAAGGCAATAATAGACACGAACATCTTTTTGCCGATTTTTGCCGTTTTCTTGAAAAATAACTTTCTATATCTCAGAGCCCGTAATAGAAAAGTTGAAACATGAAACGCGTGATGTTGGAAATTAAAAGGTCTTTCTAATTGTACCTACCGTTTTAAAATTGGACATCGGATATCCTGTAAGGAAGTTAGATGAGAAATAAGAATTCATTTAAACCGTTCTTTCATGCATTTCTGCAGTTAGTCCCTATCATTTGATTGTTTTTTTTTTTTTTCTTAGAAACTATTAATTTTTGAAAATAACATAAAGAACAGTATTATTAGCGTAATGCAATGCGATTCTAATGGTATGCAGATTTTAATGATCGGACCATTAATTATAAAGTTATTTGTCGAAGGGCAATAATAGACATGAACATCGTTTTGCCGAAGTTTTTCCCGTTTCTTTGAAAAATAACTTTCTATATCTCAAAGCACGTAACAGAAAAGTTGAAACATGAAACACGTGAAATGTTGGAAATATAAATGCCTTTCTTTTTAGCTCACCTGAGCACTTATGCCTGGGTATGCTTTTATGATCGCCTTTTGTCCGTCGTGCGTCGTCAGTCGTCCGTCGTCATCAATTGCTTATGAACACTCTAGAGGCCACAGTTTTGGCTCAATCTTCATAAAATTTGGTCAGGATATTTGCCTACATGATATCTCGGATGAGTTTGAAATTGGGTCATGTGGGGTCAACAACTAGGTCACCAGGTCAAATCTTTGATAAACCTTGCGAACACTCTAGTGGCCACAGTTATGGGCCCAATCTTCATAAAATTTGGTCAGGATATTTGCCTACATGATATCTCGGATGAGTTTGAAATTGGGTCATGTGGGTCAACAACTAGGTCACCAGGAAATCTTGAAAAACCTTGCGAACAATCTAGAGGCCACAGTTTTAGCCAATCTTCATGAAAAATAGTCAGGGTGTTTGTCTACATGATATCTTGGATGAGTTCGAAAATGGGTAATGTGGGGTCAAAAACTAGGTCACCAGGTCAAATCTTAGAAAAACCTTGTGAACACTCTACAGGCGCCAGTTTTTTAGACCAATTTTCATGAAAAATAGTCAGGGTGTTTGTCTACATGATATCTTGGATGAGTTCGAAAATGGGTAATGTGGGTAAAAACTAGGTCACCAGGTCAAATCTTAGAAAAATCTTGTGAACACTCTAGAGGCCTACATTTTTGTCCCAGTCTTCATTAAACTTGATATGAATGATGACAATTCCCAGTTAAATTGGAAGGTCACTTACTCAAATGTTAGAAAAACACTTTAGATGCCAGATTTTTTGTCATTATGCTTAACACAGCCATCTAACTCAGGTGAGCAACACAGGCCCATCTTGGCCCTCTTGTTTAAAATTGGACATCATATAAGGAAGTTAGATGAGGAATAAAAATTAATTTATACCGTTCTTTCATGCAATTCTGCAGTTAGTCCTAATCACTTGATTGCTTTTTTCTAAGAAACTATTAATTGTTAGCTCACCTGAGCACATGTGCTCAAGATGAGCTATAAGAATCGATGAATGGCCATTGTCCGTCCGTCAGTCCGTCCGTCGTCCACAATTAGTTTGTTTGAACTCTAGCATCTTCATTTCTTAAGTAATCATCTTCAAACTTTATAGCAATGTTTATTACCAGATTTGAAAATGACTACGAAAGTTTTACACGGTCCAGAGCCATTATTAATGGGCCGATTTTCATCAAATTTTCACAGAATGTGTATATTACGTTCTAATTGTGTATACCGGTGTCTGTTTTCCAAAATTCGAAAAGTCCAAGCATCTATGGCGGATCTAAGATTCGAACCAAGGACGTCACTTTTTAAATGCTTATAAAAACTGTCAAATTTGCGATAGAAAGTTGAAATTTTGTCAGTTAGTAGGTCTCTGGGTGTCTTAACAATTATGTGAAAATAAACGTCATATGACGTCACGTGAAGTCATTTGTTTATTATTATTATTCTTTTCTTCTTCCTAACTAAACGCTTGTTTTAATATGTTGCAATAGTCCTAGGACGATGAAATTTTTATGGGTTATTAGGCACGTGAGAAAATTTTGATTTCACCCCTACTGCATATATGTAGCCATATCTCAATAAATATCGATTTTTGTAAATATATGTATGAATAAGAATTATAGCTGAATAATTGACGTTTCCAAAGATATTTAGTTTATTAAAATTGGTTTACGCAATACAAAGTTATAAGCAAAAAAACTAAATGAAATGAAGCTAATTTTGCTGATAATATGCTGTTTTCTTGAGGTTTAACAGTCAATATCTCAGAAACGACTGAAGATAAGTTCATACATTATGCGTATAAAATGTAGCATGTTTGAAGAGCTTTCTAACGGTACCAAGTTTATTGAAATTGGACTTCATATAAGAAAGTTACATGGAAAAAAAGATATTTCATAATCATGCATCATAAAAATATGGAAAAGGTCACGCGCAGGGGTCACCAAGCTTAAATACTTGCGCAACGACTTAAAAAAAAAAAAAAAAAAAAAAATATATCAAATTGCAATTGATGGGCTATATCTTGATTTTTGTTGTTGTTGTTGTTGTTTTTTGTCGAATGTTGACTGTTTCCAAAAAAAGCATTGAAGTTAATACATGTACAACGGCACAAGACAAAAATCCGTATTTGCAACACTATGTAGCTAGCGAGCAGTTTGCAAGCCTTGAAAAATTCACACGCAGCCCCACATTTTAGACCATCTAAAAACTGCATTGTTATGCTAACGATATTCATATTGCATCAGTTTGTAGGCTGGGATGTTACCTTTCAAAATATCACCATAGTTCGAAATTCCAGGAATTTATGGCAAAACTACGGAAGCCCAAACACGCCAAAATCGCTAAATACGTTTAACTACGTTACAGGTGTCGAAAGGATATAGCACTATACAAATATTCAATACTTCTTCCTACTGAGGCTAAAATGAAACAAGGTTACAACTGAGCTGGAGTGATGAAATTCTATGTGTGATGAAAGTTAGAAACTTACATTTGAACACTGTTTCATTTTTCTTTCATGTCATATGACATAGTATAAATTTTGTATGTAAACTACATGTGCAAGATATGGGCGGACTTTTATTAAAATTCACAGAATGTGTTCTATTTGTGCTATTTTATATAGAAATAGAGGAGATAGAAAGTTGCAATTTGGACAGATTATCTATTATGTCATCTTCTATATATACTATATAAAGCAGATGTTGCAGAAAGTCCTATCATTCGTTTAAACGAATGACATCTAGTTATTAGGACTTTCTGCCCTTTCGGCAGAAAGTCCTATTGGGTTTGTACTGTTTTTTATTAGGACTTTCTGCCTACAGGCAGAAAGTCATATTGGGTTTGTACTGTTTTTTTCTTATTAGGACTTTCTGCCCTTTCGGCAGAAAGTCCTATTGGGTTTGTACTGTTTTTTTATTATTCTTATTATTCTTTTTTTCTTCCTCTTATATTTGTGTTAATATCGATGTGTTGCCATTGGCCCAGAACAACGAAAATGTTATGGTATATATTTCAAACCATGAGCTTTCGGATGCATTGAATTTCATATTCATATAACGTCATATAACGTCAGATTTGACGTCAGGTGAAAAAGTTTGTACGCGGTCTACAGCCATTATTTCTGGATTGATTTTAATCAAAATTTTATAGAATGTGTATGTTACGCTCTAGTTGTGCATCCACGTGTCCGCTTTTCAAAATTCGAAAAGGTAATTGTTCTTTGGCGAATCCAAGATTCGAACCATTGACGTCAAATTTCAAATGCGTATAAAATCGCTTACAAATGAACTAGAAAAAAGATATTTGGACAGATTATAATTCTCAATGGTTTCTTTAAATTCTTTGAAGATGAACGTCTTATGACGTCATATGACGTCATGAAGTGAAAAGTAACTTTTAATTTTTACGCGTTAATTTTTATATGTTGAAAACGTCCGAGCACCTTGAAAATTTAAAAGCAAATGCTTCCGATAGAACAGTTTGCATTTCTATAATTTTCATTTGACTATGACGTGTTTTGACGTCAAACTTGATGTCGTCTAAAAATGTTTGTACGCGCTCTACAGCCATTATTTCTGGGCCGATTTTCATTAAAACTTCACAGAATGTGTATGTTAGAGTCTCCTTGTGCATCCCGGTGTCCGTTTTTCCAAATTCGAAAATGCAAAGGTTTTATGTCGGATCCAAGATTCGAACCATTGACGTCAAAATTCAAATGCATATAAAATCGCTTACAAATGAGCTAGAAAGAAAATATTTGGACAGAATATAAGTCTCAGGGGTTTCTTTACATTTTTTGAAGATAAACGTCATATGACGTCATATAACGTCATGAGATGAAAAGTAATTTCTAAATTTCACGTGTTAATTTTTATATGTTGTACACATCTGAGCACCTTGAAAATTTAATAGCTTATGTTTTTGATAGAACATTTTGCATTTCAATAATTTTCTTTTGATGTTTTGACGTCAAACTTGACGTCGTCTAAAAATGTTTGTATGCGGTCTACAGCCATAATTTCTGGATCGATTTTCATCAAAATTTCACAGAATGTGTATGTTAGAATCTAGTTGTGCAGCACGGTGTCCGTTTTTCCAAATTCGAAAATGCAAAGGTTTTATGTCGGATCCAAGATTCGAACCATTGACGTCAAATTTTAAATACGTATAAAATCGTTTCAAGATGAGTTAGAAATCTAATATTTGAAAAGTAAATAAGTCTCTAAGAGTGCTTTACATTCTATGAAGATGAACGTCATTTGACGTCATATGACGTCATAACGTCAAAAATAATTTTCTGATATATACGCGTACATTTAAATATGTTAACTTCCCAGGACCATGGAAATCTAATGGTATATACATCAATCGATGAACTTTAGAATGCAATGTAATTCATATTAATGTGACGTTATATCACGTCAGATTTGACGTCAGGACAAAAAAGTTTTACGCGGTGTACAGCCATTATTTTTGGACCGATTTTCATCAAAATTTCACAGAATGTATATGTAACGCTCTAGTTTTATTTACGTTACTTATACATATCAGTTGCAGCATTGCGTTACCCATAATCCTTTGAGCGTTTTGACGCATGTCATTTAGACCGTTGTTGAAACATTGCAATTTCCCGACTTTATTGTTGCATCAATCGATAAATGTTGTACAAGCTATATTCCAAATTGATGATAAATGATAACCTATGTGAAATTATATGTTATAGTACAATGTAATTTAATTGCCAGCTTGAGATACCATGAGCGTGTATAAGTGTAGACGTTTGAAACAAAATGATCAACACATGTCATCCGTTCAAGACGCTGCAAGAACACGTGAAATGTTGGAAATTGGACATCATATAAGGAAGTGACATGAGAAATAAGAATTAATTTATACCGTTCTTTCATGCACTTCTGCAGTTAGTCCCAATCACTTCATTGCTTTTTAGCTCACCTGATCACTTGTGAGCTTTTGTGACCGCCTTTTGTCCGTCGTCAACAATTGCTTGTGAACACTCTAGGGCCACAGTTTTGGCCCATTTTTCATGAAACTTGGTTTGGATGTTTGTCTACATGACATCTCGGATGAATTTGAAATAGTATCACTCGGATCAAAAACTAGGTCATCAGGTCAGATCTTAGAAAAACTTTATGAACACTGTATATACCACAGTTTTGGCCGAATCTTCATAAAATTTGGCCAGGATGTTTGAATACATTATATTTCGAAAGAGTTCGAAAATGGGTCATTGGGATCAAAAACTAGGTCACCAGGTCAAATCTTAAAAAAACAACCTTGTGAACACCATAGAGGCCACAGATTTAGCCTAACCTTAATGTAATTTAGTCAGAATGTTTGTCAAATCTCGGATGAATTCAAAACTGGGGCACATAGGGTCAAAAAGCAGGTCACCAGGGCAAATTTGAGAAAAATCTTGTGAACACTCTAGAGGCCTACATTTTTGTCCCAGTCTTCATTAAACCTGAAAACACTTAAGATGCTACATTTTTTGTCATCATGCCTTACACAGAAATCTTACTCAGGTGAGCGACATAGGGCCATCTAGGCGCTCTTGTTTCTAAGAAACGATTAATTTTTTAAAAATAACATAAAGAACACTATTTTAAGAATGATGCAATGCGGTTCTAATGCTGTGCAGATCTTAATGATCGGATTATCAATTATTAAGTTATTTGTCGAAGGGTAGTAACTGACATGAACATCTTTTTGCAGATTTTTGCCTTTCTTTTGGGGGGGGGGGGGGACTTTCTATATCTCAAAAACCATAACATATAAGTTTGAACATGAAGTAAGTGAATGTTTGAATTCAGAAGACTAACGGTGCCTAGTTTTTTTAAGATCGGACATTATATAAGGAAGTTACATGAAAATAAGAAATTCCGAAAATCCGTTTTTACTTGTGCTTCTGCAGTTTATCTCACATATTATTCTAAATTTTATTTCTATAACATTAAAGGTATAATGTGATACAACAAATTATTGTAATGCTCTGTGACCCCTTTAATTCATATTCAATTCAATTCAATTATTCAATTAAAATATAAGAAAGAAAAAATTTGAAAGAAAGGAACTTTATATACCTTATTAGCATGTAAAAGTAATAGTGATACTTCATTCCTTTGTAGAATACCAAGTTCGAGTATTATTGTAGTCATCTTAAAGATGATTCCTGAAAAGCTAGCAGTATGAAATTAAATCTAATAACAAAGCCACATATTCCCTATTGAATGCATTGACATTAAATTTCAATTTATATCATATGACGTCACAGATTTCATCTGCTATTTATATAATTTTGCACTCTAAAGCTGTCAATTCGGCGCGGATTTTCTTCAATTTTTTGAAGATGGTGTATCTCAGAATAGTAAATGAGTATGATTAGGTTTGACATGGTTTGCAGTGCAGAAACATGACATATATTTGTTTGGTTTATCTATATATATATTTTCTCTAAAAGAAATGTCTAGAGTATATAATCCATACTTTATGTTAGTTTTATTTTAAATAAAAAAAAAAAAAAAAAAATAACATCAATGACATAATTACACTTATTATTCAATAAAATGGATATAAAGTAATATTGGGGGTATCATTTACTTTAACTTGTTAAACGTCGATCGGTTAACAAGTTTCTTACAACTTATACTAATCCTTCTCGACATTTCTTGGGCTGGACCAGTACTTTGCGTTTGTGAAGGTCATGACAACTTTTGCCTCAACGGGGTTCAAAAGAAATCACACCCGTTATGACCACATTCGGGCACATTACCATTGTACCACTGCATCCACTTTTAATGGGACAAAAAGAAATATGCAAATAAAATAAACTATTTTCCCCAAAGTTTTGAATAATCATTAATATAGAAGTAGCATCAAGATAACAACCACAAGACACAATGCACTATTTTACGGATAAGCTTTTATCAGGGATTTGGATTAAAAATCTAGTTGTAAGGTCTGGTCATTATTATCATGGGTGTAATATTCAAATCCAGTAAAACGTCACCCTAAGATATATAACTTAAACTAATCAAGAAATTTACATTAGCGTGAAATACGTGCGGGTTATCTTGATATACATTACGATATCAGTGTATTCATCCTCTATTGGGCAATGAAGCAGTGAACACACATTGAAAAAAAGAACAAAACAAGTACATGTATTATTATTCAAGTTATACGAGATTTTTGTTTCGCATGTATTTGCAGGTTTAATCTCGCGCCAATCGTCAGATCAAGGTTATGTTTGAGAAATGACAAACTTCGTATTGAATAAAGATCTTGCCTGTGTGCATTGCTATGTATGACATTCTATTCAGTTCCCTTTTCAATTGTAATTACTAGGTGTACAATTGTATGCCTTTTATCTGTCTAAATCACAAGACTGAAACAGCTGATTCATTGTATATTTGTGCTTGTAAGATTATATATGGCTAAAAACTAGTGTACAATGACTTAATTGTGTGATAACTTTAGAACATGGGCCATTATTACATTTGGTGTATGTATAAACACCTTAATAAATACTTGTATGATTGAATTGTATATACGTTACCATAGAATATTTTATCATTTTCTAACATACACAATGTATATGTTTAAAATATATCATAAAATATGCTATAATAAATTATCGTGGCATGTATCTGTATAAGATAGACGAGTCGCAAGCCGACATTTTATAATTCATTTTCTATACAGGCTATAATTCAGAAATTCAAGGTAAAATCAAATGACCTGAATTGTTTTAATAAGGCTAATGGTACTCTAGGGCCACCATGGCCCTTTTCTTTCATGTTCAGATGTAACAGTGAGGAAGCCTTCCAGCTGGCTTGCGGTAGGTCGGTGGTTTTACCCGGATGCCTCCGTGCATTCGGGGTCTTCCTCCACCTGTAATTAGCTGGACTTCGCTATATAAATGAAATATTGTCGAAGCGACGGTAAACTCAAATAGTCAAGTCAGATATAACAAAGACAAGGTGAGATTCGGAGGTATTAGTTACCTTAGGTGATAGCTCTAGCTATAGTCAGATATTAACTTTAACCTAGCGTTTGGTGCACGTTTGAGAAACAAGTCTCATATTACCGGCATGATTATACTTGTAACGGTTTAGTGATGCATGCAGATATGGTTATTTATAAACAGTTCAGTGACATGGCGTAAACTTATGCAGACGCTTGCAAAACAAAACTCTCATATTACATAAATACTACGCGTAAGGGTAGTTTTCAATGTGTCCCAATGCTTCCCTGCCCAAAGGAGTTTGAAATACTCTGGTATTGTAATGTCAGTATATATAACCCACACATATTGCATGCTCATGTAAATTTCCTGTTCATTTCAAGTTATTTATCTTAGGGTAACGTTTTACTGATACACGATAGCAATCTTGAATTTAAATAGGTTCACCTGTAAAATGTAAAGATAAAACAGCATAGCATTGTTCTATGTGGTGGTTAATGGTTATTAGGACTTTCTGCCTACAGGCAGAAAGTCATATTGGGTTTGTACTGTTTTTTTATTATTAGGACTTTCTGCCCTTTCGGCAGAAAGTCATATTGGGTTTGTTATGTTTTTTTATTATTAAGACTTTCTGCCCTTTCGGCAGAAAGTCCTCTTGGGTTTGTACTGTTTATTAGGACTTTCTGCCTAAAGCAGAAAGTCCTATTGGGTTTGTACTGTTTATTCTTCTTCTTCTTCTTATTATTATTATTCTTTTTTTCTTCCTAACTAAACGCTTATTTTTCTATGTTGCAATACTCCTAGGACGATGAAATTTTTATGACTTATTAGTCACGTGAGGAAATTTTGATTTCTATGATTTTCATATGCCTATGACGTCATATGACGTCACATTTGAAATATGCTACAAAAGTTTGTACGCGGTCTACAGCCATTGTTTGTGAACCGATTTGCATCAAATTTTTACAGATTGTGTATATTAAGTTCTAGTTGTGCATCCCGGTGTCCGTTTTTCAAAATTCCATGGTTCTATAGCGAATCCAAGATTCGAACCAAGGTCGTAAATTTTTAAATGCTTATAAAATATGTCCTATTTAAGATAGAAAGTTGATATTTAGTCAGTATATAGGTCTCTAGCAGTTTTAAACATTTTGTGAAAATATATGTCATATGACGTCACGTGACGTCATTATATGATAATGTATTTCTAATATTAACAAGAATATTTCTATATGTTGAAATTGTCGAAAGGCAATGAAAATTTAAAGACACATGCTTCAAACGGCTGAAATTTTGATTTCTATGATATTCATATGCCTATGACGTCATATGACGTCACACTGGAAATATGCAACAAAAGTTTGTACGCTGTCTACAGCCACTGTTTATGAACCGATTTTCATCAAATTTTCACAGAATGTGTATATTAAGTTCTAGTTGTGCATCCTGGTGTCCGTTTTTTCAAAATTCGAAAAGTCCAAGGTGCTATAGCGATTCCAAGATTCGAACCAAGGTCGTAAATTTTCAAATTCTTATAAAATCGGTCCTATTTGAGATGAAAAGATGATATTGGGTCAGTATATAGGTCTCTGGGAGTTTTAAACATTTTGTGAAAATAAATGTCTTATGACGTCACGTGACGTCATTATACGATAATGAATTTCTAATACTAACAAGATTATTTCTATATCTTGAAATTTTCGAAGGGCAATGAAAAATTAATGCCGCATGCTTCAGATGCTGAAATTTCGATTTCAGTGATTTTCAGAAGCCTATGACGTCATATGACGTCACATTTGAAATTGACTACGAAAGTTTGTACACGGTCCAGAGCCATTATTAATGGGCCGATTTTCATCAAATTTTCACAGAATGTGTATATTACGTTCTTATTGTGTATACCGGTGTCCGGTTTTTCAAAATTCGAAAAGTCCAAGCATCTATGGCGGATCCAAGATTCGAACCAAGGACGTCAATTTTTAAATGCTTATAAAAACTGTCCTATTTGAGATAGAAAGTTGAAATTTTGTCAGTTAGTAGGTCTCTGGGTGTCTTAACAATTATGTGAAAATAAATATCATATGACGTCACGTGACGTCATTTTTTATTATTATTATTCTTTCCTTCTTCCTAACTAAACGCTTATTTTAATATGTTGCAATAGTCCTAGGACGATGAAATTTTTATGGGTTATTAGTCACGTGAGGAAATTTTGATTTCAGTGATTGTCAGCACCCTATGACGTCACATGACGTCACAGCTAAAAATAGTGAAAAATGGTGTTAGCGCTCTATAGCCGTCATTTATGGTCGGATTTTCTTCAAATTTTCACAGATGGTACATCTTGAAACTAAGGTGTGCATATCCTGTCAGCTAACCGAAATTCCGATAGACCGAAGTTCTATGGCTGAAATAAGATTCGAACATAGGACCGAAAATTTCATTTTAGGATTAAAGAACTTCAGGATGAGATAGAAAATTGAAACTTACACAGTTTGCAGTTCTGCAGAATTTCTCAATATATTTTGAGTCGTGACGTCAAATGTCGTCATGTGACGTCATAAGCATACTTCTTAATTTTCATTTTAGGGCAATGATTTCGACATGATGCCAGTTGTTCAGAATAAGAAAATTTTAGAGTTATGACAGTAAAGTATGCGCTATTGAACAAAAGCATCTTCAGCACCCTATGACGTCATGTGACGTCAGAGCTAAAAATATTTAAAAATGGTGTTCGCGCTCTACAGCGGCCATTTATGGTCGGATTTTCTTCTTATTTTCACAGATGGTACACCTTGAAACTAAGGTGTACATATCCTGCCAGCTTACCGAAATTCCGAAAAACCGAAGTTCTGTGGCTGAAGTAATATTCGAACATAGGACCAAAAATTTAATTTTAGGATTGAAGAGCTTCAGGATGAGATAGAAAGTTGAAACTTACACAGTTTGCAGTTCTGCAGCATTTCTACAAATATTTTGAATCGTGACGTCAGAGGACGTCATAAGCATACCACTTATTTTTAATTTGGGGCAATGATTTCGACATGATGCCAGTTGTTCAGAATAATGAAAATTTCAGAGTTATTGCAGTAAAGTATACGCTTTTGAGCAACAGCATTTTCAGCACCTATGACGTCACGTGACGTCAGAGCTAAAAATAGTGAAAAATGGTTTTCGCGCTCTACAGCCGCCATTTATGATCAGATTTTCTTCAAATTTTTACAGATTGTACATCTTGAAACTAAGGTGTGAATATTTTGTCAGCTAACCTTAATTCCGAAAACCGAAGTATTGTGGCTGAAGTAAGATTCGAACATAGGACCCAAAATTTCATTTTAGGGTTAAAGAACTTCGGGATGAGATAGAAAGTTGAAACTTACACAGTTTGAAGTTCTGCATAATTTCTACATATATTTCGAGTCGTGACGTCATATGACGTCATAAGCATACTACTACTACTGCTACTTATTTTTTTTCTTCGTAACGAAACGCTTATTTTTCGCGGAATACAATGTCAATTGTTCAGCATGAACATGAAATACTACCACAGGTAAGTCATTACATGAAACTTCTATCTCCTGCTTTTTGCATTAACACAGGTTGCAGAAAGTCCTATCATTCGTTTAGACGAATGACATCTAGTTCTTCTTCTTCTTATTCTTTTTTTCTTCCTCTTATATTTGTGTTAATTTCGAGGTGTTGCCATTGACTCAGAGCAATGAAAATTTTATGGCTTATATTTCAAACCATGAGCTTTCAGATGCAATGAATTTTATATTCATACGACGTCATATTACGTCAGATGTGACGTCAGGTGAAAAAGTTTGTACGCGGTCTACAGCCATTATTTCTGGACCGACATTCGTCAAAATTTCACAGAATGTGTATGTTAGGCTCTAGTTGTGCATCCCTGTGTCCGTTTGTCAAAATTCGAAAAGTCCATGGTTCTATAGCGAATCCAAGATTCGAACCAAGGTCGTAAATTTTTAAAGGCTTATAAAATCTGTCCTATTTAAGATAGAAAGTTGATATTTAATCAGTATATAGGTCTCTAGAAGTTTTAAACATCAGGTGAAAATAAATGTCATATGACGTCACGTGACGTCATTATATGATAATGTATTTCTAATATTAACAAGAATATTTCTATATGTTGAAATTGTCGAAGGGCAATGAAAATTTAATGACACATGCTGATTTCCAAAAAAAAAGGTTTTTTTTAAAATAAAATCCATGGTTCTATAGCGAATTCAAGATTCGAACCAAGGTCGTAAATTTTTAAATGCTTATAAAATCGGATTTATTTGTGGGTCAGTGTATAGGCCTCTGGGAGTCTTAAACATTTTGTGAAAATAAACGTCACATGACGTCACTTGACGTCATTATATGATAATGTATTTCTAATATTAATAAGAGTATTTCTATATGTTGAAATTGTCGAAGTGCAATGAAAATTTAATGACAAATGATTCAGATGCTGAAATTTCGATTTCAATGATTTTCAGAAGCCTATGATGTCATATGACGTCACATTTGAAATTGACTACGAAAGTTTGTACACGGTCCAGAGCCATTATTAATGGGCCGATTTTTATCAAATTTTCACAGAATGTGTATATTACGTTCTTATTGTGTATACCTGTGTCCGTTTTTCAAAATTCAAAAAGTCCAAGCATCTATGGCGGATCCAAGATTCGAACCAAGGACGTCAATTTTTAAATGCTTATAAAAACTGTCCTATTTGAGATAGAAAGTTGAAATTTTGTCAGTTAGTAGGTCTCTGGGTGTCTAACAATTATGTGAAAATAAACGTCATATGACGTCACGTGACGTCATTTTTTTATCATTATTATTCTTTTCTTCTTCCTAACTAAACGCTTATTATAATATGTTGCAATAGTCCTAGGACCATGAAATTTTTATGGGTTATTAGTGATGTGAGGAAATTTTGTTTTCAATGATTGTCAGCAGCCTATGACGTCACATGACGATACAGCTAAAAATAGTGAAAAATGGTGTT
>CM037777.1:109129644-109179644 GCA_021229015.1 Solen grandis | reverse complement strand
TGCGCTCTACAGCCGTCATTTTTAGTCGGACTTTCTTCAAATTTTCACAGATTGTACATCTTGAAACTAAGGTGTGCATATCCTGTCAGCTAACCGAAATTCCGAAAGACCGAAGTTCTGTGGCTGAAATAAGATTCGAACATAGGACCGAAAATTTCATTTTAGGATTAAAGAGCTTCAGGATGAGATAGAAAGTTGAAACTTACACAGTTTGCAGTACTGCAGAATTTCTACATATATTTTGATTCCTGACGTCATGTGACGTCATGTGACGTCATAAGCATACTTCTTAATTTTTATTTTAGGGCAATGATTTCGACATGATGCCAGTTGTTCAGAATAATGAAAATTTCAGAGTTATGACAGTAAAGTATGCGCTTTTGAGCAACAGCATTTTCAGCACCCTATGACGTCACGTGACGTCAGAGCTAAAAATAGTGGAAAATGGTGTTCGCGCTCTACAGCCGCCATTTATGATCAGATTTTCTTCAAATTTTTACAGATGGTACATCTTGAAACTAAGGTGTGAATATTTTGTCAGCTAATCTTAATTTCGAAAAACCGAAGTATTGTGGCTGAAATAAGATTCGAACATGGGACCAAAAATTTCATTTTAGGGTTAAAGAACTTCGGGATGTGATAGAAAGTTGAAACTTACACAGTTTGCAATTCTGCATAATCTCTACATATATTTTGAGTCGTGACGTCATATGACGACATAAGCATACTACTACTACTGCTACTTATTTTTTTTTCTTCATAACTAAACGCTTATTTTTCGCGGAATATAATGTCAATTGTTCAGCATGAACATGAAATACTACCAGAGGTGAGTCATTACATGAAACTTCTTTCTACTGCTTTTTGCATTAACACAGGTTGCAGAAAGTCCTATCATTCGTTTTGACGACTGACATCTAGTTATTCTTCTTATTATTCTTTTTTTCTTCCTCTTATATTTGTGTTAATTTCGAGGTGTTGTCATTGACTCAGAACAATGAAAATTTTATGGCATATATTTCAAACCATGTGCTTTCGGATACAATGAATTTCATATTCATATGACGTCACATTACGTCAGATTTGACGTCAGGTGAAAAAGTTTGTTCGCGGTCTACAGCCATTATTTCTGGACCGATTTTCATCAAGATTTCACAGAATGTGTATGTTAGGCTCTAGTTGTGCATCCCTGTGTCCGTTTTTCAAAATTCGAAAACTCCATGGTTCAAAAGCGAATCCAAAATTCGAACCAAGGTCGTAAACTTTTAAGTGCTTATAAAATCTGTCCTATTTAAGATAGAAAGTTGATATTTAGTCAGTATATAGGTCTCTAGAAGTTTTAAACATTTTGTGAAAATAAATGTCATATGACGTCACGTGACGTCATTATATGATAATGTATTTCTAATATTAACAAGAATATTTCTATATGTTGAAATTGTCGAAGGACAATGAAAATTTAATGACACATGCTTCAAACGCTGAAATTTTGATTTCTATGAATTTCATATGCCTATGACGTCATATGACGTCACACTTGAAATATGCAACAAAAGTTTGTACGCGGTCTACAGCCATTGTTTATGAACCGATTTTCATCAATTTTTTACAGAATGTGTATATTAAGTTCTAGTTGTGCATCTCGGTGTCCGTTTTTCAAAATTCGAAAAGTCCATGGTTCTATAGCGATTCCAAAATTCGAACCAAGGTCGTAAATTTTTAAATGCTTTTAAAATCGGTCCTATTTGAGATAGAAAAGTGATATTTGGTCAGTATATAGGTCTCTAAGAGTCTGAAACATTTTGTGAAAATAAATGTCATATGACGTCACGTAAATTTCTAATATTAACAAGAGTATTTCTATATGTTGAAATTGTCGAAGGGCAATGAAAATTTAATGACAAATGATTCAGACGCTGAAATTTCGATTTCAATGATTGTCAGAAGCCTATGACGTCATATGACGTCATATTTGATATTGACTACGAAAGTTTGTACACGGTCCAGAGCCATTATTAATGGGCCGATTTTCATCAAATTTTCACAGAATGTGTATATTAAGTTCTAGTTGTGCATCTCGGTGTCCGTTTTTCAAAATTCGAAAAGTCCATGGTTCTATAGCGAATCCAAGATTCGAACCAAAGTCGTAAATTTTTTAAATGCTTATAAAATCTGTCCTATTTAAGATAGAAAGTTGATATTTAGTCAGCATATAGGTCTCTAGAAGTTTTAAAAATTTTGTGAAAATAAATGTCATATGACGCCAAGTGACGTCATTATATTATACTGTATTTCTAATACTAACAAGAATATTTCTATATGTTGAAATTGTCGAAGGTCAATGAATATTTAATGACACATGCTTCAAACGCTGAAATTTTGATTTCTATGATTTTCATATGCCTATGACGTCATATGACGTCACATTTGAAATATGCTACAAAAGTTTGTACACGGTCTACATCCATTGTTTGTGAACCGATTTTCATCAAATTTTCACAGATTGTGTATATTAAGTTCTTGTTGTGCATCCCGGTGTCCGTTTTTCAAAATTCGAAAAGTCCATGGTTCTATAGGGAATCCAAGATTCGAACTAAGGTCGTAATTTTTTAAATGCTTATAAAATCTGTCCTATTTAAGATAGAAAGTTGATGTTTAGTCAGTATATAGGTCTCTAGAAGTTTTAAACATTTTGTGAAAATAAACGTCATATGACGTCACGTGACGTCATTATATGATAATGAATTTCTAATTCTAACAAGATTATTTCTATATATTGAAATTTTCGAAGGGCAATGAAAATTTAATGCCGCATGCTTCAGATGCTGAAATTTCGATTTCAATGATTTTCAGAAGTCTATGACGTCATATGACGTCACATTTGAAATTGACTAAGAAAGTTTGTACACGGTCCAGAGCCATTATTAATGGGCCGATTTTTATCAAATTTTCACAGAAAGTGTATATTAAGTTCTTATTGTGTATACCGATGTCCTTTTTTCAAAATTCGAAAAGTCCATGGTTCTATAGCGAATTCAAGATTCGAACCAAGGTCGTAAAATTTTAAATGCTTATAAAATCGGTCCTATTTGAGATAGAAAAGTGATATTTGGTCAGAATATAGGTCTCTCGGAGTCTTATACATTTTGTAAAAATAAATGTCATATGACGTCACGTGACGTCTATAAATGAAAATGTATTTCAAATATTAACAAGAGTATTTCTATATGTTGAAATTATCGAAGGACAATGCAAATTTAATGACAAATGAATCAGACGCTGAAATTTTGATTTCAATGATTTTCAGAAGCCTATGACGTCATATGACGTCACATTTGAAATTGACTACAAAAGTTTGTACACGGTCCAGAGCCATTATTAATGGGCCGATTTTCATCAAATTTTCACAGAATGTGTATATTACGTTCTTATTGTGTATACCGTTGTCCGTTTTTCAAAATTCGAAAAGTCAAAGCATATATGGCGGATCCAAGATTCGAACCAATGACGTCAATTTCTAAATGCTTATAAAAACTGTCCTATTTGAGATAGAAAGTTGAAATTTTGTCAGTTAGTAGGTCTCTGGGTGTCTTAACAATTATGTGAAAATAAACGTCATATGACGTCACGTGACGTCATTTGTTCATTATTATTATTCTTTTCTTCTTCCTAACTAAACGCTTATTTTAATATGTTGCAATAGTCCTAGGACGATGAAATTTTTATGGGTTATTAGGCACGTGAGGAAATTTTGATTTCACCCCTACTGCATATATGTAGCCATATCTCAATAAATATCGATTTTTGTAAATATATGTATGAATAAGAATTATAGCTGAATAATTGACGTTTCCAAAGATATTTAGTTTATTAAAATTGGTTTACGCAATACAAAGTTATAAGCAAAAAAACTAAATGAAATGAAGCTAATTTTGCTGATAATATGCTGTTTTCTTGAGGTTTAACAGTCAATATCTCAGAAACGACTGAAGATAAGTTTATACATTATGCGTATAAAATGTAGCATGTTTGAAGAGCTTTCTAACGGTACCAAGTTTATTGAAATTGGACTTCATATAAGAAAGTTACATGGAAAATAAGATATTTCATAATCATGCATCATAAAAATATGGAAAAGGTCACGCGCAGGGGTCACCAAGCTTAAATACTTGCGCAACGACTTAAAAAAAAAAAAAAAAAAAAAAATATATCAAATTGCAATTGATGGGCTATATCTTGATTTTTTTTGTTGTTGTTGTTGTTGTTGTTTTTTGTCGAATGTTGACTGTTTCCAAAAAAAGCATTGAAGTTAATACATGTACAACGGCACAAGACAAAAATCCGTATTTGCAACACTATGTAGCTAGCGAGCAGTTTGCAAGCCTTGAAAAATTCACACGCAGCCCCACATTTTAGACCATCTAAAAACTGCATTGTTATGCTAACGATATTCATATTGCATCAGTTTGTAGGCTGGGATGTTACCTTTCAAAATATCACCATAGTTCGAAATTCCAGGAATTTATGGCAAAACTACGGAAGCCCAAACACGCCAAAATCGCTAAATACGATTAACTACGTTACAGGTGTCGAAAGGATATAGCACTATACAAATATTCAATACTTCTTCCTAATGAGGCTAAACTTAAACAAGGTTACAACTGAGCTGGAGTGATGAAATTCTATGTGTGATGAAAGTTAGAAACTTACATTTGAACACTGTTTCATTTTTCTTTCATGTCATATGACATAGTATAAATGTTGTATGTTATGGGCGGACTTTTATTAAAGTTCACAGAATGTGTTCTATTTGTGCTATTTTATATAGAAATAGAGGAGATAGAAAGTTCTTTAATCCTAAAATGAAATTTTCGGTCCTATGTTCGAATCTTATTTCAGCCACAGAACTTCGGTTTTTCTAAATTTCGGTAAGCTGACAGGATATGCACACCTTAGTTTCATGATGTACCATCTGTGAAAATTTGAAGAAAATCCGCCCATAAATGACGGCTGTAGAGAGCGAACACCATTTTTCACTATTTTTAGCTCTGACGTCATGTGACGTCATAGGGTGTTGAAGATGCTTTTTTTCAAAAGCGAATACTTTACTGTCATAACTCTGAAATTTTCATTATTTTGAACAACTGGCATCATGTCGAAATCATTGCCCTAAAATGAAAATTATGAAGTATGCTTATGACGTTACAGGACTTCATATGACGTCACGACTCAAAATATATGTAGAAATTCTGCAGAACTGCAAACTGTGTAAGTTTCAACTTTCTATCTCATCCTGAAGCTCTTTAATCCTAAAATGAAATTTTCGGTCCTATGTTCGAATCTTATTTCAGCCACAGAACTTCGGTCTTTCGTAATTTCGACAATTTCAACATATAGAAATATTCTTGTTAATTTTAAAAATACATTTTCATATAATGACGTCACGTGACGTCATATGACATATATTTTCACAAAATGTTTAAAACTTCTAGAGACCTATATACTGACTAAATATCAACTTTCTATCTTAAATAAGACAGATTTTATAAGCATTTAAAAAATTACGACCTTAGTTCGAATCTTGGATTCCCTATAGAACCATGGACTTTTCGAATTTTGAAAAACGGACACCGGGATGCACAACAAGAACTTAATATACACAATCTGTGAAAATTTGATGAAAATCGGTTCACAAACAATGGATGTAGACCGTGTACAAACTTTTGTAGCATATTTCAAATGTGACGTCATATGACGTCATAGGCATATGAAAATCATAGAAATCAAAATTTCAGCGTTTGAAGCATGTGTCATTAAATATTCATTGACCTTCGACAATTTCAACATATAGAAATATTCTTGTTAGTATTAGAAATACAGTACCCAGTTTGCAGTTCTGCAGAATTTCTACATATATTTTGAGTCGTGACGTCATTTGACGTCAAGTGACGTCATAAGCATACTTCTTTATTTTCATTTTAGGGCAATGATTTCGATATGATGCCAGTTGTTCAGAATAATGAAAATTTCAGAGTTATGACAGTAAAGTATGGGCTTTTGAACAAAAGCATCTTCAGCACCCTATGACGTCACATGACGTTACAGCTAAAAATAGTGAAAAATGGTATTCGCGCTCTACAGCCGTCATTTATGGGCGGATTTTCTTCAAATTTTCACAGATGGTACATCTTGAAACTAAGGTGTGCATATCCTGTCAGCTAACCAAAATTCCGAAAGACCGAAGTTCTGTGGCTGAAATAAGATTCGAACATAGGACCGAAAATTTCATTTTAGGATTAAAGAGCTTCAGGATGAGATAGAAAGTTGAAATTTACACAGTTTGCAGTTCTGCAGAATTTCTTCAAATATTTTGAGTCGTGACGTCATTTGACGTCATGTGACGTCATAAGCATACTTATAATAAGGATTTTCTTCAATATTTGAAGATGCTGTATATCAGAAAAGTAAATAAGTATGATCAGGTTTGACATAGTTAGCAGAAAGCCCTTTCTTTTGTTCAGAACAAAAGGAGTCTAGTTATTATTATTATTATTATTTGTCTTCCTTTTGAGGTTCAAATTAAAACAGGTTGCCAATAAGCCAGCAGCATGAAATTTTAACAGTGATCAGAGTGACTTTGACCCTTTTGAATGCACCAAATTTTATCTTCATATGACGTCTTGTGACGTCACTGTTGAAAAATGCTACCAAATTTGGTTCGCGCTCTGCTGCCGTCAGTTTTAGTTCAGACGGCCTAATATTTTCTCAGAAAGTGGAAATTAGGATGTAGATGTGCATACTTACTGAACTTTTCAAAATTCAAAAAGTTCGAGATTTTATGTCAAAATCGAGATTCGAACTTTGGTCATAAAAACATAATTTCGTATTACAAAGGCTTCTGATGAGCTAGAAGCATGACAATTGGACAGCATATGTGTCTTGGGATCTTCTTTGTCTTCCATGACAACTGACGTCGTATGACGTCATTTAACGTCATATCGTAATAAGCAATTTTACATTTGAAATAACCGGTTTTTAGGCCCTGCAGGCTTTATTTTTTGAGCGATTTACATGTAACCTTCATTTAATATGCAACTTAGTGTCCCGTCGAACATGGTGACATCCGTTTCCGGAAAATCACATAGGTCAAGGTCATATTTCATTTATCGGTTTTTTCTTCGGCCTTTAATATCTCAAAAACGAAAAATATTTTATTGAGACACCATGCGTATAATTTGTGCTTTGAAAGGCCTTTCAGATGATATATAGTTTTTGAAGATCGGGGTTGAATCAGTTGAGTTATTGCAGAAAAACAAAAATGTTGCAACCCTAGGCTCACTTAACTACTTACATCTCGATAATTATTGATTTTTGTTAATAAGAGTATAAATATAATTTGTAGATCAATGCCTGGCCGTTCTTTTGGTGTTTAAATTTTAAAGATTGACCTAATATTCATTAAATTATAGGGAAAAACAAAACGATATGAACATATTTATCTCCGATTTTTGCCGTATGCTCAAGGTTTAAACGCCCGTATCTATGAAGCGAGGGAATTGTTGGAAATCAAAAGACCTTTCTAACGGTAGCTAGCTTTTTAAAATTGGACTTAATATAAGGAAGTTAAGAATGCAATAAAACCGTTCTTTCATGCACTCCAGCAGTAAGTCCCGATCACTTGATTCCTTTTGTTCGAAGAAACTAATGATTTTTTAAAAATAACATACAATATTTTTTGCATGATGTAATGTGGTTCTAATGATATGCAGATTTTAATGATCGGACCATAAATTATAAAGTTATTTGTCGAAAGGCAATAATAGACATGAACATCTTTTTGCCTTTTTTTACCGATTTCTTTAAAAATAACTTTCTATATCTCAGAGCCCGTAATAGAAAAGTTGAAACATGAAACACGTAAAATGTTGGAAATTTAAAGGCCTTTCTAATGGTACCTAGCGTTTTAAAATTGAACATCGGATATCCTATAAGAAAGTTAGATGAGAAATAAGAATTCATTTAAACCGTTCTTTCATGCATTTCTGCAGTTAGTCCCTATCATTTGATTGCTTTTTTTCTAAGAAACTATAAATTTTTGAAAATAACATAAAGAACAGTATTATTAGCGTGATGCAATGCGGTTCTAATGGTATGCAGAATTTAATGATCGGACCATAAATTATAAAGTTATTTGTCGAAGGGCAATAATAGACATCAACATCGTTTTGCCGATTTTTTTGTCGTTTCTTTGAAAAATAACTTTCTATATCTCAGAGCACGTAACAGAAAAGTTGAAACATGAAACACGTGAAATGTTGGAAATATAAAGGCCTTTATTTTTTAGCTCACCTTAGCACTTGTGCTCGGGTGAGCTTTTGTGATCACCTTTTGTCCGTCGTGCGTCGTCAGTCGTCCGTCGTCAACAATTGCTTGTGAACTCTCCAGAGGACACTGTTTTGGCCCTATCTTCATGAAACTTGGTTTTGATGTTTGTCTACATGATATCTCGGAAGAGTGTGAAATTGGGTCATGTGGGGTCAAAAACTAGGTCACCAGGTCAAATCTTAGAAAACCTTCTGAACACTCTAGAGGCCACAGTTTTAGCCCAATCTTCATAAATTTTGATCAGTATGTTTGTCTACATGATATCTCGGATGAGCTCGAAATTGGGTTACATAGGGTCAAAAACTAGGTCACCAGGTCAAATCTTAGAAAAACCTTGCGAACAGTCTAGAGGCCGCAATTTTAGCCCAATCTTCATGAAAAATGATCAGGGTGTTTGTCTACATAATATCTCGGATGAGTTTGAAATTGCGTCATATGGGGCCAAAAACTAGGTCACTAGGTCAAATCCTTGAAAAACCTTGTGAACATTCTAGAGGCCACAGTTTTGGCCCAATCTTCATAACATTTGGTCAGGATATTTGTCTACATGATATCTCGGATGAGTTTGAAATTGGGTCAAGTGGGGTCAAAAACTAGGTCACCCAGGTCAAATCTAAGAAAAACGTTGTGAACTCTCTAGAGGCCACAGTTTTAGCCCAATCTTCAATAGATTTCGTCAGGATGTTTGTCTACATGATATCTCGGATGAGTTCGAAAATGAGTCACATGAGGTCAAAAGCTAGGTCACCAGGTCAAATCTTGTGAACACTCTAGAGGCCTACATTTTTGTCCCAGTCTTCATTAAACTTGATATGAATGATGACTGCATGAATTCCCAGTTGTGTGCAAATTCAGGTAGGATCAATATGTAGGTCACTTAGTCAAATGTTAGAAAAACACTTTATATGCCAGATTTTTTGTCATTATGCCTTACACAGCAACTTACTCAGGTGAGCGACACAGGGCCATCTTGGCCCTCTTGTTTTAAATTGGACATTTTAAACTATTTATGTTTGCACTCAACAGCTGGCAATTCGGGACTGATTTTCTTCAATTTTTGAAAATGGTGTATGTCAGAAAATTAAATAAGTATGATCAGATTTGACATGGTTTGCAGTGCAGAAAGGCCTTTCTTTTGTTCAGGATAAAAGAATTCTAGTTATTATTCTTTTTTTCTTCTTTTCTACGCTTTAATTTCTATATGATGCAATGATCCAAGGGCAATGAAAAATTTAATGGCATATACTTCAGATGCTGAAATTTTGATTTCAATGATTTTCATATGCCTATGACGTCATTTGACGTCACACTTGACGTTGTCTACAAAAGTTTGTACGCGGTCTATAGCCGTTATTTCTGCGCCGATTTTCATAAAAATTTCACAAAATATGTATGTTAGGCTCTAGTTGTGCCTTCTCGTGTCCGTTTTCCAAATTTCGAAAAGGTAATGGTTCTATGGCGAATCCAAGATTCGAACCATTGACGTCAAATTTCAAATGCGTATAAAATCGCTTCCAGATAAGTTGGAAAGATGGTATTTAGTCAGAATATAAGTCTCTAGGATTACTTTACATTCCCTGAAGATGAACGTCATATGATGTCATATGACGTCATGAGGTGAAAAGTAATTTTTAAAATTTACGTGTTAATTGTTATATGTTGAAAACGTCCGAGCACCATGAAAATTTAATAGCCTATGCTTCAGATAGAAAATATTGCATTTCAATAATGTTCATTTGACTATGACGTGTTTTGACGTCAAACTTGACGTCTAAAAATATTTGTACGCTGTCTACAGCCATTATTTCTGGGCCGATTTTCATCAAAATTTCACAGAATGTGTATGTTACACTCTAGTTGTGCATACTGGTTTCCGATATTCCAAATTCAAGAATGCAAAGGTTTTATAGCGAATCCAACATTCGAATCACTGACGTTAAAATTCAAATACGTATAAAATCGCTTTCAGATAAGCTAGAAAGACGATATTTGGACAGAATATAAGTCTCTAGGATTTATTTACATTCTCAAGAGATAAACGTCATATGACGTCATGAGGTGAAAAGAAATTTTTAAAATTTATCTGTTAATTTTTATATGTTGAAAACGTCCGAGCACCTTGAAAATTTAATAACATATGCTTCAGATAAAACATTTTGCATTTCAATCATTTTCATTTGTCTTTGATGTGTTTTGACGTCAAAATTGACGTCGTCTTAAAATAATTTTACGCGGTCTACAGCCATTATTTTTGGGCCGATTTTCACCAAAATTTCACAGAATGTGTATGTTAGGCTCTATTTGTGTATCTCGGTGTCCATTTTTCAAAATTCGAAAAGGCAATGGTTTTATGGCGAATCCAATATTCGAACCATTGACGTCAAATTTCAAATGCGTATAAAGTCGCTTACAGATGAGCTAGAAAGATGATATTTGGACAGGATAAAAGTCTCTAGGATTTATTTACCTTCTCAGAAGATGAACGTCATATGACGTCATATAACGTCATGAGGTGAAAAGAAATTTCTAATTTTTACCTGTTAATTTTTATATGTTGAAAACGTCTGAGCACCTTGAAAATTTAATAGCCTATTTTTCAGATAGAACATTTTGCATTTCAATAATTTTCATATGACTATGACGTGTTTTGACGTCAAACTTGACGTCGTCTAAAAAGGTTTTACGCAGTGTATAGCCATTATTATTGGACCGATTTTCCTCAAAGTTTCACAGATTGTATATGTGACTCTCTTGTTGTGTATCCCGGGTCCATTTTTCCTAATTCGAAAAGGCAATGGTTCTATTGCGAATCCAAGTTTCGAACTATTGACGTCAAATTTCAAATACACATAAAATCGCGTCGAGATGAGTTAGAAAGTTGATATTTTGACTGAATATTAGTCTTTAAGACTTATTTCTATTCTGTGAGGATTAATGTCATTTAAGGTCATAAGACGTTATAAGGTCAAAAAGAATGTTTGATATCTACGCGTTAATTTCTATATGTTGAAAAGTTCCAATGGGGCATGACAAATTTATTTGATATATTTTATATACTTGATATTTCATTTCATTGATTTTCTTATTCCTATGACGTCATATGACATCAAACATGACGTTGTCTACACAAGTTTGTATGCGGTCTACAGCCATTATTTCAGGACGGATTTTCATCAAAATTTCACAGAATGTGTATGTTACGCTTTAGAAAAGCAATGATTTTATGGCTAATCCAATATTAGAAGCATTGATGTCAAATTTCAGTTCAGATACGTATAAAATCACTTCTAGATAAGATAGAAAGCTAATATTTGGTCTGAGTATAGGTCTCCAAGTCTTCTTTACATTCTGAGAAGATGAACGTCATATGACGTCATGTGACCTTATAAGGTCAACGTTAATTTTGTTAAAATTAAACGTTTTTTAAGACCGGTAGGCCTTATTTTATGTTTGATTTGCATGAATTTTTACTGAAGGTGCACCATGTGATCCTATGAAATAATATCACTTCCATTTCCGGAAAAATGTTAAGTTCAGTCATTACTTATATCTAAGGTAGATCGAATCATGTGAAAATCGAATTGTAAGCAATTTAAAAAATTGATTTGCTACATAGATTGTAGAAATAACCCAAATTAATTGAAATCGATATAAAAAAATGATTTTCAGTTACTTTTGCAATATCCTCCAAGTTAAACGGATTATCTTTCAAAGTTTATTGAAGTTATGGCCAAAAAAAGCAAGTTCAGGCAGGAATTTCATCTTTTTACGTTTTTTGCTTGAAGTGTTTGACAAATGTAGCAGAAAGTCCTATCATTCGTATCAACGAATGAAATCTAGTTATTATTCCTCATTTTCCAACCAAATCTAATAGTTAATTTCAATATGTTGTCAGTGTCTGAGCAAAATGAAAATTAAATTGCTTCGACAAAAAAGTTTTTAAAATCAATCATTTTTAATTTTCAATGACGTCAATTGACGTCAGATTTGACGTCAGCTTCAAAAGTTTGTTCGCGCTCTAGAGCCTTTATGTTTAGCTCACCTGAGCACAACGTGCTCAAGGGTGAGCTTTTGTGATGGCCCTTCGTCCGTCGTCCGTCTTGCGTCGTCAACAATTTGGCTTGTTAACACATTTTTTGGCCAATTTTCATGAAACTTGGTCAGAATGTTTGTCTCTATTAAAATCTTGGACAAGTTCGAATTTGGGTCATGTGGAGTCAAAAAGTAGGTCACGAGATTAAGTCTTATAAAAACCTTGTTAAGACTAAAAGTAGGTCAGAGTAATCTTAAAAAACTTGTTAAACTCTAAGGCCACATTTTGGCCAAATCTTTATGAAACTGTCGAATGTCTGTTTCCATAAAATATTGGACAAGTTCAAAAGTGGGTCATGTGGGGTCAAAAAGTAGGTCAATATGAAAAATGTTGCTCATTTATAATCAGGTGAGCGATTCAGGGCCATCATTGCCCTCTTGTTGGATAGTTTATCTTGATATTTTCACAGAAGATGTATGTTATGATATATATGTGCACCTTGTTTTTCAAATTTTCAAATTCGAAAAATTTAAGAATTTATGGCCAAACCGAGTTTCGAACCTTGGTCCTAAAACTATTATTTAATGTTACAAAGGCTACTGATGAGAAAGAAGCATGAACATTGGACAGCTTATTGGCCCAGAGGTCTTCTTTCTTTTCTCTGAAAGATTTGCTTTTAGGTCACGTGGTTATGACGTCATTTAATGGACAAAATCCTATTTTTTCAAAGATTTCTCTCGCTCTGGCATCATGCATTTTGAGTCAATTTTAATGAAATTGAAATTGCAACGATAAAAAAAGTCTTTTTTTATACATTCAATCATTTTCAATTTTCTTTGGCGTCATATTACGTCAGATTTGACGTCAGCTTCAAAAGTTTGTTTGCGCTCTAGAGCCTACAATTTTGGTCCGATTATCTTGATATTTTTACAGAAGATGTATTTTAGGATGTAGATGTGAAAAGATTAAGATTTCACGGCAATACCGAGTTTCGAACGTTGGTCCAATAATTAAATTTAAATGTAACAAAGCCCCCTGATTCGTTAGAAGCATGAGAATTGCACAGCATATCGCCATAGAAGTTTACATTCTATTTTCTGAATGATTTCCTCTTAAGTCACGTGGTTATGACGTCATCAAAAAGACAAAAATAATTTTATTAAAGATTTCTTTCGCTCTGGTATCATGAATTTTAAGTCAATCTTAATTATATCTTAAGAATGGATAGAGTTAAAATTGAAGTGATGCATACTGCAAGAAATGTTTGCTTTGTCACGTGATTATGACGTCATGTATATTTAAGCAAGAATTATTTTGAAAAATCATATTAAATCGCCAATTAGACCAATGAACTTAAACTTTTCATAAATGTCGAAACTTAGTACGTTCATAAGGACTTGAAAATTTCAAGTGATTACGTCATCAAACATGGCAGTTATTCATGTTTGATGGAATGCCTACTTGAAAATTTGAAAACAAACCTGTTCGCATTCTCGAAGATACTTTTTTTCTTGATTAATAGAACGTAAGCTGAACATGTCCTTGCAAAAAGGATATTTTTGTTTAGTCACTTGATTTTGACGTCATTAAAATATAAAAATCATTCATTTCAATACGTATTCACGCTCCAGCGTCATGAGTATTGATGCCAATCTTAAGCATACCTTAAAGAATTTATGTTGTGTCACTTGTTTATGACAACATTGATTTGTAAGCAAAATATATTAAAAAGATCAAAAGATTGTTTATATTAACTTTAATAAGTAATAATGCCGTACCTTAACATGTCCAGAAAATTTCAAGCGATTACGTTATCAAAAATAATTTATTAATGTTCTTCGTAAAAGGACTAATTCATGGAAATATATTAATTTGAAGAAAGAAATGTAAGTGGTCATTGGGTTGGTTGAGCAAGATCCGATTGTTCTTTCGTAGGAATAAATGCCTGCGTTGAATAGTGAATTGTGATACGTTTTTATACGCCCATCTTAAGATGGGGCGTATTATGTGAACACTCACGGCGGGCGTGCGGGCGGGTGGGCGTGGAACATTTGTTGTCCGGGCTCTAACTTCAATACCGTTTGCCCAATCCTTTTCAAACCTTCCACACATGTGCATGGCTATAATATCTCGGTTGAGTTCGATATCCAGCATTATCGCGTGAATGACTTAGAAGTTATGGCCCTTGACGTACACAAAATACTTGAAATTGTGATTGTCCGGGCTCTAACTTCAATACCGTTTGCCCAATCCTTTTCAAACTTTTCACACATGTGCACGGCCATAATATCTCGGATGAGTTCATTATCCAGCATTATCGCGTGAATGACTTAGAAGTTATGGCCCTTGACGTACACAAAATACTTGAAATTGTGATTGTCCAGGCTCTAACTTCAATACCGTTAGACCAATCCTTTTCAAACTTTTCACACATGTGCACGGCCATAATATCACGGATGAGTTCGATATCCAGCATTATTGCGTGAAAGACTTAAAAGTTATGGCCCTTGACGTACACAAAATACTTGAAATTGTGATTGTCTGGGCTCTAACTTCAATACCGTTAGACCAATCCTTTTCAAACTTTCCACACATGTGCATGGCCATAAAATCGCGGATGAGTTCGATATTCAGCATTATTGCGTGAATGACTTCGAAGTTATGGCCCTTGATGTACACAAAATACTTGATATTGTGATTGTCTGGGCTCTAACTTCAATACCGTTAGTCCAATCCTCTTCAAACTTTCCACACATGTGCATTGCCATAATATCTTGGCTGAGTTCGATATCCAGCATTCTCATGTGAATGACTTTAAAGTTATGGCCCTTGATGTACACAACATACTTGAAAATTTGCTTGTCCCTAGTCCTTAGACCCTATGAGGTGTTGTCAGATCTTGCAGTTAATTAATAGAAATGTATCAACATTTTTTTTTTTATGATTAACATCATTAACTAATGGGATTTTGGAATTATTTTGCTTATTTATGGACAGTAGCTTGTTTCTCTGAGCTATTTCTGAGAGTCCCCATACCATGATGGGCGTATTTTGTGGCAGTCCTGACCCTTGTTGAGTAAATGAGTCGCATTTACGATGAATTAGTATAATTATACTAGAGCCAGAAAACATATACGGATATCTTATTGCATTTGCTATCACGGCTTTCTGCAAACCTGAAGAAAATGACAAATACAAGTATATCTACCTATCGATTTTTTGTGTTTTCTAAATGTTAAACGGTTTCTTTTTCTAAATCTGTAAAAATAAGCAAATATACAAAGCAAATGAATTGTTGAAAGTTTCAAGACGTTTATAATGTTAATTCCTTAGAAATAAGAAATGATTTTCATTATTTTGCTTACACCTTGCCTTTGAAAGGAAATTTTTTAAAGTATTTTTTTTCTTTTTTACAATTTCGATTGTGGATCAAATTGCAATGAATATTTGTTAAGTAATATGCTTACAAAGAAAAAGATATTAAATAAAGAATAAAAAAAACTTAAAATCGATTGAATAACGTAAGAAAACAATACTTGAGGATAGTATTATCTTAAAATTTTCCTATTTTTTTTTCTGCATGAAAGTAAACGGTTGTGTAATCAAATAAGATCCATATTTATGCTTTCTCACTATCCTCTGAAGAAGATGAAAATAAATTGAAAAAAAAGAACATAAGAATAAATAATTTATGATAATGGTGATTTATATATTTAATCATCTATTATAATGCATCATTATTCCACTTCTTTGTATCAACTTATATATTCAATACCTTTGAAATAAGCAAACGGAAAGCCGCTTCGTTTGTATCTTAAACAAACGACTTCTAGTTTTATATTATTTTAGTGCAAATCAAGTCTAAATACATGTTTGATCCGATATTGATTATTTATCGATTTTTGTTATATAATACAAAAAAATCAATGTTTTCCTTTTTTCACTAACATTTAGTCATTTGAGCATACAAATAGTAAGTAGCTTCAAAATAAATCTGTTGTTTTCATTTTCAATCGAATTATTGTCAATTATCGATTTTTATTGATTTCCCCCACCCCCCTTTTAAAGGTACAATGTTAAAAGGTAATATCTCCCTGAGTTGTTAACCGATTTGAATAATTTTCATAGCTATGGAAAGCTCAAGGTAAGATCTTTATTTTGAACTCTCTTAACCGGAAGTCCATGATGAATAAAAACCGGAAATGACGTCATCAAATGTAAACAAAGACTATATCTTCCTTAGTTGTTAACCGATTTGAATCATTTAATAGCTTTGGTAAGCTCTAAGTGTGAACTTCACTTTGAACTCTGTAATCCGGAAGTCCATGGGCCTTTAAAACCGGAAATGACATCATCAAATGTAAAAATGACCCTATATAGTATAGTAAAATCTATAAAATGAGTTCGCTTTACCGGAAGTCCATGATCCTTTTAAACCGGAATTGACGACATTCTATGTAAAACTGACCCTTACTTTATTAGTTTGAACCTCGAGGGTATAAAAAAACCATATGAAAATCGTGTCAGTTATACAAGTTTTGACACTCAGGCTAATAAAATGGAATTTAACAATGTGGAGATCAGCATGACTTGAAATATGAAATTTGTACAAAATGTGGGATTAGATGTTATATTCAATGTTCGTTTTGCTGGTCGATTCTCCTACAAAATGGACAATGTCATGAACAACGACGAGGGATTTACAGAGCCGGATCTAGAGATGTGTGAACACTGATTAATATAAGAACAAGCAGGATCAAAGTCTAAAAACTTATAGGGGGAAGTGCTTCCTTTTTCAGTTCATAAAACATGTTTTCTATAAAGTGTTTAAAGTGTGATCAAGTATTCACAAGAAGGGACAATATGTTAAGACATTGTGCATTTAAACATGGAAATGAAAAGACAGTAAATGAAACGCCTCCTCCTCCGGAAATGACTCTCCCTCCTCCTCCTTCTCCTCCTCCTCCTCAGGAAGGAGTTCATCCTCTTTCTCCTAGTTATTTCAAGAAATGGAACAATCGTTTCATTGGAGGTCTATGGCGACATGTTTATGATCAGACATGATTCTGCATTTAATAACTTTCACTGCAGGGTTCCCACAAACACAGTGTACATGTTCAGACACGATTCTTCAGATCCATGCATTTAATGACTTTCACAGCTAGGTGCCACTTCATGTTCTTACCGGAGATCCGGTGTTGGGGAAAAGTGAATGACATTTCTCAGTGGGGTTCCCATGAAAACAGTACGTTCTCACGCTTTGGACTAAAAATAGAGACCGGAAACACTTTGACCAAAAATGGAAAACACATTAGAGTAGTTACCGGAAATGTATTCATTCTCTTGGGAACTGTTCACATCGTAAGTGTTTCTCTTTGAAAATAATGTATCATTTTATTTTGACTTATGTATTTATTGAGTTTTTCATATTTTCTATATAACATATTTATACATTTATTCTTATTTATTTTAATGTTTTTTGTTACTTTTTTTTAAAGTAGTGATTTTACCAATTGTATTTTCTATTTATTGCTGCCATTTTTTTCTAATACGGGGTTTGAATTGTCCATTGTACACCATGAGTCTCCGCCTAGGGCTAAGGACCTGACCCTCAATGCCCGTGATCACGCCCTAGGTCGAATGTAGAAGTCAGCTCTGTACATCATTGAGACAAACATGAGGTCATTCTACCGATAAGATCATTCTAACTATAGATCATGATGTCATTCTAAATACAGCTCATGATGTCATACTATAATCTAAATTGTTCGCCACACATGCGCAATACACACATAAGAAATAAAATGGCCGCCTTCAACATGGCCACTACACCTCATACCCTAAAATGGTTATATGTAAATGAGTTACTATAAATAATAACAAAGATGGCCGCCTGTAACTAAAAATAGAAACTAGGTCAACAAAATGGCGCCCGTTTGTTTTTACGCAAACCGTCAGACTTACTACTTATGTCCGTTTGACTTTCTATCAATTGTACTGTTTGTCTATTGTACTGTCTATCCATTTAACTGTCTGTCTATTGCATTTTCTGTCTGATGTACTGTTTTACCTACCGTCTATTGCACTTTCTGTCTGATGTACGGTTTTACCGACTGCCTGTTGCACTCTCTTTCTGATGTACTGTTTTAACGACCGTCTACTGCACTCTCTGTCTGATGTACTGTTTTACCGACCGTCTATTGCACTTTCTGTCTGATGTACTGTTTTACCGACCGTCCATTGCACTTTCTGTCTGATGTACGGTTTTACCGACCGTCTATTGAACTGTCAGTGTGTTATACTGCCTGGCTACTTTACCGACCGTCTATCGCACTTTCTGTTTGTTTTAATGTCCGTCTTTTTTATTGTCTCTCTTACTTATTGTCCATCTTTTGTACTGTCTTTTTCTCTCTGTCAGTTATACTGTCTCTCTTTCTTACTGTTCATCTGTTGTACTGTTTGTCCGTTATACTGCCTGTCTATCTTATTGTCCATTTGTTGTACTGTTTGTTCGTTATACTGTCTCTCTATGTTATTGTCCACCTGATGTACTGTCTGTCTGTTTTTCTCTCTGTCAGTTATACTGCCTCTCTATTTTACTGTTCATCTGTTGTACTGTCTGTCCGTTAAACTGTCTCTATATCTTACTGTTCGTCTGTTGTACTGTCTGTATTTAACTGTCTGTCCATTATACTGTCTGTTTATTATACTGTCCCTCAATATAACGGTCCATATGTTATATTTTCTGCTAGTTTTACTGTCCGGCTGCCTTATTGTCTGCCTGTTTTACTGTCTGTTCTACTGTCAGTCTATTTTACTGTCTGTTTTACTGTCTTTCTATGTTACTGCCCGTCTAGAGAGAGAGAGAGAGAGAGAGTATTATTTGCCTTGTATTAATCTTGCTTTTCTCAATAATATTGAAAAAGTGATCGTTGAGGTCATCTGTAAACGTTCAGAAATGGTATGTGTCTACTTGTGCTTTATCATACTGATTGGTGATGAAAAAATTTCCGATGATGGACTAATAAGATCTTGTGGTATAAGGATAAGGTCACGTGACATGTGTGAAGACGTGTTCCAGTCGCTCAAAAAAGACAGATAATTTTTTTTAATGGACTTTTAGAAAAAGGGTGTGAACGGTGAATATGTTTGGAACCTATATAAGTTGATGGGGCGAAGAAGTGGGAATAAAAAAGGGGTTAAAAGGGGAATTAGCAGTGATGAACAAACAGGCTTGATGAATAGAGTTGCTTATAACAACAGTGCCAAGTCTGGTACCTGCAAAACTAAGATGATTCATCTCGCTGAAAGGGAGATAATAATATTTACAAAATACTTTCAGCATTTTTTAAAAATATTTTCAAAACTTATTATGTTAACCTCTATTTTATAGGTTTATCTTAATTCAATGAAGAAAAATGTGCGTATTTACTACATACACAATTAATTTCACTCTATTTAATATTTCGGCAAAAGTTTGCCTTTTTCAAGAAAAAATAACCCATAAATTTTAGCAAGTTCTACATTATATATACTTGAATAGTCGCCATATTGTTATTGCTATGAACGACGTCAACGTCATACAAAACAACGTCAAAAGATGATATTGTTTAGCGCCTTTTCTGGGACGTCAATTGATGTGAAGTGGCAAAGAAGGTTGCTGCTTAATCCATGAGTAGTGTAGGGTGGCAATATGGCACCCTGACTTTTTAAAAAAAAAAATTATGGCACCGGGTTGAAAATTTATGGCACCGACGAAAAATTTATGGCACCTTGTGTTTTATCGAAAAAAGATATATGGCACCGTATGTTGCATGTAATAAAAAACATGTCCTACCTGTTAGATCTAACTAGGATGACTTAAGATCTGATAGAGAGAAAGAGTATGACCTTGAATACCAAACATTCCAATGACGCAATATTGTCATTTTGACGTCATGTTTTATTTCTTAGTTAAAGGAGGACCACTTCTTAACGTTATGTAAGTTAAAGGGGGATTGACAATTGTAAAATGTCCTTTCGAGACATTTGGGTTGGCCCTGAAAAGGGCCGTTTTGTTTCTTATTAATTGTGGTCCATACCACACGTTGTACAGTCCCATCCCATCACATATCTCTTCATCCATCCTGCAAGGAGATGCAAATGACAACGGGTTAGATCCTTGTCACCTATGAAGTTCAGGCTGTGTCCCGATCCCTGTAGTAGGGTAGATGGTACATCTTCAAAGGTAACTGACAGGTAATAAGGGAGATCTCCCCTTTCTACAAGAGTGAGATATTGATCATACACCTCAACTCGGTCGTGATAGCTGTCTGGGTCGCTCTCTTGTTCTTCATAGCTGGGATTGTCGAGGAACAATTTTAGCAAGTCTGGGGTGGACATACGTGTGTACGGTCTCATGTTGCACTCATGAATAATAGAGTATAGAGTATGTGCACTGTTTTATAGTACGGGATTGACCTACTTTATTTATCGAGTGTTGGCGCACACAAATCGGTGAACGTTATTTTTCATCCAATAAAAAAAATGATGTGTTCGACCTTGACCTGAAGTGGATTGACCTACTAACCTACTTTTTCTTAATATAAATTGTGTAATGCTGTGTATGTATTCATTCTTCACCATGAAGTTCCTTCGTAAGTTATTTCGACGTGCAAGGAAGGCGTTACGAAAGGAGAAGAAAGTGGAAGTCAAGAAGAGGGTATTAAGGAAGAGGGTGTCATCCTGTACCCGAGTTTACCCCCTTTGCCATTGTACCCGGATTTGTCAGGGTTTTACCTGGCATATCCAGAAGCCAGCAGGCATTACTGGCGGTATTTATATTTGAGTGAGTGCTAGACACTTCTAAAAAATAACGGTCATTTTCAGGACCATTACAGTGATGTAGAAAGGATAACTAATACACTTGTCATATGATTTTTATTGTGTTTAACAACAAACATGTGTCATACAGCAACAATGAATTAAACGTGGGTCATACAGCAAATAATGAACATAACACAACCTTGTTTTCGAGTCTAGTGTTCAAATGTCACATTTTACGCTTCTTAGCTGGTCGGTTACACTCTGTACTGCTTGTTGATGGGTGAGCCTCAGGACACACGATGCATGTGTTGACGCTTCTCTTGCGATTCTTGGGTTTTACGGTAGGTTTCTCCAACACAGAGACAGCCTCTAGTAACTCAATACACTGTCCGTCCGTCTGTGGCACTGTCTCAACTACGTCCATTTTCTGCATTTCACTGTCCGCCTGTGCGTTTACTGTAGGTACAGTACTATTCATCCCTTTCTTAGGACAAGCGGATGCAAAGTGGCCTTGTTCGTGACAGCTGTAGCACACTGCAGGCTTTGGGCAATTAGAAACAAAATGTCCCGGTTCATGACAACGGTAGCACATCCGTACTGTTTGAGGTGCTTTCTTCGTACATGCCGATGCATAATGCCCCTTTTCCTGACAGCGGTAGCATGTCACTTGTCTTTTTGTTTCTAGTCTGATCAGCTTGTCACTGATAGCTTGTAGTTGTCCTTTCACCCAGAACTCAAATGTGTTGCAGGTCATTCTGAAGAGAGCAGTCTGAATCAGGTTTGAGAGTGATGAAGTGGACGGGTCACACCGCACTTTATAGGCCTGAGATTAGGTGGGCGGAGCTTAGATGTATAAAAAAGCTTTGCTCACTTACTTATAATCACAACGATGTCGAGTAGTGAAGAAAGCAGCGATGATGAGCCACCTGCACAAAAGACCAAGAGTGATATACGGGAATATTATTCCATACAGCCACGGTCAAAGAGAACTTCAAGAAAGTTTAAAACGAATGGCCACGTGTACGATGTTACATTTGAAAGATATAAAAAACCGTTTGAATTTACACATCAACTTTTCAATGACATGGTGAAACAGTTATACAGAGAAGCACGGGTCAATGACAACGATCAAATTCGTATCTCTATAAATCATCCTGACCTAGCATTTGGTATCCACATTCCGTTCGGGAATGCAACACACATTTCAGGAGATACGCTGTTGAACGAAATAGAGAAAGTATCACAAAGCAACCACAAGTTTGAGATTCATGACGGGCATCTCCAGTTAGAAATGACACATGTCATTATGCCTGAGGGCGGTGGTGGAAAAAGAAGAAAGAGAACGTTTGGATCGCACATGAGCATGGAGAACATGTCCAAAGTCAAACGAAGTATGGTGAAGATAGACAATGCTCACGACAGTATGTGCTTGGCACGATCAATTGTGGTAGGGATATGTAAACTCAATAAAACGGACGATACAGCCTGGAAGAAGCGATGGCATTTGATGAGACAATCTGCAAAATCACTTCAAAGCCAAGAAGCCAAGACATTGTTAGATAGTGTGGGCATTAGTCCAAATCAACCTTGTGGTATAGAAGAATACAAGAAGATTCAAGCCCACCTTTATCCAGACTATGTGATCAAAGTGTGGCCACAATTTGAGAAAATGGACGTGTTGTTCAATCACCCACCTCTGACAGACAAAAGCAAAGTGATTCACATTTATCATCATGATAAACATTATGATTGCATTACATCGATCACTGGTTTACTGGGATGCAGCTACTTCTGTGAACACTGTAACTACGGTTATAACAACAGAGATGCTCACTTGTGTAAGAACATTTGTCTGTGTTACGCCTCGACACTATGCCCAAAAGAAGGATTCTTTCCATGTGGTCACTGTGGTAGAACATTTCATTGTCAGAAATGTTTTGATCAGCACAAAGCGAAACCAGGAAAATCTACAAAAAACATCTGTGAAAGTGTATGGAAATGCAAGACCTGTGGTCAAATGGTTGTGGGCACAAAGAAGAACCATCTCTGTTCTGGCACTAAAAAATGCAAGTATTGCAAGAAAGCTGTGGATGCAGAACATCAGTGTTATATCCCCACGTACAAAGAACCAGAGAACATGAAGTCACCGACTGTACCTTTCATCTTCTTTGACTTTGAGTGCCGATTTGATTTGGGTGAACATATACCAAACTTTTGTGTTGCTCAGCGTACTTGTGGAGACTTTATGTATCAATCCATGGAAAGCCCGTGTCAGAAATGCGAAGCTGTGGATGAGGCAAGAGAAAAAATATTTCGTGGTAACAACACCTTGTCAGAATTTTGTGCATGGCTGTTTCAACCTAGTCACAAAGGTACCACAGTGATTGCTCACAACTCACAAGGATACGATGAGGCACTTACTGACACATGATACAGTCAAACCAGAATTGATCATGAATGGAAGCAAAATTCTAATGATGAAAGCCCATCAAGTGAGATTCATCGACTCACTGAGTTTTCTCAACATGCCTTTGTCCGATTTCCCCGACACGTTTGGATTGACTGAGATGGCAAAAGGATGGTTTCCATTTTATGCCAACACGGATGAATACCAAGACTACATTGGAGACTATCTCCCCGTACATATTTACAGACCCAACAGCATGAAACCTGACAAGAGAGAAGCGTTTCTGAAATGGTACAATGCAAAAGTGTCACAAAAGGCTGTGTTTCACTTTCAGTTAGAAATGCAAAAGTACTGCAAATCAGATGTGGACATCTTGAGACGAGGTTGTGGAGAGTTTAGGAAAGAACTGTTGGCCAGTGACCAAATTGATCCGTTCCTGGAAGCGACCACTCTAGCTCAAGTGTGCAACAAAGCTTGGCGTAAAAATTCAATACCTCCAAAGGCCTTGGCTGTAATCTCTGATGACGGGTATCCAAACAAAACTCGATACTCAATCAAAGGGATTCGTTGGATAGAAACAACTGCTTCCATTGAGAATAAGCACATTCGCCATGCATTAAATTGAGGTGAAGTACAAATTGGACCCTATTACGTTGACGGATTCCACAAAGAGACGAACACCGTATACGAATTCATGGGGTGCTGGAAACACGGATGTCCAAAATGTTACCCAAGGAGAGACAGTGTGAACGGTTACACACTTCAAACTATGGAGCAGTTATACAATGCTACAACCTTTCGGTTGAAAGACTTGGCACAACAAGGTTACAACACAGTTGTAATGTGGGAATGTGACTTTGATCAGAAATGCAAGATTGAACCAGAATACAGAGATACTGTGAACCGTTTCTTTCCCTTCCAAGAACCTATTATACCTCCGGATGCTTTGTTTGGTGGACGAACCAATGCCGTTCAATTGTACCATGAAGTGGATACAACCACCAAGGAAGAAATCAAGTATGCTGACATTTGCTCACTGTATCCATTCGTGAACAAGTACAAAGCATACCCCGTGGGACATCCCAACATCTTAAGTCAAGAGATGATTGATATAAAGAACATTGGAAAGTACAAGGGACTCATCAAATGTCGTGTATTGCCACCACAAGACCTGTGGCTACCAGTCCTACCTATTCACTGTAACAAGAAAATTATCTTTACACTGTGCCGAACCTGTGCTGAGGAAGAGTGTGAAAAATGGAATCACACTCTGTACAAACGCATGTTGACAGGTACCTGGACCCATGTGGAAATAGCTAAAGCTTTTGAGGTAGGATACCAATTGGTAGACGTCTTCCACATCTGGCACTGGGACACATGGAGTAAAGATGTGTATAAACAGTATATTGACAAATACTTGAAATTGAAACAAGAAGCAAGTGGTTACCCTAATTGGGTAAAAACAGAAGATGATGAAGCCCGCTTTAAACAGAATTACTTTCAGATAGAGGGTATCTGGCTCGACAACGTGAAAAAGAACAAAGGAAAAAGTGCGTTTGCCAAAACCATGTTGAACTACTTGTGGGGTAAGAATGCACAAAATAATGTTCAAACCAAAACTGAGTATGTGACTAAGGTGAACCGGTTGTATGACCTACTCTCCAACCGTCATGTCACTGTGCAGTTTGCCGAGATTTTCGATCATGACAACTTCATGTTGGTGAATTACTCGGATGAAACAGATGCAACACAGCCCCATTCATCTTCAAATCCAGTGGTAGCTGCCTTCGTTACGTCCTATGCTCGACTTGAACTTTACACCCAGTTGGAAAAACTTGGAGATCGGGTACTCTATTTTGACACAGACAGTTGTATGTACATCTATTACCCTGACCAGTACAACATTCCAATTGAAGAGAGTCAGTTGGGAAAGTGGACAGATGAAGTACCACATGGACGCATTGTCAATTTCGTGGCATTAGGGCCAAAAAACTATGGGTATGAATATATCGATGAAAAAGGAAATCGGCATCAGAAATGCAAAGTAAAAGGCATCACTTTGGATTACAATGCTAGTCAGCAAGTCAATTTTAAAACTATGGTCGACTGTGTACAAGATCGCGAACATTACAAAACTCATCGAATATGAATCCCGAATCAAAAGACATAGAAATCGCAAAGTGATCAGTGAGACACAGACCAAGACGTTCCGCTCGGTGTATACAAAACGCGTGGTCGTGGACAGTGCCGTACGGTTACCAACCTTCATAACCACTTGGCTTGTGATCGTGTGCGGTGGTGGAAACATACGGAGATTCACGATGAACACTCTACCAGTAGAAATGCAACAGATGATCTACAGACATCTCGTTGAAGCTAATAAGAAACCTGCTGCATTTTCCAACGAGTTATTTTTTACTTGGGCACAGCGCATTGGAAACAGAATAATTCACCAGACGATGGAGGATCCCTCCTATTTAAACCAAGTTTATGATATCTTTAGTGATGTACTAGAGCGTGATCTTCCAAGCAGCTATAAAAGTTTGGTCATTCAACGGATTTTTGCCATTTACAACCTTCTACGCAACCTGATCTCTGACGTGTGGTACGTATACATTGATACCCTAAACATTGATACAGTGGAGAAACTGAACCGTTTTGATGAGCGTATGTATCTCAGATTTGCGATTAACTACCGGAACGACACACCAGAGGATATACGTGCCATTTTACTGACTCCAGAACCTATCACTTGTGCACAAGTGTTTAACACTTTTGGTAAACAGTGCGCCGCAATATTCAAACAAAAGAGGCCAAATCCTAGTGAACAGTTCTTTCAAGATCCCGATTTCAACAACTTAGAAAGGTTTGAGTTGGGAGACGAATCCCTCTGGGACACCTACAAAATAAGATACTACGCAGAGTACTTGCAAGACGAATGAGAAGCCAAAAAATGGAAAATACTTCACTACAGGAAAAAAACATAACTCCAATTCGGAATCCATGGCGTAGAGCTGTGTTGTTGGCTGTGCGTGTACTTGGAATTCAGTCAGAACAGGCGTTAAGACAATCCGAGGAACTGTTTGAAGAAGTGCGCATGGCTTTAAATGCTATGGGATATACCATGATATTGCCGAAATGGATGATGTATAAAGAAAGACTGATTCATGATGTGTGTCATAGTTTACATTTTTGACTGATGTTGTTCAAGTGTTTATTTGCTATGATGTATAAAATAATATGTTGTCATGTCAATGCTGTTATTATTTCTTCGACCATCATGGAAAGTAGTTTACTTTTTCAACATCCTAGTAACATTTTCATCTCAGGGCCAAGTGGTTCAGGAAAGACTCAATTTGTAAAAAAAACTTATTGAGTACAAAACCGATTTATTTCATGTGGTACCACAACACATCGTCTGGTGTTACAAAGAATGGCAAAGTGCCTACGCACAGTTACAAGAACGTGAAGCTATCAACTTCATTCAGGGTATCCCTGAGGATGATGAAGAGATAGTAGACGATACAACCTTACCACACCTCGTCATATTTGATGATATGTTAGGAGAAAAAGGTGAGGAGAAAATTAAATTATGGTTCACACGAAAGGGACACCATAGAAATGCCACTGTCATTTACATCACACAAAACATGTTCCAACAATCCAAGGCTAGTCGTACTATCAGCTTGAATGCACACTACATGGTATTATTTCAAAACACAAGAGATAAAGGCCAGATCAAAACACTTGCGAACCAAATACAACTACCCCATTTGGTGATGGCGTATCAAGATGCAACCTCTACACCTCATGGATATCTTATCATTGACTTTCATCCAAGAACACCCGAACTGAATCGTTTAAGAACAGATGTGTTCCATCGGTGGGTAACAGGTGAAGATCGAGGACCAATCGTCTACACTACAGTATAAAATGACTGGAACATGACACCCGATCATCATTAAGGATACAGCTACCATGGAAAACACACCACATACAGTGATCAAAGCTCTAGAATCGTTGAGTCGGGAAAAGAACCCAACGAAACGACAAGAGCTGGTAGAATCAGGATTAACAGAGATGGTGAAATGGTTCACCTTAGCTGCACGACTCATCTTAGAGAAAAAAGTAACCGTGCCAAAACAGACGATGAATTTTATGGAACGCAACAAAGACATTTTAAGACAGTTAGCTGATCAACATGTGGATCTGACCACAAAACGACAACTTATTTTAAAACCTGGCGGTGGAGGTTTCCTTGGGGGCACCATCATTCGTACCCTGCTTCGATGGAACGGGACCAAAGCTGTGAGAAAATTTGGTTCAGTAGCAAGAAAACAACCACCCAAACGAAAGTCACCAGCCAGGAAACGGTCACGACAACAACCACGAAAACAGCCAACCAAACGCAAGGCACCAGTAAGGAAACAAACAAGGAAGAAGCAGGCATTGCCTCATGACCGATTTGTCACTGTAAGAAGAAAACGCTCTGTATCAACTGGAACACCAAAAGTATCCCCATACTGATTCGAAGTGATGTTACATCAGTGACATCATCCAAAGCACCACCACTTGTGGCCCAATTTTATCCACTGACCTCATCTACTTCCCGTTCTAATAGAAGTTCGATGAGGTCTGGGTTGGCTACACCACAAGGATCAATGAAGGTTTCTCCAAACCCTACAGTTCGACGACAATTGTTTGATCTTTCCAATTCTTCAAGTGGGCGTTCATCATCATCATCATCATCATCATCAAGATTTTCACCAATCTCAAGTCTCCATTCCCCTTTACCTACTGCCGTTACTGCGATGAGAAATTCAGGACCACTGAGTAGTGCTGGCAATATCGCTTTACAAGCCCTTCAACAGTGGTATAAATAAAAGAGACCAAACATTGCATCATCATTTGTCATCATGAAGCGCAAACAACCACTCGTTCGCAAACAAATTTCGAAAGAAGATTATTCAAGAAGCACCAAAAGAATTGGTGGATTGTATAGTTGAATGTTGTCACAACATTTTAAAAGCCAATGTACCACTGTCAGAGGCTCAGAAGCGTCAATTCCATTCTAAGAGACAACACCTCCGACAGTTAGCGACCAAGAAAGTATCAGTTCGAAAAAAGAAAATCATTCTCAATCAGAAAGGTGGTTTTCTACCCCTGTTGGCAATTGCACCACTCTTAGCCAAAACAATTATACCCCTTGCTGGTGAAATCATTCGGAAAATATGAAGAAGATGGCCTTTGTTCCAGTTCGGATGTTGGAAGAGATGAATCGATGGAAGAAAGAACAACGACCTCGGTTACCCCCATCCCCTCAAGTGAGTCAGACTTCATCATTACAGAAAGAAATGAATCAAGTTCTTGACGACAATCAATTGTCTGAGTCAGAAAAAGCACAACAATTTGGAGAAGTATTACATCGCTTTCAAGTGTCACATAAAAAAGCACTCAAACCCTCCAGACCACACATGGCTGAGAAAACAACGAGTACAGTGACTGAAAGGAAAGAGCAAAAACCGATGACCTTGAAAGATCAAATTCTAGACAGTGTTCCAACGACCATGCGGCGAAAGGCTACTCTCTTGTTAAACATGCTGAAAGACCATCCTCACTTAAGTTGGGATGAACATGGCCTGTTAGAATATGATGGAAAACCCGTTGAAGGTTCAAATATTATTGATCTGGTCAATGATGTACTTCGACAGCGGAAAGGGTCAAATCCACGAGGATGGGAACAATTTTCTAGAGGACTGAGAGAGGTCAACATCCCACAAGAAGTCGTGGGCAATAAACGTCGATGGAATTTCATACACACACCAGATGATGATGAAGAAGAAGAGGAGGAGGAGGAGGAAGATTTTATGATAGTTTTGCCTACGCACCTACATCAAAGAAACGAAGACCTATTAAAAAGGAAGAACCCGAGGAGATATTAGCCCATTCATCATGGGACGCCTACTAAAGAAGGACACGTTACTTCGTCACCTGTACTATGATACTGATAATCCTACGAGTTTTGGAGGAATTCATGGACTCTACAAGGCAGCGACAAAACAGTTGAAATCTATCACTTTAGAGGATGTACGAGACTGGTTGAGAAGTCAAAGAACCTACACGTTGCATAAAACAATACGACGAAAATTTCGATGTCGACAGACTGTGGTAGGAGGTATCGATCATCAATGGCAAGCTGATCTCGCAGATATGCAACGTATGTACAAAGAGAATTCACCATTACGCTACTTACTATGTGTCAAGAACCAAGCTGGCAAAAACATTGATGTCGACAAACAAGATTGGGAAGTGGCTCTCGTGGAAATGATCGTTCCCACATAAGTCAGAAACATCGAAGAGGATGAAGGAAAATTCTACGTCGTGACAAAAGATCCAGAACTGGCTGCAGCCTTTTCACAAGTGAAAAACGGGTGTGAATTAGAAGGCAAAAATGGGCAATACCCCTTTGTATTCCTGCAGGCATCTATGCGTCACCACAACATCTCACTGACGAAATGGACAAGGCTATTAAACAAGCCACTAAAACAATTTTAACTCAAAGAAACCTCACATTTGGTCTTGATTTTTCCGACTTGTCAAAACGTGTCAAGTTTACCGGTAATAGTGGATCAAAGATCGGCTTGGAACTTCATCCATCCCTCCTTACGAAACTTGGAAGAGAAGGAAGTACTGAGGTGTTTCCGGACAGAGACAACAGCAGATTCAAGTACGGTGTGGACCTCTTCACGAAGATGAACCATCTGTTTGTATATACCGATCTGGCAGAACACACTTTGATAGGGGATGTCGAAGCACCCATTTTACGCGTTGTGTCATTTGACACAAAAATAAAAGCAGGGTCTAATCCACACATGCACTTTGAATTTCTAAATCTACACTACATACCTGTCAGCAGATCATATTTCAACGAGATCAGTATCAATATAACCGGCAACACAGGGGATTCAGTTCATTTCACTCACGGGAAGTCGATGGTGAAGCTTCATTTTAAAAGAAAGACACGATGATTCCAGTTTACCGTGGTCAAGCTCGACAAGTCGGATATGGTTTGGGTTCCAGGACTCAGGACTACAGACTCTGAAAAAAGAGGGCTTTAAACAAGGTATAGGAGCCGTAAAAGATATTCTGTCTGGCCAAAATGTAAAGACAGTGATCAAGAAACGGGGTAAAGCATTGTTGAAAGATGTGGGTCAGAAAACTCTGAGAGGTATAAAGCTTCGAGAATTCAAACGTCGACATCATTCTGCTTCCAGCACGTCAAGGAGACACAACAAAAAAAAGGAAAATCTCATCACGACCGTTAAATATTTTTGATTGAACAACATGATGCAACACGGCTCTTGTGAGTGTAGCAAAACTGAACTTGATGTGACACATGTCCCACCTACCATGACAGCAATGCAAGATGCACAGTGGACAGAACATTATCCCGTGTCAGCACTGAGCAATTCATCTCCCATTGAATTTGTAATTCCTGCTCAATCAGAAAAGTGGACTGATATCAACCAGAGCTACTTGTACCTGAAAGTCAAAGTAGTCAAACCGGATGGCACTAATCTGGCTGGCGATGGAGAAACATCCACAGTAAATAATTTCTTCCACAGCTTGTTTAGCAGTATTGATGTGTACCTGAACAACAAACTGATCACCAATAATACTGACACATATGCGTACCGGGCCTACATTGAGAATTTGCTGTCTTATTCTACGGACAGTAAATCAACACAGCTCTACGCTACGGAAATGTGGAGTCCTGACACGGCGGGTCATATGCAAGGACATACAGTTGCGGAAGATAATGAAGGATTTAAGAAAAGAAGAACACGTATCCACCACCTCCCAAATGGTGTAGAGATACGACTGCGACTCAACAGAACCCCAGTCAGTTTTTGCCTGTTTGGAGCAGAGGCAAAAATCCAGTTAATTCAAGCTGGATTCAATGTTCGGACTGTTGACCTGTTACCCGTAGTGGCAAACAACTTATAACCAGACCATCGCTCAACATGGCATGAAGATCCCAATTCGCCGAGCTGAGGTGAAAACTTTCACCATTCCTGGAGGCCAGCCATCAAAGATTGAAGATCATTTATTTCAAGGACAGTTGCCCAAACGTATCATTCTGGGCCTGGTAAAGAATACAGACATGAACGGCGATGTGGCAACCAACCCATTTGATTTTCAACATTTCAACTTGTCTAAGTTAGAAGTCAGTGTAGACGGAAAGACGACACACAACTTGCCGTTCCAGCCCAACTTTCCCACAGGAGAAATTTTGAGATCATACATGTCCCTGCATCAAGCCACGGGATCACTCGGTTTAAACCGCTCCATGGGTCTGACAATGGACGATTACATGCAGGGGTACACACTGTGGGGCACTGACTTAACGCCAGATCAAGGATCAGAAGAGGGACAGCTGCATCCTATAAAAACGGGGAACTTGCGAATCGAGCTTCAGTTTCGTGCACCTCTTGATGACCCCATCAACGTGATTGTGTATGCCGAATACGACAGTCAGATAGAGATTAACGGGTTCAGAGAAGTCATCACAGACTATTAACCATGAGTAAATCAGGAGAACAGCTGGCCAAACAACTATACGAAGAAATCTTGAATAGGCGACACGATATTGTAAAGAGTTTAAACCATCATGTGGTGCATGAACTTCAGACACACCTCTTTGATATCGTGAAAGAAAACTGTTATGGTTGCATTGTTGATCATCCCAGTCAGACCGAACATCCCCTATGTTTGTTAAGCAGCAAAAGTGAGTGGGTCGAGATGTTTCTGAAAAGTGCATTAAAAAACTGGATTTGTATCAAGTGATGGAAAGATGGTACGCTGAACTACAAAACATGGATCTCACACGCGCTGAGAAAGCTGATGCTTATCAGATGTGGGCAAATATAAAGGCTAGTGTAGATGTGAACAAGATCACACCATTGGAAGCTTTTGAGTGCGAATGGGCGGAACGAATTAAACAAGATTGGGAAAATGGAAACGATTGAGTTGCAGTATATTTTGGATCATTCACCAATTCTAGCTCCCTTGAATGCCATGGTATGTGCTAAAGATCAGCTACCACAACGCAGACCAGAGAATGTAAAAGCCTACATAGTGAATACCCACAATTCGACTCAACCTGGTGAACATTGGTGGCTGTGTTTTTCAACGATAAATCGACTTACTACTTTGATTCGTATGGACAAAAACCACTCCATCGTGACATTCAACGTTTCTTGGAAAGACATGGACCCTATACATGGAATCTCATGAGACTTCAAGGATACAATACGTTTGTGTGTGGAGCATATTGTTTGTTTGCTTTGCATTTTCTTGTTCAAGGATGTGATTTAACACGGGTGCTTAGAGCTAAATTCCGGACAGAGGATCAACCTCACTTCAATTTGAACGATTCCAATGTGGGATGTTGGTTTTACCAGAACTATGCAGAACTGTACAAACGTGCAATAAGACAAGTGTGTAATCAGCACCAACAAACATGCACAGCTAAACATCCACCAAAGTTTGGAGATGGTCGTGCGTGTTTTGAATTACTGACGAATAGTTTGGACCAATTCTACTTTCATTAAAGTGCAGTGTTATGTACTTGTTGTTGATAGTGTTTGCATTGTTCATATTGTTTGTTCATATTTTGTTGCAATGTTCATAGAGTTCAATAAAATGCTAAAACTGATTTGATTTCTTGTTGTTTATGTTTATCTTACACATTAACAATTTTGATATATTCCCTCTCGAATATAGTTGATGGCCCTGAAAAGGGCCGTTTTTGGTTTTTGTGATCCTGAATTACTCGGAGTCACCCTACTAACTCTGAATAATCAGGGTCAAACCATATGCCATAATAGGCTGAACGCACTGTAGGCCCATGTTTAGCGAAAACACAGACAGGCCAGGCATACACTTGATAGGGTGCCCTACAAAACGGGCACTTCTGAAGCCGTGTGAAGCACCTGACGCATACAATGTCCTGACATCGACACTGGTTTATGTGGTATATATCCTCCCCCCTCTCCTCTAAACACATACCACACTTTTCGAACCAGAGTTTTTGTTCGGAAATTGTGATTTCATCCTTCTTCTTTAAAAAAAACACTTATATAGTTATGAAAAAAAAGTAGGTAAGTAGGTCAATCCACCCCATGTCAAGGCCAAAGGCAATGCTATCCAACTCAGGTCAAGGTTAAACTTCGCGTCATTTTTTCATTGGATGGAAATTACGTTCTCTGATTGGTGTGTGCCAACACTCAATAGAAAGTAGGTCAATCCGCCTCAAGACTATAAAAGCATACTGCATCTTATCATAATCCCACTACCCAACCATGGAAAGCTACGTAACTTCTGATCTCGTTAACAACGCCATACAGGCTGCTGATTTGTTTGAGCTGACGACAGCTGCTAACCAGGCATCAGTCTCGTACACTCCGACTCCGGTGTACCAACCCAGCTACCAACCAACGTATTAACCTCAGCCTCCACCACACCAGCAGCAACCAGTACAGCAACAACAACCAATGCAACACCAACCGACAGTGCAGCCAGTAAATAATGTTGGACAATCTATTGTGAGGGAACTCAAAGAGGTGAACAACAGCCTCATCAAATTGCAACAGAGAATGGAAGAAGTGGAATGCCGTATCAAATTGAAAACAGACAAGCTGGTGGTGCCTATCACTTTCATTCCAGAAAATGCGGAATCATCCAACAAACGTCCGCTTGATGGTGGATCCCATTCTAAGAATGGACTTGGAGCCCATTGTAAAGACATACAAAATAGCAAAAAGAGTAAGAAGTAGAGAAAAAAACAAAACGGCCCTTTTCAGGGCCAACCCAGATGTCTCGAAAGGACATTTTTTTACAATTGTCAAACCAAGTAATAAAAGTATCAAACGAAATGAATTCATGCCATTCGTTTTCAGACTGTGCTATGGATAAGTCACATATAATTAACATGGACAACGACTGCATATCTGACATGGACAAAATACAAGCCCGATACCAACGTACGCTTAAAATACAAGCCCGATACCAACGTACGCTTAAAATAACAACAACACTCAAGAGTATCGTAGCCAAATTGAGTGAATGTTACTATACTGATCTATACTACGATGATATCTTAAATATCATTGAAGCACATTTCATCACCATAGAACATGTTGAATATCTGCTGAAGAAACTCATAGAAAGTCATGAGTAACCACTTATCTGTGGGGGAAAAAAACGGCCCTTATCAGGGCCAACCCAAATGTCTCGAAAGAGAATATACCTCAATTGTCACCATTTCTTTCAAATTCCCTTCAAAATGATTTTTTCATTAAAATATGATCCAATGTTTTATAAAAAGTTACAAAAATAAAAATGTTACAAAAAATAGTCATCACTACTACAAATTTAACAGCAAATCTGATGTGTCAATACAAAGTAGGTCAATCCACCCCATGTCAAGGCCAAAGGCAATGCTATCCAACTCAGGTCAAGGTTAAACTTCGCGTTATTGTCATTGAATGAAAATAACGTTCTCTGACTGGTGTACGCTAACATTCGATAGAAAGTAGGTCAATCCGCCTCAAGGCTATAAAAGCGCACCGCATCAAGCATTCTGTCATATTCTCGCTGCACAACCATGGAAGAAATTCAGCAACTGATTGAATTTGTCAACGAATTGATGGGGTTGATCGAACAACAACGCAATGAGTGGAGACAACAGCAAGACCATATTGCACAATACCATCTGCATTTGGAAGAAATGCTACATCAGGTGATGTTGAGACAACAGCAACAAGATGAACATGATGCCTATATGCTCATGGAACATCAGGAGATGTTGAGACAACAGCAACAAGATGAAGACCATATGCTCATAGAACAACAGCAGATGTTACAAGATGAAAACGATGTCATCGTAATCAGCCAAATAAAAAGATGAGAACGACGCCATCGAAATCGAGGACGATGAGGTCAATACGACTTATGTTATATGGAGGAACGATGCCTTCGAAACCAAGCACGATGAGAACGAAGTCACCGAAATCTAAAGAAGAAACAAAACGGCCCTTTTCAGGGCCAACCCAAATGTCTCGAAAGGACATTTTACAATTGTCAATCCCCCTTTAACTTACATAACGTTAAGAAGTGGTCCTCCTTTAACTAAGAAATAAAACATGACGTCAAAATGACAATATTGCGTCATTGGAATGTTTGGTATGCAAGGTCATACTCTTTCTCTCTATCAGATCTTAAGTCATCCTAGTTAGATCTAACAGGTAGGACATGTTTTTTTATTACATGCAACATACGGTGCCATAAATCTTTTTTCGATAAAACACAAGATGCCATAAATTTTTCGTCGGTGCCATAAATTTTCAACCCGGTGCCATATTTTTTTGTGTGAAAAAAGTCAGGGTGCCATATTGCCACCCTACACTACTTCCATGTATTTCACCATTTCCATGTATTGTGGCAATTTTTGACCATCATACCTTCTTCCTTTTACATATGTTATTGACTTTTTTGACATTTGGAAAAATGCATTTTTCTATTGAACAGGTAATTGAATTTTAATGATTTCCTCACAGATTGTTAAATGGACAATGGACTATGTAACAGTGTGTTTGTTTTTCAGCTAAGACAGCAAAAGGTGTGACTTGAGCGTATGCAAGTTGAAGATGTGACAAGTCATTTTTTCTTTGAATGTGATGCCAAATCTGACAGCTTTTTGCAAACTGTATTCTTTTATATGAAATGAATTTTTATACTGAGTATTCTTGGGGGAAAACATGATTTACTGGAAAAAAAATAACTTACGTTTTTCACCAGCGCCCATCCACATTTGGTTAAGCTGAAGTCTCTCTTTCAATTGGATATGTATTTAGAAGTATTAAATTCAAATTTTTTAAGGAGAAACACTACAAGATTGAAAATTTCGGCACACTGTTTAAGAATAGAGACTGCAAGATACTCAAGAGATAGGATTGAAAGAAGTGAAAGATATTTTCTGAACGTTGAATAATTAAATATCAATATATATATTTTTAAATGTATTTAATTATATTAGTTTTTTTCACAGCAGATATATATATATATATATATTGTTTAAATCAGGTTCTCTCTATCATAGATATAAAATTAAATTTAAGACATCCTCAATTAACATTTTTCAATACTTTATCATTACATGTATATATGAGTGACTTAATATTTTGTACATGTTTTTTTGAGATTATTAACATGTCACATGTTCTTTGTTATATTAAATGTATACATTGTAAGACGACAAACTGTTTAGTTTAAGTCGAATAAAATATCTGAATCTGGTATGGTTGTGTGTGAATTGACTTATTTTTCATTCGACTTACGATATTTTTTTTTTCAAACGCTGTCTAGAAGGAACACAAGCATAACATGCTGTTAGAGTTATCAATACAAAAAAGTGCAAAAGTCTATTTAATAACTATATGCAGTAAGATGTTTGGGCATATTACTTTGGCATGATTTATCATTGACACCTGAATAGATACTATCTAAATAGCCACGTTTCATCCAATACGGCTAATAAAGACAGCTGGTGTTAGATCCCCCATTTACATCCCCTCGTACATCATGTTTAATATTCTTGTATATATATGGCAGTTCTTGTGTGGTTAATTATTAGACTGTGCGAGGTCCTGAATTTGGATCCCCGGAAGATTCTTATTGCGGAGGTTTTGTTCTCCAACATTGGTGGGACAGCCACGGCCATCGGGGACCCTCCTAATGTCATCATCGTATCCAACCAGGATATCAAGGACAGTGTAAGTCTTCCACTTGTTTATGTCCTACCGAGGGACATAAGCATAGACGAGAACACCATCATGTTTCAAATATGGCCACTCACAATATAGTGTACCGGTCCCTGTGGCCGAGTGGTTAGAGCATCCGTCTCGGAATCGGGAGGTCGTGGGTTCGATCCCCGGCCGCGACATACCAAAGTCGTAAAAAATTGCACTGGTATAGTTCCCTTGCTTGACGCTCAACATATAAGGGTAGTTCCAGGACTGGTTGGCCCGCTGTCAGGATAATGTGACTGGGTGTGGTATCATGCCACATGTCTACGGCGTGATACTGCAGTGTGGCAGCACTATATCTGTCTCAAGTAGACAGTGTCTCCAAATGAATGAAATACTGTCGGTGGGATGTTAAACCCAATAAACAAACAAACTTAAAGTAGTGTACATGCCATTTCGTTAAAAAGTCGTGTTTGGTTGGAATTCTATGATTTATAGTTTTTTCTTTATAAATAGTTCCAGATTTTTTGGCAGGTGCGCGCTCTACGCCGCCATCTTTTGGATCAAGCGCGATTCTTTTGCATATATGCAAATAGGGTTCGCGGAGTGTTCAAACAGTTCTGCGAAGTTTGATATAAAATTCAAACTGCTGGATAAACATCTTTATTGGGAATAATTTGTCAAAGAAGAAATAAAACAATGGCTTAGCAACTGTTAGCGTACTTAAAAAGCAAATTCCTTTCTATATGTTAGGTATTGTTTTAACTTCAGTCCATTTTCTCCCAAAAAAGATCTAGCAAAAATCTAATTATTCTGCAAACAACTTTAAAAGTGGCCCCATGTCCTATTAAATAACTGTTGTTAAATTCTACCCACTGTTTAAATAAATAAATTATTTACTTGCTTTAACAGTAGTAAGAATACACTTAGATATATGTGATTACTAGAGATGTTAATAAAATCATCTCTTTTAGTTCTAAAGAACTATTATCATTTAATATTATTATCAGTTTATCAGCGAGATTTGGTTTGGAAATATAACTGAACGAATGTCTTCCTCTTCAAAATACAATATTTCTATGTTAAGTTTTTAATTCTAATGTAATATTTTTAGCTATATTGTACATAAAATGTGAAGGATATAAATTATAGTAATTACCGAAATTTGTAAGTTAGTTATTTCATTTATGTTGTGTACATGACGATTTGCCCCCTCCCTCCCCTAATTAGGAAAGTTGGGGAGGGGAAAGGATGGTGTATACCAGTACTGACCATATCCGGTCAAAGTAAAACACATGTTCCGCCAACTGATAAGGAGGTATGGTACGCGTGGACATTACATTGTTTATTGACCTTGTACTAAATATACATAAACGTACAGTGACGTGAAAGAAAACAACCAGTCAAAAACATATATTAAAAGAGTTACAATTAACCAAATATATATATATTTAAAATATATTTTAAAAGAGCTTCAAATACGTTTATATAGAATTTAGAGAAAAAAATCCCTTTTAACTTTTATTTAATTATGAACATTATGATCTCACGAATAAGGAAATATTGGTAATTTGACTTAAAACCATAATATTACTCTATTTTCTATTTTCACAGGCAATATGTTTGATAATTAATCATAATATGTGCATGAAACATCGCCATAGATCTTATAATTATGTCGTTGATATCGTATATATTTGGAATCGTATATAATTTACAAAAATATCATATAACTTTTATATTTACATTTAAATTATAAACAATGTTCACATAACGGCAAGTGTAAACCTTACTTCATGTTGTGTATACAGGTTTAGTCAAAGATCTACACCAAACAATATAGCATAAATCTTGAATTTAGTGAAATATCTCTTTTGTTTATTTTAAAATTCAGAAATATGAACTTAACTATTATGTTATATTAAGTTCCAGCATATGTAATATGATTTTTTCTTCGTGTGAATGTACTTAATGATCAACAATCGCTCATTGATTCTACATCAATATAGTTCATACACTTATCAACCATCAAACCTCGATATTAATTCATTTTAAAGTTGAAGACTTTCACCATTCGTTTATATTTAGGTGGGACTCTTTATATGTGTACATTTTAATAGTAGAGGCCCCATTCTTTGATTAACCTTTTCTCTTTTTGTACATCAAAAAGTATATGCATGGCTGATCTTATAAGCAGCACTTGATCCCAAAGATGGGCACCACGGTCAGGTGCGCTCGAGTGATGACGTCTTATGAAAACTATCTACACATTTCATCGATAATGTTCAACAATGTCAAAACTTGACTAGCTGCAGATGGTTCTCTTGGTGACGTTTCAGGGGATAGACTTTTCCATTTTCACGGGTCACATGTGTATCGGTATAGTTTTCGCCTCAGTGGTGGGGTATGGCCTGCTCCGGCTCATCTACAGGAAGATGGAGGACCTCGAGAATAAAGACCCCATAGAAATTACAGGTTGGCATCCCTGATACATTACCTTGATCTACATAGAGATCTACATAGATATATATTCACACTTAAAAATTCTTAAACCTGAAATAATGTCAACTGGGTCTAAGGTTGTTTCAGCTTACGGGATGCATTTGGACTATTCCCGTATTGGACCAAAGCATAATACCTATGCTTTGGCCTATTTATGATCCTAGCAGGGTTCAGACTCACAGTGGGTTCGGAGTCAGGGCTGTATTAGTAGAGTCCTTCATATATAGACTTCAATAAGTTTGATGAGCTTTTCACCATTTCACGTAATCGAATGTTTAATGTGCCTATCTGATGACAGAACTTAATCACGAGATCGAGATGTGGCGGCGGGCGGCCCTTGGGGTGGTGGCCATATCTCGGGAGGAGAACATTATGAAGGCCATCTTCCAGCAGAAGGTTGCCGAGTTGGAGAACAAACTTGTCAAACGCATCTACAAAATGAAGTATATGCTTAGCTAAGTTTCCTTATTTATGCCTGGAACCTTTATACTAAATGGAACACTTTATCATACTACATAATGCAACAAAGTAGGTTTCAGATGGATGACCCTTAATGGTTTTATTGTTGTGTTGGAAATTTCTATCGCCTTCAGATAGCACGCAAATTAAAGGTGGGGCATCCCCAGGAGCCTGGCTAGAACCACTGACCTACCGCAAGTCGTGAAAAATACAACTGACCTTGCAGGGATTCGAACCCACTACGGAACACCAAATCTTAGATGTTTATTTTTTCTCTATAATTAAACGAATAACAGAAATGAAATCATAAGAATAAAGTTATATGAACTCCTTTTGAGAAATAAGAATGTTAAAATTGTCATCAAATGATGTCATCACGATATGAACAATTAAATTAATTCTTAACATATTAGAAAGAAGAAACAGAAGGATTTTAAAGAAATACTGGGAGATTTGGAGAAAAAGGTAAGCATTTATTACTTAAAAGGCAATATCTTTAACTATATACAGTGTGAATATAAAGCTTTCAGCATCCCAATTAATGCAATAGTCAATTGGATATATGAATATGCACAAAGTCCCGCTGACTTAACTTCTCTCAGAAGCAAATAAGCCGATACGTTTGTCTATTATAGATAAGATCAGATCGAGCAAAGAAATGTTTGAAATTTTCATCACATATAATTGAAAAATATACAAAATCAAGTTTAAGCATTATTTAGAAGCTAATTTGGTGATGGATCCTTTTTAACGAAATTTGCATTTTCTATATTTTCCGGACACATCAGTAAAATGGAAATTTTAAAAAAAAAAGCTACGTAACATTTATACCTAGTGCGTTTCTGTCATTTAAAACAATGAACAAAAAAGATGCAAAAAGTTGCATGGATTAATTTTGCTGATATCCCTGTGTATTCTGTTAATATGCAGTATAAAATCACCAACAAGTGGTTACTTGTGAAGAGCGGGTTGGTGCTGGGATTGGTCATCCTGCTGTTTTTCCTCCATACCTTCATTACAGGGCTGTACGTCGGTTTGGGTAAGTCTAGGCTACTGTATTTACATGACAGATAGATGAAGCCCCACCCTTGACATACCAGATACATGTAGGCAGATATGAGCCCCCCCTGACAAACCAGATACATGTAGGCACACCTAACAAACAAGATACATGTAGTCTAATACCTGATATACCAGACACATGTAGTCCCTCCCCTGACATACCAAATACATGAAGTCCCACCCCTGAAATACCAGATGCATGTAGTCTACCCCTGACATACCAGGTACGCGTAGTCTATCCTTGACATTCCCTGACATACAAGACACGTGTAGCCTACCCCTGACATACCAAAGACATGTAGTCTGTCCCTGACATACCAGATACATATAGTTTACCTCTGACATACCAGGTATATGTTGTCCCATCCCTGACATAAAAGATACATGTAGTCTACCCCTGACATACCAGGTGTATGTTGTCCCATCCAAAACTCCCACTCCTGATAAACCAGGTTTCCCTGACATACCGGTCAGTAGAGTCACCTTTGACATACCAGATACATGTTATCTATCCCTGTCATACCAAATACATGTAGTCCATCCCTGCCATACCAAATAAATGTAGTCTATCCTTGACATACCAGATACATGTAATATATCCCTGATATACCAGATATTGAATATCAATGTTCCACCCCGGACATATTATATACATTTAGCCCTATTCCAGATATATCAGATGCATGTAGTCCCACCCCGGACATATTATATACATGTAGTTCTACTCCAGATATACCAGATGCACGTAGTCTCACCCCGGACATATTATATACATGTAGCTCTACTCCGGATATATCACATGCATGTAGTTCCACCCCGGTCGTATTAGATACACGTAACCCTACTCCGGATATATCAGATGCATGTAGTTCCACCCCGGACATATTATATACATGTAGCCCTACTCCGGATATATCAGATGCATGTAGTCCCACCCCGGACATATTAGATACATGTAGCCCTATTCCGGATATATCAGATGCGTGTAGTTCCACCCCGGTCGTATTAGATACACGTAGCCCTACTCCGGATATATCACATGCATGTAGTTCCACCCCGGTCGTATTAGATACACGTAGCCCTACTCCGGATATATCACATGCATGTAGTTCCACCCCGGACATATTAGATACATGTAGCCCTACTCCGGATATATCAGATGCATGTAGTCCATCCCCGGACATATAAGATACACGTAGCCCTACTCCGGACATATCAGATGCATGTGGTCCCATCCCGGACATATTAGATACATGTAGCTCTACTCCGGATATATCAGATGCATGTAGTTCCACCCCGCACATATTAGATACATGTAGCCCTATTCCGGATATATCAGATGCATATAGTTCCACCCCGGACATATTAGATACATTTAGCCCTATTCCGGATATATCAGATGCATGTAGTTCCACCCCGGACATATTATATACATGTAGCCCTATTCCGGATATATCAGATGCATGTAGTCCCACCCCGGACATATTATATACATGTAGCTCTACTCCAGATATATCAGATGCATGTAGTTCCACCCCGGATATATTAGATACATGTAGCCCTACTACGGATGTATGAGATGCATGTAGTTCCACCCCGGACATATTAGATACATGTAGCCCTACTCCGGATATATCAGATGCCTGTAGTTCCACCCCGAACATATTAGATACATGTAGTCCTACTCCGGAATATCAGATGCCTGTAGTCCCCCCTCCCCGGACATATTAGATACATGTTGCCCTACTCCGGATATATCAGATGCATATAGTCCCATCCTGGACATATTAGAAACGTGTAGCCCTATTCCGGATATATCAGATGCATGTAGTTCCACCCCAGACATATTAGATACATGTAGCCCTACTCCGGATATATCAGATGCATGTAGTCCATCCCGGACATATTAGATACATGTAGCCCCCTTCCGGATATATCAGATTCATGTAGTTCCACCCCGGACATATTATATACATGTAGCCCTACTCCGGATATATCAGATTCATGTAGTTACACTCCGGACATCCTAGATACATGTATCCCTACTCCGGATATATCAGATGCATGTAGTCCCACCTCGGTCGTATTAGATACACGTAGCCCTACTCCAGATATATCAGATGCCTGTAGTTCCACCCCGGACATATTAGATACGTGTAGCCCTACTCCGGATATATCAGATGCCTGTAGTCCCACCCCAGACATATTTGATACACGTAGCCCTATTCCGGATATATCAGATGCATGTAGTTCCACCCCGGTCGTATTAGATACACGTAGCCCTATTCCGGATATATCAGATGCATGTAGTTCCACCCCGGACATATTAGATACAGTTAGCCCTATTCCGGATATATCAGATGCATGTAGTTCCACCCCGGTCGTATTAGATACACGTAGCCCTAGTCCGGATATATCAGATGCATGTAGTTCCACCCCGGACATATTAGATACATGTAGCCCTACTCCGGATAGATCAGATGCATGTAGTTCCACCCCAGACATATTAGATACATGCAGCCATCCTCCGGATATATCAGATGCATGTAGTTCCACCCCGGACATATTTGACACATGTAGCCCTACTCCGGATATATCAGATGCATGTAGTTCCACCCCGGACATATTAGATACATGTAGCCCTATCCCGGATGATTCAGAAACACGTAGCTCCACCTCAGGCATACCAGATACATTTAACCCACCCAGCACATACCAGATACATGAAGCCCCACCCCGGACATAATAGATAAATGTAGCCAACATGGACATACATGTACTAGATACATGTACATGTAGCCCACCCGGCACATACCAGATATATGAATTCCACTTTCCCAGCTTATGCATAAGCCTCTTCATTCGATCTTACTGGCTAGGCTTAATGCATAAAAACTGTCAGTTATAATTTGGTATCTTATACTGAACAGACGATGTTCCTGACACCCTTTATACTGGAATTATACCCTAAAATGAAAATCTCATACTCATTTCCCTGGCTTATTTTTCAATAGATCTGGATGAGGGATATATACTGTAGTTCAATGGATCTGGATGAGGGATAAATGTTATAGTTCAATAGGTCTGGATGAGGGATATATACGAGTACTGTAGTTCAATGGATCTTGATGAGGGATATACGAGGGCTGTAGTTCAACGGATCTGGATGAGGGATATATACGAGTACTATGGTTTAATGGATCTTGATGAGGGATATACAAGTGCTGTAGATGAATGGATTTGGATGAGGGATATATATTGTAGTTCAGATGATCTGGATGAGGGATATATGTTGTAGTTCAGATGATCTGGATGAGGGATATATACTGTAGTTCAGATGATCTGGATGAGGGATATATGTTGTAGTTCAGATGATCTGGATGAGGGATATATATTGTAGTTCAGATGATCTGGATGAGGGATATATGTTGTAGTTCAGATGATCTGGATGAGGGATATATACTGTAGTTCAGATGATCTGGATGAGGGATATATACTGTAGTTCAGATGATCTGGATGAGGGATATATACTGTAGTTCAGATGATCTGGATGAGGGATATATGTTGTAGTTCAGGGATGTCCGCCTCGCTGTCATAATAATGTGTCTATTGTGATATGCAGCGTGGTAGCAATATATCCGTCTTTAACAGATATATAATGATATTAACAACGTATATATACACACGTAATATTATCAGTGAGACGAGACAACTTAAAACTTATTAAACCATATGGACATTCATTTGATAATATTTTTCTCAATTCATTTGATAATATTTTTCTAAATTCATTTGATAATGAGATTTGACCTTGCACTGTGTGTGACCCCCTCTTTCAGGTTGGATCGCCATACTGGGTTCCATCTGGCTGTTGGTGCTGGCGGACATGTCGGAAATAGAAGTTATTTTACATCGGGTCGAGTGGTCCACCCTCATTTTCTTCGCGGCCCTTTTTTCTCTCATGGAGGCAAGTCCCCTACTTAACATGTATAACCATAGATAATCCAAATCAGAATGGAAGACTGAAAGAAATTTTCTTTCTGACGAATTTCATATAAGCATAAGATTGTAAATAGACTGTTGCACTACAGTAATAATTCAATTCCGTTGCTATAGTTTAAAACACGTAATCATGCACTCTGATACTGATCCGAACATCAGTTTGATAGCTTCCATGCTGTTTACTAAATCTAGGTATAGGATAGAGTATATTAAGATATTTCTACAGATAATAGAAGACGAAAGCGAGTGTAGACTTCTATTGCCTGGAGAAATGTCTCAATATATTCTATCCTACATAGAAGTTTCCCGTCTCAACTTAGACCTATTGCGCTGAAGCCGGGACACAATATTCATGCATTTTCTCTGTCAATCAAATGTTTCTCGACTGGGCGGCAGGCGGAAAAAAAAAGATGTGAGACATCGAAATGGACGATTGGGGATGGGGGTGCGGGGTTCATGTTGCATCAACATCTGTGTGTTAAAATTTAATCAATAGTAGAGAAATGCCCCCCCCCCCTTTTCGATATAATGGACTAAACTTTAATGTAAATTTCACAATGTTATAATCGTCATATTTACTGCTTGGACATGGATAATGGAGGATTTGAATTAATGTTTAATGTCGATCTGATCAAGATATTTCAACGTAAATAATTTAACGAGGAATTTACTTATGTTACTTAGCAAACCGTAGATAGTGCGACGCGATTGGTTTCATTTTCTACAGTTTGTTGCTTTTAATTAATATTCAAGTAAACATAGAAGCGTCTTGTGGTAAAACGCCAGTTCACTGAACCACGGGTTGTGGGTCTGATTCCCGTTGGAGGACAGATTGTTTCACAACGTCTCACAGCTATAATTATGATAAGAGAAAGAAACAGAATAAGAAAACGGATGTGCATGAAAGAAAATATGAGAGTTACTTGAAAGGAGAGGGTGAGAGAGACAGAGAGAGAAAAGTGCGAAAGACAAGGGGAAAGAAAAAGTAATATCATTAGCCTGGGTTTTAATGTCTATGTATGATTACAATTGTAATATCATTTTGGCCGAAAAGAAAAATGCAAAAACGCAGTTCAGACAAACGGTTGAACAGAACCGAGTTAATTTTACGTCATCAAAAAGCATCGCCATAAAGGCGGGGTTTGTTGCACATGCGCACTTGAAACATCGTTCTATTTTGTACTTTTGAGATAAAAAATAGAAAGGTGTTCTATTAAAATAAATCGTGGATAAATTTGAAAGTTCAGGCCACATATTTAGGGTAACTTCTAATTTTGACTATGTCATGGTTATGAATCAAGTGTTGAGTATGTTTGTAAGTGTCAGTCGATGTGGAGTAGCCATATTCGGCCAACCTTCACAAGTGACACATACAAAGGATGATTGACTGGTCAGAGGGGGGTAATGCCTCTTGTCAAACTGTGTAAGTTTTTCATGATTATAAAATGCGTCTTATAAAGTCAAAAGCGCACTATGCGCTGAGAGACTGTCGGCAGGATTTACTAGTGATGTTCGGATTGTCGCTAGTTACTTTATGAAGAGCGACAATAATCGATTTACATATATCCGTTCCACGACGTCGTTGTAAAATTTTATACCATACCATATGTTGTATGTCTAGTGCACACTGATCTCTTGATTTTACCCAGGTTTCTTTAGGAAACCTTTAAATATCCCCTTTTAAACAATAAGGCCCAGAACTAAGTATTACCTATCGCCTTACTTGAATGTTACTTCGGGTTAAGCGATTGTTAATCGGAAAATTATCGATTATATCCCATCCGATAGAACCGACAATCGATTCTGACAAAAATCAACCGATTTCTATCTCTAGGATTTACGTTATGAAATAGCTAATTATATAGCGGCAATTCTAATTCCAGTGTTTAAGCAGTGGCAAAGGTCATATGACGCCCAAAAAATACACATCTTTCCTGCAACTCTAGTTACTAGTAGTCCATCAGCTGAACTCGCTCTTTGTTTCATATAAACCCATTCGGCAGTCTCTCAGTTTATTGAGAGCTTATGTTTCTTCTTAATGATCCGGAATGAGGTTCCATTCCTAAATTGTCTAGGAAGTCATGACCTATTGAGCGCGAAGTAATATAGTGCGGTGTAAATGACTTTGTTAACTATGCAAATTAGAAATGCATTCTTTTATTTATCGGTACGTAAGACTGGCCCGACATTCAGTCTAGAAACGAATAAACAAGGAATATGGATGGTACATTTTGTTTTTGTAAATTACAGTTGGATTGTGCATATTATAGCGTAGTCATTGTCACGTGGTGCATGTACTGCTGTACACAACGTATATCCATCTGCTGGTCTCGTATATGTTAAAGCTGAGGACACCTTGTTGTTACCGCTATGTTGTATTTTTTAAGGCACTGAATGAGCTTGGACTGATTGACTGGATAGGAAACCAGGTGAAGCACGCCATTGAAAACATAGAAAACCATGACACACAGCTCCTTGTCGCCATTCTGCTCATCCTATGGGTGTCCGCATTTGCCTCCAGTTTGATAGACAACATCCCCTTTACGACCGCCATGGTAAAGTTACTAGTTAGATATTGCATCGTTTTCAGAACATGACATTGTTACGTTCAGTACAGTTTGTCATTGTCCAATGAAATGCTTGCATTTCGTTCAAAATTTGGAAATGTATTGCATAAAATGATCTGTGAGGTCTTCATATGAAGAAAATATGAGTAAGTGTGTATGTTGCCTACTGATCTTGGGACTTAATAAGCGGAGTTTGTTGCGGCGACGGATGATTACGCCATGTTGTGCATACTAGCAGTTCATATTAGACCGTTCATAGATCTTTGTTTTCTAATAAGACCTGCAGCAGTTTTTTTTCTAAAGAGATAAATCAGATTCAGTACACATGTATACCGGTATATCCATGGAAACCGACACTAGCAGAACTTTTTTCCATCCATTGGTCATTTTAAAAATGGCGGACAAATAAAAAGTAAAAATGCAGACAGAATTTATCCACAGATTGTTGTTGAAACAAAATATTATTATTGTCTTCAACGTATTCATTTGTGTACAGTGTCTTGAAATTTAATACGAAATGTAATGCTATCAGTGTGTGTGTGTGTGTGTGTGTGTGTGTGTGTGGTAGATCTAACAGTGAAAATAAATTTGTCAAATGTGGTCCAAAGTCGCATTTAAGATTGAATAATAATGATCATTCTTTGTGTGTGTGTGTGTGTGTGTGTGTGTGTGTGTGTGGAAAATGCATTTTTATTTCATGTTGTGAACCTTGAAAACGTCACTCATGAGAATACAATTTTCAAAGCTTATTCTGTGATATAAATTGCATGTTGTATAAAACGAGCAAACACCCCCGATATGATACAATTGGTGTTATATTGAGAAGCAACCGATTTCTTACTTGGTCCAGCCTTTTTCAACGCGTTTGAGCTTCTTGACATTGTCTGAAAATAAGTAACCAACAGAGCACTTGTCGACAATTTTAATCAGTTTGATGTTTATTTTCTATAATTTGTAACACGGCCTGGGTAGAAAAGAAGCCATGTTTAAATTGGATAACGCGCACTTTTGAGGGGGCGGAATTTCCCCGTCCATGCAATAACTGGTGCAAAGCCGTGCAGTTATCTAGATAACCGCTCAGTAATGGCGGACACTATATTTATCAAATCTATGCGTCGTAATGGCAGCACGACTTATCTTGTGACCTCCCACTATGGTTATTCCTGAATTACCCTTTCCTCCACTGGCTTAAAGAGTTTAACTCAGACAAACAAGTAACTGGTGTTGCACGAAAAACATGAGCCCCATACCGGTGACGTGCATAATTTTTCCGTTACCATAGTAACCGGAAATTTGGTTCGAGAAAAAAAAGTAACGTGCAGAATCTCCATACTGCCATCTATTCATATTCCAATTTTCATAATATTATCTTAAACGGTATAAACACCCGTAGGGGACTAAAACATTTGTAAAGAGTTACCCAATGAGCACCTGTGTCATAAAAAAAAAACAACTAAAATTTGGCCTGTAGGTTTGGACAACAGGTCTCTATACTACATGTATACATTAGCCCCGCCCCTGGCGGCCATTTTCTTACGGATCAGAATAATTTCAGCAATCTTGGTAGAGGGTTACCAAAAGAACATCTGTACTTAAATATTTTGAAATCTGGCCAGTAGTTTTGATGGAGATGATTTTTAAAGTTTTCATTTTTTTCTTTCCGTTACCATAGCAATCAGAATTTTGGTCCGAGAAAACAACAACAACAAAAACAAAATAACAACAACCAAGAGATTTGCAGAATCTCCATACTGCTATCTATTCATATACCAAGTTTCATAATAATATCTGATACGGTTTTTAAGTTATTACGGGATCCAGATTTCCGGACATCCGTACGGACAGACACACAGACAGACAGACAGACGCAGGGCAAACTTATAGTCCTATCCGTTGTAAACACCGGTAGTGGATTAAAAATATCTAAAAGTGAAGTCGAAATAAAGCAGTATGGCCAAGCGACGTGGTAT
>CM037777.1:109079544-109129544 GCA_021229015.1 Solen grandis | reverse complement strand
TGTGTAACGGTATTTTTTAAGCTATCACTTGTTGCATATTTCGCCTCGATTCGGAAAAGAAAACTTATTCAAGTATTTTATTTCTTCATCAATTTTATCGGGATATAGCGCATGCGAAGCGGAAAATTATATAGGCTATAAGGTGTACAGGATTTCCAAACATTCGGGAGTTTCTGTGTATTTTTTTGTTGTCACGAAAAGCACGAAACTAATTATGTTTTCCCAAATATTTGAAACTGGTTTGGTCATATTGAAATAAAGACCTTTTGAAAATTTTATGAAGAGAATCTACTGATGACAAGTGAACTTGTGACAAAAAATATGCATGGTCAAAAGCGAAAACTAACAAGTACAGATTCGGTACGTCCTTCTTCTAATAATTTGCACATCTGTATGGAAGGCGCCAATTTGTGAAGGTTTGTTTAGAAAGAGTTATTTGATTGGTTAAACAAAGTTGATTGGTCATTATTTACAAACAGCGGGTCTAAATATTTCTACTAGGCAATGATACACGTCATTTTGCCAAATACTAGTATATCCTCAGCTGTAGACCGTTTGGTTCATAGTTTTCTAAAGTTTGTTTTAAAAAGTTCATGTAAATCAAGAGTGTTTTTTTGCCTTATTTCCATGAATGTATATGTGATAAGTACAGTAAACTAGTGTAGCGTCATGATATGAATTGTAACGTATCCGAGCGGTCTGAGTTATTTTTGATATAACACTTAATTTTCCTTGCGACTCTCCTGGTCGTTTGATTAAATAAATTAAATATAAGCTATGGAATATATACCAGGTCGATTTTAAAAATGATTGTTACAACAAATTATTGTCTCAAATAATTAACATTCAATTATTTAAGAATCAGAGATAGAAAACAATCCTAACTATACTGATTATGACGGGCCCTAAAAGAAATTCGTCAGTCCTAACTTAAAGCATGTCCTGCAGTTCCAACTCTGAGCTTCAAGTAAAATAAAAATATATATAACCCTAACCCCTACCAATTTACCCCACGCCAGAAAACGCAATGCTCTCTGCGTGCGATGGTAACCTTTCCTTAAAATACTAAGCTTAATGTATTACTCCTAACTGCTACCCGGCCAGCAGGGCAAACTCACCATATAGCACAATGCAGTCTGCGTAAGAACTGCAAGGAGGCGTTTTGTATGTGCTGATTTACATCATGTACCAGCGGAGAATACCAATTTTTAATCATTTTTGGTCATGACCTGAGTAACATAGTTATTTTCAACTGTCGAATCCACGCACCGACTGACCTCCTTCCAAATTAGATGAGACACACATAAGTATAGATGTGAAAAATTTATATATTTCCACTGGGTTAATTATAACTTAAGGGAGGTAATCAAGAAAATATAATTATTTGATACTTTCCACCTAGTAGAACAAACTGAAATAGCAAAACTGAATCATATATCATATAAAAATATAATCAATTATTCGAGCACCAATTAAGCCAAAAAATAAAAGCCTAAAATCGTTTTACTACCCACGCCTCCAATCGTCCCGATTGTCTACATTGAAACTTATACCAGTACCAGTCTTAAAGATAAAATCATTCAGATAAAATGTTTAGCAAATAGATGTCCATCCATTCTCTAAAATAATATTGAGCTATACAGCTTATTGGCGTTGAAAACCCTTTGCTTAAAACTTACGCTTGGTCATACCTAAGACTAGTGAGATATGACCATTTCCCAGCTTATGAAGAATTGTTTGAACTTATTAAAATGCGAGTAGGTCAGACATTGCAAAGAATATCTTTGGATCCCACCGCTGCCACCAATTTTTGTAACGTATCCGAGCGGTCTGATTTATTTTTGATATAACACTTAATTTTCCTCGCGACTCTCCTGGTCGTTTGATTAAATAAATTAAAGATAAGCTATGGAATATATAAAAGGCCGTTGCAATCCGGTCCTATACACGGTCATATTATACGGTTCTAGAGCCGGTGGCGTATCATGTCTTTAGGTTAAAATTCACAAATGTAAGGCGATAATGCTAAAATCAGTTTTGTATGTTTATACTTTTATATCAATTATATCAGGGTCTCTTAATACTATATACTGTATATATATATAGACCCTGATTATATGTACTACGTGATTCCAACCGCTCATACGGAAGCTGATAATTACGTCAAATGTGAGTTTCTGGTCAGTATACTACTATAAATCAACATTCTGGACCTATTAGTATAAAAAAGCACTTAATGTGAGTATTATAATTATTATTTTCAGATTACTGACACATTACATAAATACCTGAAAAAAAAAATCGGTATCCAGTCAAAACGACCCCAAGGGCCAAGTTAAAACGGTGCAAAATTAGTCAAAACGGCCACAATCCCGTTCAAAATTGTCAAAACGGTGCCAATTAGGTTAAAACGGACACCTTAAAGGATCAACTTAATAAATGATTATTTCATTACGATATTTGTTAAAGGTTTCATTTAGGCTTGATTTATCTGAGTTGAATGCATTGTTTAATTGTATATATACAATATGTAATAATACAAATACATTGTATAATAAAATAAATAAATGATACATAATTTAACCCCTTCAGGTATGAAATTACTGTTTTAAATATAAATTTATAAGTGTATGGTAAATGGTTTGTCAGTTTTAATGAGATTAAATTATTGCTATAAACATTCACTACGTTATAATGTATACCTGTATAGAGGCATTACAATATTAAATATTTTAGCATAACATTTCTTCACAGATACTTTTCAATCGAAAGACAAAATGGTCAATAAAATACGAAAATAATATAAAATCAGTTTGGATTCCAAAAGGACAAGTCGATTTCTGACTTTATCTTTATTTTAAGTAAGGTTGTAAATCAGATATTAGACTAGGGGGTGGGGGGGGGGGGGTTATATTGTACATATATAGACTATGAACGCTGCTTCGATAAAATAGAAAGGAGTTACCTTTGGCACGAACTGTTATCACAAAACGTACATAATAAGATGGTCACGGCTCTACACGCAATGTATATATAGTTCGGTAAGATTGATTTATTGGCTTGCGGTCACGGCCGCAAGTCTATTAATTTACTCGGATTTGTGATTCATCATTGTTCTCCTAACATTTCGGACTTATTGCATTTGGCAGATAACCGGGATTATCCGTTTGTGTTCACGTCATATGCGGGTTTACCAAAGTTTTAATGAATTGTGGGAAGGAACAACCAACCAGAAAGTTCGATATGATTCGCCCCAGGCAACTTTGAGCCTCTGTGGTCACCAGGCAGTTGGCTGCTTCTTCTGGTACTCTGCTTTGATTTTTAACAGAATACATGCCCGGCAACCATTTATCATTATTAGCCCAATTTATGTATCGATTTGTAATTTAGCAGATGTAGTAATCAAAATATAACTCTTCGGAAAAAAATCTGTATACAAACTTTTGATGCAATCAGTTCATATATACACACTGTATTCAACAACAATTGCAAAGCATGTGCCAACATTCTTGAAATCTTTATTCAAACTTCACGGTAAGTTCATTCGACAGTACTTGGTTATTATACTGGGGCCAAGACTTGAACAAAAACAGCCGACCGGTTAATAATAAACTTGGCAAGCCTTCCTTTTAAAAAGGAAATCGTATCGTAATACTCGTACATGAAAAATAAATACAGACAACACAAATATCATGATCTTCTAACGAGGACGACATACATCATGCAATTTTTTCTATATGGCACAAAACCTGAAACCGTAATCTCGTTTATGTATTTTGGTGTAAATTTATTCAATAACGGATCATGGCATCGCAGCCAAAAGATCATTTCTAACCACGCTAAGTTTGCCCTGAATATATTTTTTACTATCTTTAATACAGTAGATATACCAACTACCTTAAAACTCAAAATGTACGATTTACTTGTTACAACAGTATTAAATTTTTCATGTGAAATAATTGGTATATCCATGTAATGACGTGGAACTAGAACAAATTATATTTTAAGAATATTAATTTGCATAAAAAACAACGAATTTAGCCGCATACGGAACGTCCACCCATACATTACTTCATTTTACGATTCCCTTATCATTGTTTTTGTAACATTTCGGACATAATGCATTTGGCAGTTAGCCGAGATTATCCTTTTGTGTAAACGTCATATGCGGGCATTGCCGCAATCTATAAAAAAGAGGCTGTGACATTTACTGAACACAAGAGCTCGAAGTTCTATTAGGTCGCCTCTGTGATCAGCAAAAATATTGTACTCTGCTTTGATTTTTAACACACATTAGTGGAAACCATTTACTTTTATTAGCCAAATCAGTACATGTATATTTGACTTCATAGTTCGGTTTGTAAATTAGCAGATGCAGCATTCAACACATAACTCTTTGGGGAAAATCTGTATAAAACTATAAATGGAATCAATTCATATATGCACATAGTACTCAGCAACACTTGCAAGTATGTTCTAAACATTGTTAAAATTAAATTCAAATCTTACCGGTAAATCAATTCGACAGTACTTGGTTATTATACTGGGGGCTTGTCGTCGACCGGAGTCGGTCGTATATTGGCGCCATCTTCTCCGTCCGTCCGTCCGTCCGTCCGTTTCTTGTGAACGCAACTCCTCCTAAGCCTCTGACCTTATCTTATCAAAACTTGGTCAATGTCATTACTATAATGGGTAGTCGGTTCATTGATTTTTGCAAGAGTTATGTCCCTTGAAATTTAGTCTCTGTAGCTGATTGATATTGCAGCCATGTGAACGCAACTCCTACTACATTTCTGACCGTATCTATTTAAAACTTGGTCAATTTTATAACTTTATTGAGTAGATGTGTAAGAAGCGGCGATTTAACAGTTCATTGATTTTTGCCAAAGTTATGTTCCTTGAAATTTAGTCTCTGTAGCTGATTGTTATTGTAAACTTGTGAACGCAACTCCTCTTAATTTTCTGAATAGATCTTTATGAAACTTGGTCACTGTCATAACTGTAATGGGTAGATGTGCACGAAGCAGAATTTTTCTGGTTCATTGATTTTTGCAAGAGTTACGTCCCTTGAAACTTAGTCTGTAGCTGATTGATAGTACAGCCTTGTTAACGCAACTCCCCCTAAATTTCTGAGTGGATCTTTATGAAACTTGGTCAATATCATAACTAAAATGGGTAAATGTACATGGAGCAGGGGTTTTCTTGTTCAGTGATTTTTGCAATAGTTATGTCCCTCAAATTCTTTGCATATCAACTTGAGATCGCAACTCCTAAGTTTCCGAATGTATCTTGATCAATGTCATTACTATAACGGGTAGAAGTGCATAAAGCAGGTATTATCCGGTTCAGTGAATTTTGCAAGTTATGCTCAGTAGGAAAAAAAATATACATACTGACACCGCCATTAAACCAACTTTAATATTGGAATCCTCTATAATCTTGATCTTTATATTTTGTGGCGTCGTATATTGTGGCGGCACTAGCACTCTTGTGAAAACCATTTATAAAGCCATTTTATACAGGTGCCGGACGCAGTCATTTTTTCAAGCCTTGAACGTTGAAGATTGTTGCATTTATAAGTCGCGTTTATTTAATCAACAACTACTGTATTACGACGGTTTGTTTGCCTATATCCCCACGTGATGATGTGATGTAGTAAAACGGAATTAGTCAGCAAGGGGTACTCGACGAAGACTGGGGCCAAAGTTTGAAAAAATAAATGAATGTACAGTTGGTGGTTACGAAACAGATGCTTCGGATAGACCGGCTAACAATAAACTGGGCAAGCCTTCCTGTTAAAAGGATATTTTATTCCCTTGACCACTGGCACTAGAATCTAAAAAACAACAACAAAAAACAAAAAAACACAGAACACAAACAAAAATTAAAAAAAAATACTTTCACCTTTTTCCCCAGTTATCCTTCAAAATGCATCTCCATCATGCTAGAATATTTTTTTCCGGGGCAGGATGACCCCGCCCCCCCCCCTCTCTAAAACTTGCATCACAATCAGATCCCCCCACCCCCACCCCGTTGAAAAAAATTCTGGATCCGGACCTGGCGTGTATATATAGTTTTCAACTGTTATGAGGTGGGGATTATTAGGGGACTAGCAAGTTTTATGTATAAAACATTATCAGTATTTGCTTAACTTAGATATTCTTGCTAGTCCCTAAATAATTCCCACCTCGTCACAGAGTCAGTTCAATTTGTTTTAGAGAATCGTCATGAAAAAAAACATATCTTTGGAACTGGCTAATTAACTCGTGCGCACGACTTAACTATCTCGTTCCCACGACTTAATGACTCGTTTGCACGACTTAGTATCTCGTGCGCACAAATTAATTATCTCGTGCGTACGAGTTACTAACTCGTTCCAACGACATAATTATCTCGTTCGCAAGTCAAAGTATTTCGTTCGCACGACTTAGTATCTCAATCCCACGAGAAAAATAAAACCTACACATGTCACCTCTGTGCCACCGTAGCATTCACTCCATTGAAGATGTGTCTCTTTTACAATACAATACTTTATTTGCATAAAACATATTACATGTTTATAGCATTTACAGCAATTATATGTTCATCATCTTTTGTAAATAGCGTGCTTTCTCTCTGCCCCCCCCCCCCCCCCACCCCACCCCATTTAGTGATACGCTTGTCCTGATTACACGGTGAATGTCTATGAAGACTAATTTTGATGCAATGCATCAAAGATGCCGCGCATGTTTTTGGAGCACGACTTAAATAAAGCAAAGCCATTCAAAATATTTTAATAACATGTGTATGCATCATTTATATAGTATAGTGGTATATATCCGTGATACATTTGTATCAAATGAAACATTGGTATTTCAGAGCCAGGATGACATAATATGCATTAAAATCTGTGGTAACCTTGTAGGCACTGAGGGTGATCTATTTATATGTTTGTGTTATGTAATTCAAGAGGGCAGCAGTAGACAGGCTATGATTGATACACATACATATGATAGATTGTTAGATTTCATAATTAGCACAAATGCAAAATATAAACATGGTTTTAATTTTATATTGGCTGGAGACTTTAATTCTCACACATCTGATTTGCCTGACTTTGTAGTTGATGATTATAATGTTTTTAATGAATTCTTACCAGATGATTATATTGTTGACATAAATCTAAAAAGAGTATCACAAGACAAAGGAAGGATAAATAATAATGGAAGGTTATTGCTTGATTTTATGCAAACAAACAGGTATGCGCATAATAAATGGAAGATTTGGGTTGGATAAAAATGTAGGAAGTTATACTTTTATTGGTCACCAAGGATCATGTGTTGTTGATTATGTAATCACCAGTCAAAATTTGCTAAATCATATTGATTATTTTAAAGTACATGGTCCTAATATTCTCTCTGATCATTGTCTTATAGACTTTACACTTTCTTTTTCTAAAACCAGTATAGAACCCACTCAAAAGTTAGAACAACATGGACAGAAAATTTCTCATAAATATATCTGGAAAGGTGAAAATACCAATAATTATAAAGAGCGCCAGTCAACAGATGAAGTAAAAAATAATTGAGAATGTGAACAGTTCTAATTCAAACTCTGATATTGATAGATGCATTTATGACTTTTCTAAGGTAATAGACGAGGTAGTCTCCCCTTTATTTAAAGTAAAAATAGGTATTCCTAATTACTATACATGTAATAAAAATGATGCTCAAATATCAATCAATGGTATACAAGTGAATGTGATAATAAACGTAGAGAATTTTATACCGCATTAAATCTATATAGAAGTAATAATAATGAAGAAATAGGGCACTTATGGTAGTTTAACGATCAGAATATAAAAAATGTGTTCGTAAAGCCAGATTTGCATATGACAAGAAAGAAACTGAAAAATTATTATCAGCCAAAATTAAAAATACTAAGCTGTATTGGAATTTACTTAAAGGTGCATGTGGAATAAAACAACCAAATATACAAATGAATTAATTTGAAGCTTATTTTCAGGCAGTTAACAATCCAGATGATCAATTCTTTACACCTGATGAGGATGTACTTTACTTCATTGAGAGATTTGAAAACAATGAGTTTAGCACTATGTTTGATGAGTTAAATTTACAAATTACACATGAAGAGATAAATTATGCAATAAAACAGTTAGGGACCAATAAATCAGGAGGACCAGATAATTACCTAAATGAATTTTTCATACATGGCAGAAAAATATTATTACCTACTTTATATATATTATTTAATAAGATTTTTGATCTTGGCTATTTTCCAGATTCTTGGTCAGAAGGACATATTGTACCCTTTCGCAAGAGAAGGGAAATATAAATGATGTAAATAATTACAGAGGGATAACTTTACTAAGTACTTTGGGAAAACTGTTTACTGGAGTTTTGAATAACAGATTATGTAATTGGGCAGAATTAAATGGTGTGTATATTGAGGCCCAAGCTGGCTTTAGATCAAAAATGGGAACTGCTGATAACATTTTTGCTTTGCATGGTGTTATCAACCATATGATTAATAATAATAAACAGTTGTATTGTGCTTTTATTGATTTTAGCAAGGCTTTTGACTATGTATCACGAGAAAATCTTTGGATGAAATTAACTAAACTTGGGATTAGAGAGAAAATGTTAAACTTAATCAAATCAATATATAGTGGAGTTAAATCCAGAGTTAAACATATGAATGAACTAAGCAACAGTTTTGATTATCATCTTGGCGTCAGACAGGGTGAATGTCTTTCACCTTTCTGTTTGTTAATGATATTGAAAATATGCTAATGGAAAACAGTTCTTGTGGAATAGATATATACATGTTTAAATTGTTCCTCATCTTATATGCTGATGATATAGTGATTTTTGCAAACAGTAGTGTAGAACTTCAAAATGGTTTAGACTCCCTGAATGATTATTGTAAAAAATGGAAGCTATTGGTCAATACAAGTAAAACCAAAATCATGATTTTTCGAAAAGGAGGTAGAATTTCAGATAGTATTTCATTTCTATATGACGGATCAGAACTGGAAATTGTTAAAAAATGTGTTTATCTGGGAGTAGTATTTACATCAGGAGGATCTTTCTATGTAGCACAAAACACTATAGCTGGACAATCGATGAAAGCTATTTTTAAACTCAATAAGTACTTAAATAAATTTGTAAACATTACCATTAAAAATAAACTAGAATTATTTGACATTCTAGTATTACCTATTCTAAATTATGGTAGTGAAACTTGGGGTTTCCATTCAGGAGATGCAGTTGAAAAAATACATTTACAGTTTTGTAAAAAATTACTATGTGTTAAAAAAAGCACACAGAAAGACTTCATTTATGGTGAGCTGGGTAGAACACCTCTACAAAACAAGATTATATAACATTATCAAATACTGGATAAAGATATTACATGCTGATTCAAAAAAGTATATCAGAATAATTTACAATGCTCTTTATCAAGATTTAATGAATAAACCTTACTCTAAGAATTGGTGCTCACTGTTAAAAAACTTGCTTTTCACACTAGGTTTTGGAGAATCATGGTATTCTCAATCAGTGGGTAACAAAAATATTTTTCTTTCATTGGCTAAACAAAGAATTTTTGATCAACTTTTGCAAAACTGGAATGATTGTTTTCAAAATTCGAGTAGAGCTTTATTTTATAGAAATATTGTTAACTTTCAGCTCCAACCTTATTTAGATATCATTACCTGCAATAAGAACAGAATTAATTTAACACGTCTTCGAGTATCATCTCATAGGCTACATATTGAAACTGGTAGATGGAAAAAACCTATTACTACACCGGTAAATGAACGCAAATGCAGCTTTTGTAATATTTTAGAAGATGAATATCATTTTGTTTTAGAATGCAAAATGTATGAAAATGTAAGAAAAGAGTTTATATCACCATTTTATTATCTAAACCCAAATATGTTCAAATTCCCAAAATATAAATGAGTACTAACAGGAACACTATACGAAAACTGAGTTTATATCTGTCAAAAGCTTTTGAATTGAGAAAAAATCTACTATACCATGAATAACAGTGCATTGTAAATATATATGTGTGTGTATATGTATGTGTATAGGTATGTATGCATATGTATATGTATATATATATATATATATAAAATTTAATATCATATCTGTTTTTGAGATACTCTATAGTATGAGAATTACATCATGTGATACATAATGGCTTTCATAAAGTACTACACTATATTTTATTACTTGTATGTACATTTGAGTGACATTGGCTACAGCTAGTATGCATGTTATGGATAAATTCACGTGATCATTGCTATAAATGTACCCTGTTATTATTCATATACTTTGAGATGTATACCTGTGTTGAGTAAGTATATAAACAGACCACCATTATTAATACATATTATATATACTCTGTATATTGTTGTGTAAGTATAGAAAAGTTCATTATTATTTATTTATTATTATTTACTTTTAAATCGGTGTGATGCATTTAAAGAATTGTATGCCTGCAACTATGTAATGTCTTAAAAATAGCATTTAGTGCCCTTGTCAACATGAAAACACTATATCTTTTGAAATATCAGAGTAAAACATACCTTGCCATTTCTGTCCTTCTTTCTTTTCTGTCTATCCAACTCATTTTCTTGTGTATCACTTACTACACGGATACACACACTGCTGTTAAGAATAAATATCCACCATTTGAACAGAATACTGTAAATTATAAAATATATCCATAAACTATCCTCATATTTTGTGATTGCAGACATTTATTTATCATAATTTTCGGTTTACCATGTGCTTCCGGTCCTTGTAATTTTCACACGATGATAAAAATCAGTAAAGGTGCCAGTTTAATTGTCGGATACTTTGGGACTCACCCTTATGTTTCGTTTCGATAAGGGAGGTAACCACTGAGTTACTCGATTGTATCAAGATTTATTTTGTTTGAGCTGTTCATGTAGTACTGCTCATGTTGTTTGATATGATGTATTGTTCTTTCTTTTTGTAACTTACTCTTATGTTTCGTTTCGATAAGGGAAGTTGTACGAAGTATTACGACATTGTTTCGATATTGATATTTATATATATTTATATGATGTCTTGTGTGATTTGCATGTTACATGATCGTTTACACTGCTTTCACTTTTCGTTTGTTCATCTCCGTCATGTTTTGTACAATTTATGTAATATGTTTTGCCGCATGGGTCGTACGACCTTCTGGCTTATACTGAATAAAACTTTCAAACTTTCAAACTTTATAAACAGCGGGTCTTAGTATTTCCACTAAGCAATGATACATGCCATTTTGACAAATATTCTTACCTGTAGGCCGTTTCATTCAGAGATTTCTAAAGTGTGTTCTAAAAAGTCCAAAAACAATAAAAAAAAACTTATATTATCAAATTATTCAGAAATATAGAACAAAAAAGTACAGAAAATACTTTAATTATAGTAGACATATTATATGACTTGATTTGACTATTTGAGTTTACCGTCGCTTCGACAGTATTTCAGTCATATTGCGACGTCCAGTGGAGGAAGACCCCGAATGCACGGAGGCATCTGGGTAGAACCAACGACCTACCGCAAGCCAGCTGGAAGGCTTCCTCACATGAAAATCCGAATGACCCTGCCGGGTTTCGAACCCACGCTGAGTGAGTGTTAAAGTCAGCGACTTTACCCTCTCGGCCACGGAGGCCCCTACATATTATATGATAATGATTTGAGATGAAATAAATGAACTAATCTATAGATCAATACAGATACATTTTACAACAGGTAATTCTTTTCTTATATAATATTTGGAAGAGTTAGGGTCTGCAAGATGCATGGAATTTCCAGACAGCTACTAAGGCGGTCCGTTTACCAAGTTTTAAAACCCGTGGCTTACGAGTTTAAGGAGAAGTAATCAGATACACATTAAATGTGTCTAGTTTCTTTTTAATAATGATAGAAGACTTGCACATTTTGAATCTTATTTTTTTTTTACAATAATAACAGTAGTTGCTCTCTTTTTCGATTATGCGGCTCCATGGCCAATACAAAAATCTATTTCATACTGACACCGCGTGGAATAAATACACTTTCAACAGCCTCACTTTTGGAATAGCTCTCTAGTGGTTAGAGCGTCGGCTTGCAGATATAAGGCCAAGGGTTCTATTCCCGTGTGTAACCAGATATCTCCTCCTTGTAACCAATGATTAATTGCTAACTGTTAAATATATTAGAAATTATTGTCAGAAAGACAACCCACGCAGTGGATCTCCAAAACTTCTGGTTTTCCACAGGCGTTAAAAGTAAGGGCCTTAGTACGAATCCTGCTCAGAATATTTTCAATTTTCTTATCAAAATCGTCTTTTGTGCGTTCGTTGTTCATACAAATGTGTTATCTTTTTAAAAAGCATATATATCATATCGTAGTTCTACTTGGGTATCTTTATGCATTCGGGTTTCCTCCACCTGGAATTATCTGGACGTTGCTATTTGACTGAAAAACATGTATTGTCGTAGCGACGATGAATTAGAAAACAAAAATACATGTACATGTATTACATTTTATTTATTTGTTTTAGAGACGAGTTTTGATGTTATGTATTATAGCAATAATAGCAGTATGTTAATTATTTTACAGAACCATGTTGAATGAAAACAACAACAACAACAACAAAAAACAATTAACACACACAAACCGCATTCACTTGTCAACTTAACGAGCCGTCTGCTAGCTTTTTTTAAAAGCTATCCCTGCATGCTCTTATGTTCTTTATGTTCATATGATAACTTACAAAACAGTACATAAGTCGGCTCCGACTTATATAACTTCGATGTTAAATGATGAGTAATGAGAGACATCTAAGATCGGTAACTTATGGAAACTTCATAGTCTCTAAATCTAATGGCTTATCATATAGAAAATAGTTTGCAGTTGTAGCCCCAAAGCTGTGGAACTCGCTTCCATTGAATATAAAAAAATGTGAGTCGAATGTGTCTTTCAAAATATGTTTGAAAATATATTTATTAGAACATAGTGCATTACCATTAGGCAACTTTTGTTAAACATCTATCGTTGATTATTTTGATACCTTTCACACTTGTTTTAACCAGTTTTCCCACTAGATATTGTTTTTAAATAATTTATTCAGATTTCATTATCAACATTTTTGATTCCTTGTAAAAATAGTTAAAAATACCATTTTGATAACATACATTCATATGTTGAAGTGATTTTGAATATCATCATCATTTATCATGTTAGTGAAATTAACAGTTTATGTGTTACTTTTGATGCTTACAAATTGTATAATATTGTTGTTAAGAGGTCGAATGGCATTGCTGAATATGTTATTCTCTAAATATAAAGATATTATTATTACCTAAAACCTATATTCAAGTGTGCCTTTTTATGTTTGGTACAGTGTATGAATGATTGTTGAAAAGCTTGTTAAGGGAAATGTGCATAAACAATATGTATACTTTACCAGGAATTGTAGTTTTGTTATTTTACTTACACATGGAAACACAATATCAAACTGTAATGTTAAGATGTTCTATATAAATGTTTATACAATCGAACAAATTGTATCAAAATATACGCGTTTTCATATATGGCATTAGGCATTTGCTGGCTGTGCCTGACTCTTATCCAGATTCCGTCTCACTGGCCAACTCTGTAACAAACTTCTCCTGAAAAATATCGTCGGACACGTTATTTTTACAAATAGGCGTCTTTGACACCGATAATTTCAACAGTCTTAAAAATATACCTAGAATTTCTCGCATATGTATAAGGACTGCTGGTTGCCATGATTCACTCTGCTTGTGATATATTGTTTATTTAATGGTAATAACTGACTAAATATATTGGCATTTGCCTCCACATTTAAATTACGATATTCATGATATATTCGAGGCATAAAAAATAAAAATACGCATTTCGACAAAAAAAATCATTTTCATAATTATCGCCGACCCAGGTCGGTGATATTATACGATCGAGCAAGTGTTTACTAAGTGTTTATTTCAGAATTTGCAGATGTTTAAGCGCTGCGAGGTGGAATAAGTCGCCGTTAATTCATCTCAATGTTATACTTTCTGCTTTTAGTTTTGAAATATTAAATAAAGCTCAAGTCGGCACTAGGATGTGTGCACATGGTTGCACTGTTCACTGCTGTTCATGATAATCAGTCTGATCTCATTAACAAGTCCAATAATTTCAGAATTTATTTTTTACATTTTATATACTTGAAGTACAAATGTAACTACTGTGCCCAAGACAATGACTAATTCGAATTAACAATTCAGCACATTATAGAGGAACACCCTAGCAACGAAAATTCAGCACATTATAGAGAAACACCCTAGCAACGAAATAGAAGTAAAACTAAGAACTCAAAATGCAATAAAAACAATCAGTTACAAGATGAGTGTAGAAATCGTGAATATGACATATGTAGGGGGTCCGACAGGGATATATTGCTCAACTATCAGTGAAGGTCCATCGGTTTTTTATGTGGGATCAAATGTTTCTTCAGGAGGTAAGGGGTTTCTTCTTTACCTTTAATAGTATGATAGAATACCCGGGGGGACCTCGCTTTGATTAAATGTGGAAAATTGGAACATTTCGTCGAATATACAAAGCTCGTTACTAAAGAAAGGTTTCCACTACACAATATAACATATTTGGTATTCCTCGATATTGTAAAATTGTTTGCTTTAGAACATTCAATTAACCATTTTCGGTGCAGTGATGAGTGTAACTTGTTTTGGAACTCTGGGTACAAGTTGTTTAGAGGAAAAGGGTTTTGGTAATACCAAAGCATAAAGGTCAGGCAACAGATGGTTGTGAAGATCGTAGTTAATTTCTATCAGACAATACAATGCTAAATTTTGTAAGTCTGAATAAACGGCTACTCAAAGATAAATATACGTTTGAGAAATAAATTGTCAATGGAAACTATATTACGAATGGAGAAGCCGAGCTTAGTGTTGTTATTTCCTATGCCTAGACACGTCAGCAACACACCGTTTAATGATTTTAACAAACCACATCTTATCTTTGTCCCAGTATGTCCACCATTATTTTCCATATCTTTAAATATCTATTGCATGTACCGTTTTAACAGTAATGGACCCCACTCGACTTCAGACATAACAATCCCCAGTACATATAAAACTATATTCCGTACAGCTTTTTTCTAATTCATATCTATTATCAGTACACTACCGCTGGACATATAATAGTGAATACATGCAAATGCCAGATTTTTTTTTTCAATATGCGATTTTCAAGAGAAATCATCAAGTTATTGTTCAAAACACTGGATCTTGTCCGTTAGCAATCTCGCTTCACCTACATTTGTTTTCTATTTCAAAAGTTACATCGTATGTAATCAAGATGTCAGCACATCTAGACATGTCAACTAATGACGACCTGGTACTACACTTAATTCAAAACGTCTTGATGAAAATACTGACGTGACTGCAAGCGCAATCTTTGTTTTCTGCTCATTTGGCCAGCTACATCCGGTGTACGATGATCCACCGTGACTTTTGACGCAACTAATCAATGGTCGCTGTTAAAACATAAATATGTTTTTCATCACCAATATTTTGAAATATCCGAATCAGTTCAGAAATAATAATTTTAATCACCACCGCACCACCGAACCAAATGTTCGGGAGTGCGATATTATTTTGATGTCCTTTTATCCATCCGGAGCCATATCCCATTTTAATTAATACTCGTATCTCCAGCCATCGAGAGACTGTTGATGTTGAGCGTGCTGTAGACTCGATTTTTTGCAAGTCAACTTAACTCTCCCTTTGTTCCGAAATAAGGGCCTTGCTCCAATTCATGAATTGCATTATCACCTTACTTAAGACCCAGATTATATGAGTGTATATGTTACTGTTCGACTTTCTTTTTCAAAGTGAAAAAATTCTCTTCGGGAATTTTCGGAATGCTAATTAATATTTGTTATCGTGCAAAACACTACTGACCTATTTTGGGTAAATTACATATTTAGATTGTCTAATTACAAAAAATGGCGTACGACTAAAAAAAGTATTGAATTTGATTATAAAGCATGTCAACTGTCGTTAAGAAGCTTTTCAGTGGAGTGTATTAGTAGTGTGCTACACGGCTTATTTTGGATGTTCCGCATATATAGCATAATTATTGTACTTCTCATTTAAGATCCCAATCCTCATGATCCTACACCGAGATACCGAACTTCCTTTGTTACCCATGGTGCTGGCACTGGCATACGGAGCTTGTTTAGGAGGTATGTCGGATTGAAACAAGAAAACAAATACTAGTATTGTTGATTTCTGTTGGTTTGAATGTTCTATCTTGGAGATGTACAGTTCAGGTTTCTTTTCACCCAATATCAATACAACACGGTTCAGCCTATGTTCTCATGTATTATGTCTCCCTCATATGGGGGAGAAATATTGCTTTTGGCAGAGTTGTCTGTCTGTCTGTCCGTCTGTCTTTCACGCTTTTTACCCGGAGCAAAGCTCAAAGCTATTAACTTGAAACTTCACAGGTGGATATATCTCATAGAGGGGAAGTGTCATTCATTCATAAGTAAGTAGGTAAGTAAGTAAGTAGTTTATTATAGTGACATGTGCATTTCGTATAATACAAAGCAAATATATACAACTGAAACTAGCACCCGGCCCATTGGACCTATAAGTCACCTCAACACTTAAACTCATTACAGCACGTAACATGCAAAAATTCTACAACTTAACAAATGATGTAATGGAAATGAAAATTGGCATTTATAGTTAATAAGTACAGCTCCAAAAAGAGTGGTAGTTCTATACAAGTGCAAGTCATATGTCATAATCAGAAAGAACATACTATACATGGTTATTTCATTCAAAACATATTAAAACAGAACAGGTTTCGAACATAATTGTTTACATAATACAAGTTATATCTGTGCATTCTTATGAAGTCAGTACAAAATGGGTTTGACCCTGGTATAATTGGTTCGATCTATTGGCGTAACGAACTTGCCATTTATTACAGTTCTAAATAACGGACACTACCCGAATATCGACAATGGATATACAGTTAATACTGACTCGACTCCATTCTTAGCAACAATAACGATAATGTTAAATAATGAAATGAGTGTTAATGTACCTTTTACAGTGAGTACATAACGGACCGTCTACGAGATAAAGCCTTAACAATGAACTTTGCAGACTTCCTTGGAAATACATTTAATACATGGTACCATTTTTGTTCTGTACTTAGCTGAATGAACTCATTTTGCAATAGTATATTACCAAACACATCAGTCCTTATTTTGTTGTACAAATTACATACAAGTAAAAATGTTTCTCGTCCTCCAAACACTCTATATCACAAAACCTACACGTTCGATTCTCAACTGGTTCACAGATATATCTTCCAGTCTCTATATTCCTGACCGAAATTGACACAGCAATGATCGTTCGTTCTTCGAAAGGTTCATTGTCATATAGTCTTCACATTTACGATCCATTTTGAATGTTACGTATGTTCTTAATTTGGGCATGTTCAACACGTCGTGCGACCATTTATCTTTATAATGTTCGGTTATTAAAGATGTAGCTGCATGTAGGTCGACAGATGATTTAGCTTGAAACTGATCATTAAAGCCCAACGTTATGAATATATGCTTAACATCGCTTGACCAATTGTTAGCGCATGTTTCATAGTCAGAAATAATCACTTGTTTGGCCAGTCTATTGTCATCCATTTTTAACAGTCTATTCCAATGTCTAATGATACATATCCATCTCCTGTACAACGTCGGTTGCCAGCCAGAGTCTCAATACAGCACCGGAAGTGGGGTAAATCTATGTACGCCCAAGAAATATCGCAATGCCCGGTTTTGTACATTATCTAGCGACTGGTATGTCTTAGTACCCCAGACAGAGGCGCTGTTATCCAGAATTGGCATAATGCAAGCGTTATAAAGTTTTTCGTAAGACCGGAACCGGAAGTGTTTCATGTTATGTATTGTACTGATTATGCCTCCAAACGCTCGACCTGCACCCATTGCCAATGCCTCACAGTTTGCACTAAAGTCGTTACGCTCACCCAAGATTACTCCAAGGTATCGGTATTGAGCAACAGTTTCATTGACATTATCGCCGACTCGGAATACGACATCTGTTCTTGGTATTCTGCCGCGCCTGAAGTGCACGATTTTCGACTTATTAGTGTTAATTATCACTCGCTATCGTTTGCACCAGTCGTGAAGAGTATTTAGCATACTATGTAATTTGTCTGCACTGAGATTAACACAATATCGTCCGCATACATAAGAATGGACACCCTTGCATCTCCCATTGAGATACCAAGTTCAAGGTCGTTGACTTCCTTCACAAGGTCATTGGCGAATAATGTCGGAGACAGACAGCATTCCTGTTTCACCCCGGTGCCACAACTGAACCAATCTGTTAACTTATTATTTATACGTATGCAAGATGTGGCACTTGCGTAGATATTCCGGATGGAGTTATAAACCTTTCCATCAATGTTGTGGAGAATCAATCTGTACAAAATCATATCGCGGTCAATAAAATCGAAGCACTTTTTCAAGTCCAATAAAACATGTACATACCGAATTATTGTCCCTTATGATACTGTTCAGTGTATAAATAAGGTCTTCACGGGATCTCTCCGCCCTAAATCCATTCTGCTCATCCGCTAGTAGATCTTCATTATCAAGATACGTTGTTATTCTTCTGTTCAAGAAAGCACTATAAAGTTTACTTGTGCATGATAGTAAACTAACTCCACGATAGTTAAGCGGGACACGTTTGTCAGAGTTCTGGTCCTTGAGTATAAGGAAGATAATGGCTTTTCTCCAGGTTGACGGTATTAAAACTGCTGTCGAATATTAGCTGAAATAAGCGTTGCAGAGTAACTATGACCGCCGGGAATTTTAACACTTCATATATGATGTTATCGTGTCCACAAGCCGAGCCCGATCGGGCGTGCGTGATATTATTTGATATTTCTGTGATTCCAATATTGCAGTTCATTTGTTCATTGCTTTTATATAAAGGACCCTACATGTTCATTTCCAATAACTGTTTGTGCAGCTTTGCTCGGTCATAATGTAGCTCATCGAACTCACCTTCATTATCTCCGTTATACAAATTACTAAAAAGTCATACCTCCATCTCTCAAACACGGTTCGTTCATTTCTGATAATATTCCCGTTATCAACGATTTCTACTGGTATCGTTTTATCTTTCTTGGGGCCAAGAATTTGTATTTTTCGCCAAAATTCTGTAGGGTTATTACTGGACATATCCTCTATTTCTATTGCTTGTGTCGCCCTGTATGCGCGTTCAGATTGACGTAAAAGTTAACCAAAACAGTTTCTGGCATTAATATAATCCATGCGCAATCTAGATTTCTGCTGATTATTTCCTTTGTACTTTAAAAATGTGCGTTCTTTGACCCGCATAACATCCCATAATTGCTGTAACTCGTCACACCAATAAGGCTTTGACACTTTTCGACGTTAACTAGTCTTTTTACTGGTATTATATGTCGGAGTATGAGCAAACATCTCGTCTGTGATGACGTCACTTAAGTTACTATATATTGAGTCTATATTATCCTGGGTTTCTTGTGCATTTTCGATTTGAAAGATTATTGACATAATCGCTGTCGCTTCTCTTCATTTTCCGTTAAGTGAGGTATACAGCGTAATTTAAATCGTACATTATTTGTGGTTGTCGAAATATTATCGTCACAGCTATTCATATCATAATCCGTGCCATGAAACTCGGTCACAAGCACAGAATGGTCGGGTAATCTTGATCGTTGACCCAGTAGTCCTAATAGGTCATTGTCAACCGCGATCTTCTGTACCGTTAATACCTTAAAATCACTGCATTTCGCCAATGTCTCGCGCGGAACGAATAGATAATCCACAACTGCCCGGTCTTTACTTGATATTGATGTGTAATTATCACAGTTGTAACGTCCATTCAATACAACATTTTGAATCATTCAAAAAGTCTATCAATTCTTGACCATGGCGATTTCTTGTATTGTCAAGTATTTTACACGGGGGATGGAATCACAGTGCCATATCGTGTCTGACAATGGTCCAATTCTGCGTTAAAGTCTGCGCCGATAAATAAATCATCACAATCATTATGAACGTATATTTGAGTTAAGAGATAAGCGAAAAACGATTGTGCGTCTCGGCCTCGTGTTGAATTTTCTGGTGGCAGGTAGCAGGAATATACAATAAAGTCAGACCCTGTACTTTTATGTTCAAAACGTATGCCAAGTATCCCCTCAAACGATTTATCCACAACTGCGATATTATACTGATTACTGAGCCTGTTTCTCACTAAAATACCAACTCCTCAAGACGCCTTACGAGCGTCCCGATGTATAGCTGTCCGATTAAAACCGAACCAAAAATAACCGTCTATATTTACACTGTCATCATTCTTCAAATGTGTTTCACATAAGGTAATAATATCCGCCTCTAGAGCGTTAATAATTTCAGTTCGAAACTCGTAATTTTCACGTGTCCATCCACATACATTTTTGTGAACATCAATGTGAGCTATCCGAATAGTCCCAGTGGGTCGGGTTGACCTCTAGTTGCCATCACGTCGGTCTTCATAAGTACCGTAAGTCTTACACACAAGGTCCATAACTCTGGTCCATAACTCTCAGTATAGTTTGCCCTAAAACTTTAACTATTTGCATTTGCCACTGTGTGCCTTAGTGAATGGGTGTGTGTGAGGGGAAGGGGGTGGGTGGAGACATCAGTTTTCTACGAAAACAAATCTTTAGTTGAATTCTGTTTTCAGGAAATGGTACATTAATCGGAGCCTCAGCCAATGTTGTGGCAGCTGGTATCGCAGAGCAGCATGGATATGGATTTTCTTTCAAGGACTTCAGCAAGTAAGAATATTATTAATGTCTGTATTTGTCTGATTATGGATGAAAGTATTGTGAGATTCCAGAGTCGTTTGTATTCTATTATGTATATATAGAATTATTCAATACAAAAAAAAAAACACGTTTTATATGATTTTTTTCGTATACATGTGTTTATTGTGATTAATTTCTCCAAAACGTAGCAATTCCTTTAACCTTGATCATAAAGCTATTTTAACCCGTAGTAATCCCTCTTTAAGATTCGTGATTATACAAGAAAATTTAATATAGAACATTGCTTTTCATCGACCTTTGAGCCCAGTTTCGATGTGGCGGCGCAGTCATGACCACGGCAGTCTACTGAGCATTCAAACTGTACAGGATGTGATAGGCATGGATAGCAGAGAATGTTGGCGTGTCCACGTGTTACATGTACAAAACATTTATTCTATCAGCGGTTTAAATCATTGTTTGTTATTGTGATATACAAAAGTTTTGTGTGACGATTATATATTGTCTCATATTGGCAAACTGTAGGTCTTGTATTGTATATGTGAATGTGAAGATAATATATGCTTTATCTGTTACAGAGTGGGTTTCCCGATGATGCTCGTCACTAATCTTGTGGCTACATTCTACCTGCTTATCTGTCATGTGTGGGGCCACTGGCACTGACCCGGATAGATGCCACTGGCCAGATTCATACTGTCATTTTTAAATACTTGCACTTCGTGGCACATTAATTTATCATAACTCATCTTTGTCGTATAAGAGACATACAATACACAGTCTTGACCATATATAGCTTCAGCACATATTGTAAATTGGTTTCAATTCAATAGTTTCAAAATATTCGAGCTAATTTTACTGTATTATTGAATCTGAATCTTTAAGGAAAATCAAATAGAACATTATTCTTTAAAAAAGTGTGTAGAGGATATTCGGTGAAGGGATTATGCAAATATGATTAACAACCATTTAAACAACACCCACTTTCAAAGAGCAGGATGTAATGAAGCACTGAACCATCACAAAACTAGGTTCCCGCCAAACCATCGCAGAACTAGGATGTAATGTGTCGCTGCCCGCTAAACCATCGCAGAACTAGGATGTAATGTGTCGCTGCCCGCTAAACCATCGTAGAACTAGGATGTAATGAGCCGCTTCCCGCTAAACCGTCACAGACCTAGGATGTAATGAGCCGCTTCCCGCTAAACCATCGCAGAACTAGGATGTAATCTGTCGCTGCCCGCTTAACTATCGCAGAACTAGGATGAAATGTGTCGCTGTCCGCAAACCATCGCAGAGCTAGGATGTTATGTGTCGCTGTCCGCTAAACCATCGCAGAACTAGGATGTAATGTGTCGCTTCCCGCTAAACCATCGCAGAACTAGGATGTAATGTGTCGCTGTCCGCTAATGACCCGCTAAACCTTCACAGAACAACTTCCCAACAGTAGTCACTAAGCGGACACATTCACAACATGTCTAGATCGTTGGATAGAATTCTCAGGACTAAAGACTTAATTTTTTTACATCCTTATAGACAGTAAGTCGTCAATCTGACCCCATGACGTCCGAATGTGTTTTTCAGCTCAGACGGTCTGCCCACCTTGGCATCGTTATTCGGTTTAAAAAAAGAAAATATCATATATAGATTAACGCTCGACTCTTGATGGGTTGTTCATATATGAATCCGAGCACCACAAACTTATCTTATGACAGATTTGTGTTCCAAAGTAGTAATGTTAAACAGCAGACAACAAACATGCTATCTCAGTTACTGAGTCAAGCTCTTCTACTTTTACACCATTCGGAACTGTAAGATGCGGTCTGAAGTGTATATCAACCGTTTTATGAATTATCTTGAAACAGTTTGACCAAATGCGCAATTCAAAGTAGACACGTTTTTAGTTATGTGCTTGACAAAATAACGGATAAAAAGGCTAAGTGATAGAAAACTAAAGGATCAACAAATTTAACAAACATTGTTTATGCTGACCTTGAGCTAATTGTTACCATTAAAAAATAAAAATGATACAATATATCCCCTAAACACATTTTGTAGAATTAACTTTAATTTGTAGAAAACATTTATCGGAGAAAGCATGGACATCATACGGGGTTAATTACTGCATACTAGAATAGTTGGAACAGGTTTGGATGACAATATGAAATACATTTATATTGAAAGACGATTGTTCGCCTCCCTTAACTTCTTTTCACAAAAGATAGTTACTTCCTATAAAAAAATGTTGAAAAAAATGTTGCCGAAAAAGATGGGTCGCATGATAATGTATTGGGTTATTTGCATAAGCTTGATGAAAAAATGGCTAGAATTGACAAACGCCTAGAAACGGTAGAACTAAAATGTCATAAGTTATGGGTTCTTGTGAATGACAACATGAAGTCAGTGGATGCAAAGATAGATATTGGCTACCAGTGACAGAGTTGACGGGGTTGAGTTTGCTCTTGGGGTGGCTCAAGAGAACATTACACGTTTACAGGCAGACAAGGCCAAAAACCAGGACGAGCTATTATATCAACAATCACAAAGGATGCGTAACAACCTGGTGTTTGCAAATATCGAGGAAGATAGGCATGAGACGCACGAAGTTACGGAGCGAAAATTGAGGCAATTTATGGTGTACAAGCTCAAGATGGCGCAAGGAATTGTTGACCAAATCAGTTTTGAAAGGGTTCACCGTTTGGGTCAAAATCGTGAACACAACACTCGGGCACGAAAGATTGTTGCCAAATTCACACTTGTTTTAGGACCAGGAGGCTATCTAGCGAAACAAGAAGAATCTTGAGGGTATGGACAACTTTTTGCACGAGAGTTTCCGCGTGAGATCGCCGAGCGAAGGAAATCACTACTTCCAAGACTCAAAGCGGCGAAACGGGAGGGCAAATCCGCGTGGTTGAGTTATGTCACTCTATATATAGATGGTGCACCAGTACGTGATAAGCTGTAGGGCTGTGATGAGGCTGGACTTTCAATTGGTTCATGGAACATTAATGGTTTAAACCAGTCCTTGCAACAAGATGACGATTTTCTTGATAAACTGAAAATATATGACATAGTTTTTCTTTATGAATCATGGGGGAACGGAAAATCTAAATTTGATATGCATGGTTATAAATGCTAGATCTTTTTTTCCCCGGAAATTTCAGAATAGAAGAGCCAGGCGTGCCATTGGTGGTGTTATAGTTTATATCAAAGAAAGTTTAAGCAAGAACATTACTGTTGTTCGTAATTATTACGATACAATTATTTGGCTGAAAATTGATAAAACATTTTTAGAGACAGATGTTTTTCTTGCAGGTGTTAGCATATGGGTGGAGGATTCTTCGGCATATGATTTCATAACAGACGACTTGTTTACTTTGCTAGATAACGATATTCATAGTTTGAGTCACGTGGTAGGGTGATTGGAATGTTCGCGTTAGTTTAAAGAAAGATTATGTAACGTTCGATAATTAATTGATGGTATAAATGATGAGGGCTACTGTTCTGATTTAGAGAAAGGGCGGGTGTCGATGGATTGTAAGCATAATAAACATGGTTTAAAACTGATTGACCTTAGTAAATCAAATATACCCAACGTATGGCAAATGGCATATTGGGTTGTGACCATAAAGAGGGCAGTTTCACATACGCTGGACCCATGGGAGCGAGTGTTATCGATTATTTATTAATTAAGGAAACATATTTTTGCTGTATAACTGATTTTAAAATCGAACTGTTTTGTGTATGGTCGGACCATGCCCCTGTACACTTTACATTGTTATGCAATACAGTACCGTGTAGTAATGATGATCGGTACACCCGCTATTACTTTAAATAAGATGAGACGTGTAGATTTATTTTTAGATCTGGTCTTATTGCTAAGTTGCCTGTGCTAAATGAGATAACGTTCAATTCAGACTTTACTAACAGGGATGGAATTGATAGTTGTATATCAAAATTTTCTGATATTATAAAAAATGTAGCGGAACCTTAATTTTACCGTGATTTGTCTTGTAGTAGTAAATCTAAAGCGGCAGACACACTTGCCAATAAGGCAGAATGGTTCGATTCTGAATGCCTTGATGCAAAAAGAAAATACATGTCTGCAGTTGGCCGTTTTAATGCCTGTATGAACACTTCTAATAGGTATGAAATGTGTTCTTGTAAAAATATTATAAGTCTGTTGTCAAACGAAAAAAGAGAAAGTTTGAATGTATTTAAATACGAAACCAGAAACCTAGGGATTTTTGGAAATATTTTTCAAGTAAAAAGAATACAGATATTAGTAATGAAATCAAAACTGAGGAATTTTATGAATATGTTTCCAATCTATTTGTTGATTTACCAAATACTACTATTAATAACGCTGAAGATTTTTGTAATAATCATAATTTTGATAATTTGGCTGCAGTTTATAAAGAGTGAGACTGTGCTAACACTTTGTCGAAGGTAGGAAATGCTATCCGAGAATTAAAAAGAAATGAAGCCTATGCACAAAATAATTTAATGAATGAGTATTTTCTTCAATTTTATCTTCTCATCTAGCTGATATTTTAATGGTATATTTGATAGTGGATTTTTCCCGGAGGAATGAATAAAGGTAATTATTGTTCCGATATTTAAGAAAAACGACCCTACAGATGTCAATAATTATAGAGGTATTACACTGTTAATTCTGTATCTAAGATTTTTACCGGTGTCTTGAATAATATAATTAATATTTGGGCCGAAAAATATAATATTATTAGTGACGCATATGATATGTTTATATTTTGGAAAACAGTAGATGATCTCCAGCATAGTCTCAATCTTTTATATACATATTGTGACTCTTGGGTCTTACGGTTAACCCGGACAAAAGTAAGATTGTTGTATTTGGAAAAAAGGTCATATACGGGCTGATGAAAAATGGACATATACTGGAATACCTTTACAGACAGTGGACATTTTTAATTACTTAGGCACAATTTTTTATAATACTGGCAACTTTTCTATGAACCAGGGCTTAAAAGCTATGCGTACATTATTTAATAATACGCGCAATTTCCCATTAAGGCCAAAAACTATGTGTCAGTTTTTTGATGCCTTTGTAAATTCTATTTTATGCTACTCATGCGAGGTTTGGGGATTCGATAAGTCAGAAGTTATTGAAAGAATACACTTGAATAATTAATAAAAATAATAATTAAATATTTATATAATACTTTGATTGAGAAATGTAATTCTGGTACAAAAAAACGGGGCTAGCAACGTTAAACTACTTCTTGATTCACATGGATTCTCAGACGTTTGAAATAACCCTAGCAACTATAATATTGATACATTCCATCTAGAGTTCAAAGAACGGATTGTAAGTACATGTATATTTAAACAGTCATGGTATAATGACATTAGCGCAAATAATACCTTATTCTCATATAAAACATTCAAAACACAATTAGAACATGAATTTTATTTAGAAACATTATCCAAAAAGTATAGGAATGCACTATCAAGACTTCGATTGTCATCACATTCGTTGAGAATTGAATCTGATCGTTATGGTAACAATAGAATTGAACGCAACTTGCGCATATGAACTGTATGTTACTCTCGTGACATAGAGGACGAATCCATTTTATATCTAAATGTCATTTATATGGAGACCTGCGTAATCAATATATTAGTAAATAATATTGTAACAGACCAAGTTTTGTAAAATTTAATCAATTGATGCAATCTTCTAATATTATTATTGAGATTAGGGAACTTTGTGTATCACGCATTTAGTATGCGCAATTCATTTATCAACAACGTTTTATAATAAAAATTATTGCGCTCCTCATTATCGAATATCTTGTGTATTTTGTTCTATGATAGATAATAGATCTTTGCTAATGATTGTTACTTCATCATTAATATTTTGCAACTTGTATTAATTATATGCCATCCTCTTCATGCAGAAAATAGTCACCATTGTAGCAAACTACTTTGTCACGACCTTGTTTAAAGCTAAGGTGTATTATGTGGTTTGTATGCAACTAGAGACTTATATAGGTTTACTTTGCGAAATAAAAAAATTGAATCTATTATTATTTTTTTTATTTCTACACTTTAATCTGTTGACAGCATTAAGTTCAAACGAGTGCACAGAATGGGTGGCAAATCGAGTGTTACAAACAGGTCCAGAAACACTGTTGCCAAGTTTACATTATATAAGGTCCGTGAAATTGTCCGTAGAGCCAGAACTGCCCTCAAGGGGCTACATTATTACATAAATGAACAATACCCCAAGGAAATCGCTGCTAAGCGTAAATCACTTCAGCCCAAATTACGAGAAGCAATTCGAGAAGTCTGCCTGGATCAGTTACGACACCCTCTACACAGACGGTCGGCAAATGCGTGATTCCTCAGCCTAGCAGGACGCGGGGTCGGGGTCTAAATGTTCTTTCATGGAACATTAACGGTTTAACCAGTCACAAACGTGATGACCCGGATTCTGTCTATACAATTAAAACAATATCTTTCAGAAGGTGACAACCCTTGATAACGGCCCGTCTCTATTTTCAGAGGTGCTACACCGCATCTGAGTAATATGTTTTGCCTAATATGGGAGCAGGGGGGGGGGGGGGGGGGGGGGGGGGGCGGGGCGGGAAAGACATGGGTCACATAAAATGGGTTTACATGACTCTGATTCAGGGGATCATGACATTGACTCCAGTCATTCTCAACATTCCACATCTCGTAACCCTCTGTTTATCCAAAGGGTCATGAGTTTGATTTCATTCACAGATGCAACGGAAAGATGTATTTAAAAGATCATAAGCGAAATGCAATATATATGCATGTATTTGATATACTTCACCAAATTATCTTAGAACGTAAGTCATGTTAGGGCTATTTTATCTTCGCTTGTTTTAAAAATGTTTGAAATATAGTAGTAGTATAGGGATTGAATTTGGCCAATTTGCCTGGTCCTGGTGCTATCACGTGACCATTTTAGAACAATGGGGGATGAACAATGGGGGTCACCACTAGGGTTAATGAGGTCACCTCGGGTCAATGAGATGCAGGTGGCACCTGTTCGAGAACAATAGGCTATTGAATAAATAGGACAATAAATAGTTCTATATAAAAAAGCGAAACAATGGAAACAATATATCAAAGACATCACCACCTGGTCATAAAACAATAGGTTATTGAATAAATAGGACAAGAAGTAGTTCTATATAAAAAAGCGAAGCAATAGAAACAATATATCAAAGACATCGGCACCTGGTCATAAAACAATAGGTTATCGCAGCACCTGGTCATAAAACAATAGGTTATTGCATGAATGTCAAAATGAGTAGTTCTATATTAAAAGCGAACGAAAGATCATCAATAGAAAACAATGAGGAGAATCTATCAAAAGACAGGAGCACCCTTATCATTAAACAATACCCAAACTCAAAAAACAATAGTCTATAGAAATCAATAGCCATCAATCATTTATTGCTGTCGGCTTATAATCGATAATAGATTTTCAATGACTTTTCTTCCAATATCTTTAAATAATAGATCGCATAACAGCGTATTATAATAATTATTAGCGGTATTGTAAGCCTCATTCGTATCTTTTATGACTCAGTATCTCATCACTGATTAGTACATATCTTATTTTAAATTAAAATGCGACTAGTGTAGGGTGGCAATATGGCACCCTGACTTTTTTCAAAAAAAAAAATTATGGCACCGGGTTGAAAATTTATGGCACCGACGAAAAGTTTATGGCAACTTGTGTTTTATCGAAAAAAGATTTATGGCACCGTATGTTGCATGTAATAAAAAAACATGTCCTACCTGTTAGATCTAACTAGGATGACTTAAGATCTGATAGAGAGAAAGAGTATGACCTTGCATACCAAACATTCCAATGACGCAATATTGTCATTTTGACGTCATGTTTTATTTCTTAGTTAAAGGAGGACCACTTCTTAACGTTATGTAAGTTAAAGGGGGATTGACAATTGTAAAATGTCCTTTCGAGACATTTGGGTTGGCCCTGAAAAGGGCCGTTTTGTTTCTTCTTTAGATTTCGGTGACTTCGTTCTCACCGTGCTTGGTTTCGAAGGCATCGTTCCTCCATATAACATAAGTCGTATTGACCTCATCGTCCTCGATTTCGATGGCGTCGTTCTCATTTTTCTTGATTTCGGTGACATTGTCCACATCGTCCTTGATTTGGTTCGTCACTGATTACGATGACATCATGTTCATCTTGTTGCTGTTGTCTCAACATCACCTAATGTAGCATTTCTTCCAAATGCGGATGGTATTGTGCAATATGGTCTTGCTGTTGTCTCCACTCATTGCGTTGTTGTTCGATCAACCCCATCAATTCGTTGACAAATTCAATCAGTTGCTGAATTTCTTCCATGGTTGTTCATCGAGAATATGACAGAATGCTTGGTGCGGTGCGCTTTTATAGCCTTGAGGCGGATTGACCTACTTTCTATCAAGTGTTAGCGTACACCAATCAGAGAACGTTATTTTCATTCATTGACAATAACGCGAAGTTTAACCTTGACCTGAGTTGGATAGCATTGCCTTTGGCCTTGACATGGGGTGGATTGACCTACCTTGTATTGACATATCAGATTTGCTGTTAAATTTGTAGTAGTGATGACTATTTTTTGTAACATTTTTATTTTTGTAAACTTTTATAAAACATTGGATCATATTTTAATGAAAAAATCATTTTGAAGGGAATTTGAAAGAAATGGTGACAATTGAGGTATATTCTCTTTCGAGACATTTGGGTTGTTGTTTTTTTCCACAGAGTAGTGGTTACTCATGACTGTCTATGAGTTTCTTCAGCAGATATTCAACATGTTCTATGGTGATGAAATGTGCTTCAATGATATTTAAGATATCATCGTAGTATAGATCAGTATAGTAACATTCACTCAATTTGGCTACGATACTCTTGAGTGTTGTTGTTATTTTAAGCGTATGTTGGTATCGGGCTTGTATTTTAAGCGTACGTTGGTATCGGGCTTGTATTTTGTCCATGTCAAATATGCAATCGTTGTCCATGTTAGTTATATGTGACTTATCCATAGCACAGTCTGAAAACGAATGGCATGAATTCATTTCGTTTGATACTTTTATTATTGGTTTGACAATTGTAAAAAATGTCCTTTCGAGACATCTGGGTTGGCCCTGAAAAGGACCGTTTTGTTTTTTTCTCTACTTCTTACTCTTTTTGCCATTTTGTATGTCTTTACAATGGGCTCCAAGTCCATTCTTAGAATGGGATCCACCATCAAGCGGACGTTTGTTGGATGATTCCGCATTTTCTGGAATGGAAGTGATAGGCACCACCAGCTTGTCTGTTTTCAATTTGATACGGCATTCCACTTCTTCCATTCCCTGTTGCAATTTGATGAGGTTGTTGTTCACCTCTTTGAGTTCCCTCAGAATAGATTGTCCAACATTATTTACTGGCTGCACTGTCGGTTGGTGTTGCATTGGTTGTTGTTACTGTACTGGTTGCTGCTGGTGTGGTGGAGGCTGAGGTTGATACGTTGGTTGGTAGCTGGGTTGGTACACCGGAGCCGGAGTGTACGGGACTGATGCCTGGTTAGTAGCTTTCGTCAGCTCAAACAAATCAGCAGCCTGTATGGCGTTGTTAACGAGATCAGAAGTTACGTAGCTTTCCATGGTTGGGTAGTGGGATTAAGATACGATGCAGTGTGCTTTTATAGTCTTGAGGCGGATTGACCTACTTTCTATTGAGTGTTGGCACAAACCAATCAGAGAACGTAATTTCCATCCAATGAAAAAATGACGCGAAGTTTAACCTTGACCTGAGTTGGATAGCATTGCCTTTGGCCTTGACATGGGGTGGATTGACCTACTTACCTACTTTTTTCATAACTATATAAGTGTTGTTTTTTTTAAAGAAGAAGGATGAAATCACAATGTCCGAACAAAAACTCTGGTTCGAAAAGTGTGGTGTGTGTTTAGAGGAGAGGGAGGAGGATATATACCACATAAACCAGTGTCGATGTCAGGACATTGTATGCGTCAGGTGCTTCACACGGCTTCAGAAGTGCCCGTTTCGTAGGGCACCCTATCAAGTGAATGCCTTGCCTGCCTGTGTTTTCGCTAAACATGGGCCTACAGTGCGTTCAGCTTATTATGGCATATGGTTTGACCCTGGTTATGCAGAGTTAGTAGGGTGACTCCGAGTAGTTTAGGATCACAAAAACCAAAAACAGCCCTTTTCAGGGCCATCAACTATATTCGAGAGGGAATATATCACAATTGTTAATGTGTAAGATAAACATAAACAACAAGAAATCAAATCAGTTTTAGCATTTTATTGAACTCTATGAACATTGCAACAAAATATGAACAAACAATATGAACAATGCAAACACTATCAACAACAAGTACATAACACTGCACTTTAATGAAAGTAGAATTGGTCCAAACTATTCGTCAGTAATTCAAAACACGCACGACCATCTCCAAACTTTGGTGGATGTTTAGCTGTGCATGTTTGTTGGTGCTGATTACACACTTGTCTTCTTGCACGTTTGTACAGTTCTGCATAGTTCTGGTAAAACCAACATCCCACATTGGAATCGTTCAAATTGAAGTGAGGTTGATCCTCTGTCCGGAATTTAGCTCTAAGCACCCGTGTTAAATCACATCCTTGAACAAGAAAATGCAAAGCAAACAAACAATATGCTCCACACACAAACGTGTTGTATCCTTGAAGTCTCATGAGATTCCATGTATAGGGTCCATGTCTTTCCAAGAAACGTTGAATGTCACGATGGAGTGGTTTTTGTCCATACGAATCAAAGTAGTAAGTCGATTTATCATTGAAAAACACAGCCACCCAATGTTCACCAGGTTGAGTCGAATTGTGGGTATTCACTATGTAAGCTTTTACATTCTCTGGTCTGCGTTGTGGTAGCTGATCTTTAGCACATACCATGGCATTCAAGGGAGCTAGAATTGGTGAATGATCCAAAATATACTGCAACTCAATCGTTTCCATTTTCCAATCTTGTTTAATTCGTTCCGCCCATTCGCACTCAAAAGCTTCCAATGGTGTGATCTTTTTCACATCTACACTAGCCTTTATATTTGCCCACATCTGATAAGCATCAGCTTTCTCAGCGCGTGTGAGATCCATGTTTTGTAGTTCAGCGTACCATCTTTCCATCACTTGATACAAGTCCAGTTTTTTTAGTGCACTTTTCAGAAACATCTCGACCCACTTACTTTTGCTGCTTAACAAACATAGGGGATGTTGGGTCTGACTGGGATGATCAACAATGCAACCATAACAGTTTTCTTTCACGATATCAAAGAGGTGTGTCTGAAGTTCATGCACCACATGATGGTTTAAACTCTTTACAATATCGTGTCGCCTATTCAAGATTTCTTCGTATAGTTGTTTGGCCAGCTGTTCTCCTGATTTACTCATGGTTAATAGTCTGTGATGACTTCTCTGAACCCGTTAATCTCTATCTGACTGTCGTATTCGGCATACACAATCACGTTGATGGGGTCACCAAGAGGTGCACGAAACTGAAGCTCGATTCGCAAGTTCCCCGTTTTTATAGGATGCAGCTGTCCCTCTTCTGATCCTTGATCTGGCGTTAAGTCAGTGCCCCACAGTGTGTACCCCTGCATGTAATCGTCCATTGTCAGACCCATGGAGCGGTTTAAACCGAGTGATCCCGTGGCTTGATGCAGGGACATGTATGATCTCAAAATTTCTCCTGTGGGAAAGCTGGGCTGGAACGGCAAGTTGTGTGTCGTCTTTCCGTCTACACTGACTTCTAACTTAGACAAGTTGAAATGTTGAAAATCAAATGGGTTGGTTGCCACATCGCCGTTCATGTCTTTATTCTTTACCAGGCCCAGAATGATACGTTTGGGCAACTGTCCTTGTAATAAATGATCTTCAATCTTTGATGGCTAGCCTCCAGGAATGGTGAAAGTTTTCACCTCAGCTCGGCGAATTGGGATCTTCATGCCATGTTGAGCGATGGTCTGGTTTAAGTTGTTGGCCACTACGGGTAACAGGTCAACAGTCCGAACATTGAATCCAGCTTGAATTAACTGGATTTTTGCCTCTGCTCCAAACAGGCAAAAACTGACTGGGGTTCTGTTGAGTCGCAGTCGTATCTCTACACCATTTGGGAGGTACTTGTCTTGCAAACACAGGTCTAAATGCAGACGTCCGCACATTTCCAGAACACGACTCTGGTGGATACGTGTTCTTCTTTTTTTAAATCCTTCATTATCTTCCGCAACTGTATGCTCTTGCATATGACCCGCCGTGTCAGGACTCCACATTTCCGTAGCGTAGAGCTGTGTTGATTTACTGTCCGTAGAATAAGACAGCAAATTCATAATGTAGGCCCGGTACGCATATGTGTCAGCATTATTGGTGATCAGTTCGCCAGCCAGATTAGTGCCATCCGGTTTGACTACTTTGACTTTCAAGTACAAATAGCTCTGGTTGATATCAGTCCACTTTTCTGATTGAGCAGGAATTACAAATTCAATGGGAGATGAATTGCTCAGTGCTGACACAGGATAATGTTCTGTCCACTGTGCATCTTGCATTGCTGTCATGGTAGGTGGGACATGTGTCACATCAAGTTCAGTTTTGCTACACTCACAAGAGCCGTGTTGCATCATGTTGTTCAATCAAAAATATCTAACGGTCGTGATGAGATTTTTCTTTTTTTTAGCTCACCTGAGCACAAAGTGCTCAAGGTGAGCTTTTGTGATCGCCCTTCGTCCTGCGTCCGTCGTCGTGCGTCGTGAGTCGTGCGTCGTCAACAATTTGCTTTAAACGACATCTCCTCTGGAACCGCTGGACAGAATTTGATGAAACTTGGCAGGAATGTTCCTTGGGTGAGGCTCTACAAAAGTTGCTAAAATAAAGTGGATCCATGTAGAACTCTGGTTGCCATGGCTACAAAAAGAAAAATAATTTGAAAACTTTAAAAATCATCTCCTTCAAAACTACTGGCCAGATTTCAAAATAAATTGGTACAGATGTTCCTTGGGTCAACCTCTACCAAAGTTAAGTTGCTAAAATTATTCCGATCCGTAAAAAAACATGGCCGCCAGGGGCGGGGCTTCTTTGCCATATATGTATATAGAGAAACATTTAAGCAACATCTCCTCTGAAACCACTGGACAGAATTTGATTAAACTTGGCAGGGATGATCCTTGGGTCAACCTTCACAAAAGTTGCTAAAATAAACTTGATCCATGTAGAATTCTGGTTGCCATGGCAACAACAAAAAAAAAAAATGAAAACTTCAAAAATCATCTTCTTCAAAACTACTGGCCAGATTTCAAAATAATTTGGTACAGATGTTCCTTGGGTCAACCTCTACCAAAGTTGCAAAAATTATTCCGATCCGTAAAAAAACATGGCCGCCAGGTGCGGGGCTTATTTGCCTTATATGTATATAGAGAAACCTTTAAACAACATCTCCTCTGAAACCACTGGACAGAATTTGATTAAATTTGGCAGAGATGATCCTTGGGTCAACCTTCACAAAAGTTCCTAAAATAAACTTGATCCATATAGAACTCTGGTTGCCATGGCAACAAAAAGAAAAAAAATATGAAAACTTTAAAAATCATCTTCTTCAAAACTACTGGCCAGATTTTAAAATAAATTGGTACAGATGTTCCTTTGGTCAACCTATTAATCTCAGGTGAGCGATTTAGGGCCATCATGGGCCTCTTGTTTGTTGTGTCTCCTTTGAATTCTCGAAGCTTTATACCTCTCAGAGTTTTCTGACCCACATCTTTCAACAATGCTTTACCCCGTTTCTTGATCACTGTCTTTACATTTTGGCCAGACAGAATATCTTTTACGGCTCATATACCTTGTTTAAAGCCCTCTTTTTTCAGAGTCTGTAGTCCTGAGTTCACGATGGGTTTCACCATGGGTAAGATGTTGCTGGCCATTTTCTTGAACATGGAACCCAAACCATATCCGACTTGTCGAGCTTGACCACGGTAAACTGGAATCATCGTGTCTTTCTTTTAAAATGAAGCTTCACCATCGACTTCCCGTGAGTGAAATGAACTGAATCCCCTGTGTCGCCGGTTATATTGATACTGATCTCGTTGAAATATGATCTGCTGACAGGTATGTAGTGTAGATTTAGAAATTCAAAGTGCATGTGTGGATTAGACCCTGCTTTTATTTTTGTGTCAAATGGCACAACGCGTAAAATGGGTGCTTCGACATCCCCTACCAAAGTGTGTTCTGCCAGATCGGTATATACAAACAGATGGTTCATCTTCGTGAAGAGGTCCACACCGTACTTGAATCTGCTGTTGTCTCTGTCCGGAAACACCTCAGTACTTCCTTCTCCTCCAAGTTTCGTAAGGAGGGATGGATGAAGTTCCAAGCCGATCTTTGATCCACTATTATCGGTAAACTTGACACGTTTTGACAAGCCGGAAAAATCAAGTCCAAATGTGAGGTTTCTTTGAGTTAAAATTGTTTTAGTGGCTTGTTTAATAGCCTTGTCCATTTCGTCAGTGAGATGTTGTGGTGACGCATAGATGCCTGCAGGAATACAAAGGGGAATTGTCCATTTTTGCCTTCTAATTCACACCCGTTTTTCACTTGTGAAAAGGCTGTAGCCAGTTCTGGATCTTTTGTCACGACGTAGAATTTTCCTTCATCCTTTTCGATGTTTCTGACTTGTGTGGGAACGATCATTTCCACGAGAGCCACTTCCCAATCTTGTTTGTCGACATCGATGGTTTTTGCCAGCTTGGTTCTAAAACAACATTGTGTGTTGTTTGGGTACAATGCCATCGAACTATCACTGATGAGAGTGATGTAGAAAGAGTTCATGATTTCTTAAATTTTAAACTTGGGTTTGGAAGAATGTATCCGATAGAAGTACTCATCAGCAGCAGCCAAAGTTCACGATCTGGACTGTTGAGACACAGGTTCACTAATGACACGATGACGATGATAAAGATGATCACAATCTGTGTCAAGAAAGTGATTCTGTTGTTTGGTACCTCACTTTTTCCTGTCTGTATACTGTTGCTACCTGAACACTGCTGGTATCGGACTGAGACATGCTGTTCATGACGTTTATACTTTATACTAAATGCGATTTTGGAATCCAGCTGTTAAACTTTTTAGGATATCCAAGCCACTTCACTTTCACTTCTTGAACAGTTTTACCGCCTACACGCCTTGTACGCCGATCAAGAACTGATTCCACTTCGTATAGCTCATCATCTTTTATATGTTGAATTTCATCCCTGTAGAAGGATCCGGCGATAGTTTCTCCAGCCAAGTCTTCAAGGTTTACGGTCAATGGATGTGTTCTGTTGATGCGAACCATTTTGAACAATTCCACTGTCCAGTTGGGTAGATAGCCTTTGGCAAATATTTGCTTGGTTTTATTGATGCGCACTATATCACCCACTTTCAAATCAGTTGATTTCTTTTTTTTCTTTTGATGGTTGCCATACAATGTCTTTGTGACTTCATGCTCATTTTCTCTAGACACAGATGCAGGGGTACGTCCGATGCTTCGATGAAAATGATGATTGTAGCCATGTACCGATAGTTGCAGTACATCCACATAATGACGGGTCTTGTGATGAGTAAAATATTTCCACATTCTTGATTTAAGCGTACGTTGAAAACGTTCAACAATACTCGATTTAGTTTCTGGGTTTTCAGACGTGAAGAAATGAATGTAATGCTTGTCTAGAAACTTCTGAAATTCTTTGTTAAAAAATTCTCGATCTTTGTCTGTTTGCAAAGAGAGTGGTTTTCGGCCTTCTTTTAGAATAGACTGAAAGGCTTGAATGAGCGTCTTTCCAGTTTTGTCAATGATGGGTATTATCCAAGCATATTTTGAAAACACATCAATGACACATAGTAAGTAGCGATATGGTGAATTCTCTTTGTACTTACGTTGCATATCTGCGAGATCAGCTTGCCATTGATGATCGATACCTCCTACCACAGTCTGTCGACGTCGAAATTTTCGTCGTATTGTTTTATGCAACGTGTAGGTTCTTTGACTTCTCAACCAGTCTCGTACATCCTCTAAAGTGATAGATTTCAACTGTTTTTTCGCTGCCTTGTAGAGTCCATGAATTCCTCCAAAACTCGTAGGATTATCAGTATCATAGTACAGGTGACGAAGTAACGTGTCCTTCTTTAGTAGGCGTCCCATAACGAATGGGCTCATACCTCCTCGGGTTCTTCCTTTTTAATAGGTCTTCGTTTCTTTGATGTAGGTGCGTAGGCAAAACTATCATGAAAATCTTCCTCCTCCTCCTCCTCTTCTTCTTCATCATCATCTGGTGTTTGTATGAAATTCCATCGACGTTTATTGCCCACGACTTCTTGTGGGATGTTGACCTCTCTCAGTCCTCTAGAAAATTGTTCCCATCCTCGTGGATTTGACCCTTTCCGCTGTCGAAGTACATCATTGACCAGATCAATAATATTTGAACCTTCAACGGGTTTTCCATCATATTCTAACAGGCCATGTTCATCCCAACTTAAGTGAGGATGGTCTTTCAGCATGTTTATCAAAAGAGTAGCCTTTCGCCGCATGGTCGTTGGAACACTGTCTAGAATTTGATCTTTCAAGGTCATCGGTTTTTGCTCTTTCTTTTCAGTCACTGTACTCGTTGTTTTCTCAGCCATGTGTGGTCTGGAGGGTTTGAGTGGTATAATTGTTTTGGTTAAGAGTGGTGCAAGTGCCAACAGGGAAGAAAACCACCTTTCTGATTGAGAATGATTTTCTTTTTTCGAACTGATACTTTCTTGGTCGCTAACTGTCGGAGGTGTTGTCTCTTAGAATGCAATCGACGCTTCTGAGCCTCTGACAGTGGTACATTGCCTTTTAAAATGTTGTGACAACATTCAGCAATACAATCCACCAATTCTTTTGGTGCTTCTTGAATAATCTTCTTTCGAAATTTGGGCGAGGCTTCTGTCAAAGCAAGCAACATTTTGCCATGTTTGCGAACGAGTGGTTGTTTGCGCTTCATGATGACAAATGATGATGAAATGTTTGGTCTCTTTTATTTATACCACTGTTGAAGGGCTTGTAAAGCGATATTGCCAGCACTACTCAGTGGTCCTGAATTTCTCATCGCAGTAACGGCAGTAGGTAAAGGGGAATGGAGACTTGGGATTGGTGAAAATCTTGATGATGATGATGATGATGATGATGAACGCCCACTTGAAGAATTGGAAAGATCAAACAATTAGTCGTCGAACTGTAGAGTTTGGAGAAACCTTCATTGATCCTTGTGGTGTAGCCAACCCAGACCTCATCGAACTTCTATTAGAACGGGGAGTAGATGAGGTCAGTGGAGAGAATTGGGCCACAAGTGGTGATGCTTTGGATGATGTCACTGATGTAACATCACGTCGAATCAGTATGGGGGATACTTTTGGTGTTACAGTTGATACAGAGCGTTTTCTTCTTACAGTGACAAATCGGTCATGAGGCAATGCCTGCTTCTTCCTTGTTTGTTTCCTTACTGGTGACTTGCGTTTGGTTGGCTGTTTTCGTGGTTGTTGTCGTGACCGTTTCCTGGCTGGTGACTTTCGTTTGGGTGGTTGTTTTCTTGCTACTGAACCAAATTTTCTCACAGCTTTGGTCCCGTTCCATCGAAGCAGGGTACGAATGATGGTGCCCCCAAGGAAACCTCCACCGCCAGGTTTTAAAATAAGTTGTCGTTTTGTGGTCAGATCCACATGCTAACTGTCTTAAAATGTCTTTGTTGCGTTCCATAAAATTCATCGTCTGTTTTGGCACGGTTACTTTTTTCTCTAAGATGAGTCGTGCAGCTAAGGTGAACGATTTCACCATCTCTGTTAATCCTGATTCTACCAGCTCTTGTCGTTTCGTTGGGGTTCTTTTCCCGACTCAACGATTCTAGAGCTTTGATCACTGTATGTGGTTTGTTTTCCATGGTAGCTGTATCATTAATGATGATCGGGTGTCATGTTCCAGTCATTTTATACTGTAGTGTAGACGATCGGTCCTCGATCTTCACCTGTTACCCACCGATGGAACACATCTGTTCTTAAACGATTCAGTTCGGGTGTTCTTGGATGAAAGTCAATGATAAGATATCCATGAGGTGTAGAGGTTGCATCTTGATACACCATCACCAAATGGGGTAGTTGTATTTGGTTCGCAAGTGTTTTGATCTGACCTTTATCTCTTGTGTTTTGAAATGATACCATGTAGTGTGCATTCAAGCTGATAGTACGACTAGCCTTGGATTGTTGGAACATGTTTTTTGTGATGTAAATGACAGTGGCATTTCTATGGTGTCCCTTTCGTGTGAACCATAATTTGATTTTCTCCTCATTTTTTCTCCTAACATATCATCAAATATGACGAGGTGTGGTAAGGTTGTATCGTCTACTATCTCTTCATCATCCTCAGGGATACCCTGAATGAAGTTGATAGCTTCACGTTCTTGTAACTGTGCGTAGGCACTTTGCCATTCTTTGTAACAACCGACGATGTGTTGTGGTACCACATGAAATAAATCGGTTTTGTACTCAATAAGTTTTTTTTTTACAAATTGAGTCTTTCCTGAACCACTTGGCCCTGAGATGAAAATGTTACTAGGATGTTGAAAAAGTAAACTACTTTCCATGAGGCCAAAAATAATAACAGCATTGACATGACAACATTTTATTTTATACATCATAGCAAATAAACACTTGAAAAAAAAATGACAACATCATAAATCAGTCTTTCTTTATACATCATCCATTCCGGCAATATCATGGTATATCCCATAGCATTTAAAGCCATGCGCACTTCGTCAAACAGTTCCTCGGATTGTCTTAACGCCTGTTCTGATTGAATTCCAAGTACACGCACAGCCAAAAACACAGCTCTACGCCATGGATTCCGAATTGGAGTTCCATTTTTTGGCTTCTCATTCGTCTTGCAAGTACTCTGCGTAGTATCTTATTTTGTAGGTGTCCCAGAGGGATTCGTCTCCCAACTCAAACCTTTCTAAGTTGTTGAAATCGGGATCTTGAAAGAACTGTTCACTAGGATTTGGCCTCTTTTGTTTGAATATTGCGGCGCACTGTTTACCAAAAGTGTTAAACACTTGTGCACAAGTGATAGGTTCTGGAGTCAGTAAAATGGCACGTATATCCTCTGGTGTGTCGTTCCGGTAGTTAATCGCAAATCTGAGATACATACGCTCATCAAATCGGTTCAGTTTCTCCACTGTATCAATGTTTAGGGTATCAATGTATATGTACCACACGTCAGAGATCAGGTTGCGTAGCAGGTTGTAAATGGCAAAAATCCGTTGAATGACCAAACTTTTATAGCTGCTTGGAAGATCACGCTCTTGTACATCACTAAAATATCATAAACTTGGTTTAAACAGGAGGGATCCTCCATCGTCTGGTGAATTATTCTGTTTCCAATGCGCTGTGCCTAAGTAAAAAATCACTCGTTGCAAAATGCAGCAAGTTTCTTATTAGCTTCAACGAGATGTCTGTAGATCATCTGTTGCATTTTTAGAGTGTTCATCGTGAATCTCCGTATGTTTCCACCATCGTTCAGGCTATGCACACGATCACAAGCCAAGTGGTTATGAAGGTTGGTAACCGTACGGCACTGTCTTATATTTGTCCACGACCACGCGTTTTGTATACACCGAGCGGAACGTCTTGGTCTGTGTCTCACTGATCACTTTGCGATTTCTATGTCTCTTGATTCGGGATTCATATTCGATGACTGTTTTGTAATGTTCGCGATCTTGTACACAGTCGACCATAGTCTTAAAATTGACTTTCTGACTAGCATTGTAATCCAAAGTGATGCCTTTTACTTTGCATTTCTGATGCCGATTTCCTTTTTCATCGATATATTCATACCTATAGTTTTTTGGCCCTAATGCCACGAATTTGACAATGCGTCCATGTGGTACTTCATCTGTCCACTTTCCCAACTGACTCTCTTCAATTGGAATGTTGTACTGGTCAGGGTCATAGATGTACATACAACTGTCTGTGTCAAAATAGAGTACCCGATCTCCAAGTTTTTCCAACTGGGTGTAAAGTTCAAGTCGAGCATAGGACGTAACGAAGGCAGCTACCACTGGATTTGAAGATGAATGGGGCTGTGTTGCGTCTGTTTCATCCGAGTAATTCACCAACATGAAGTTGTCATGATCGAAATTCTCGGCAAACTGCACAGTGACATGACGGTTGGAGAGTAGGTCACACAACCGGTTCACCTTAGTCACATACTCAGTTTTGGTTTGAACATTGTTTTGTGCATTCTTACCCCACAAGCAGTTCAACATAGCTTTGGCAAACGCTCTTTTTCCTTTGTTCTTTTTCACGTTGTCGAGCCAGATACCCTCTATCTGAAAGTAATTCTGTTTAAAGCGGGCTTCATCATCTTCTGTTTTTACCCAATTAGGGTAACCACTTGCTTCTTGTTTCAATTTCAAGTATTTGTCAATATACTGTTTATAGACATCTTTACTCCATGTGTCCCAGTGCCAGATGTGGAAGACGTCTACCAATTGGTATCCTACCTCAAGAGCTTTAGCTATTTCCACATGGGTCCAGGTACCTATCAACATGCGTTTGTACAGAGTGTGATTGCATTGTTCACACTCTTTCTCAGCACAGGTTCGGCACAGTGTAATGATCATTTTCTTGTTACAGTGAATATGTAGGACTGGTAGCCACAGGTCTTGTGGTGGCAATACACGACATTTGATGAGTCCCTTGTACTTTCCAATGTTCTTTATATCAATCATCTCTTGACTTAAGATGTTGGGATGTCCCACGGGGTATGCTTTGTACTTGTTCACGAATGGATACAGTGAGCAAATGTCAGCATACTTGATTTCTTCCTTGGTGGTTGTATCCACTTCATGGTACAATTGAACGGCATTGGTTCGTCCACCAAACAAAGCATCCCGAGGTATAATAGGTTCTTGGAAGGGAAAGAAACGGTTCACAGTATCTCTGTATTCTGGTTCAATCTTGCATTTCTGATCAAAGTCACATTCCCACATTACAACTGTGTTGTAACCTTGTTGTGCCAAGTCTTTCAACCGAAAGGTTGTGGCATTGTATAACTGCTCCATAGTTTGAAGTGTGTAACCGTTCACACTGTCTCTCCTTGGGTAACATTTTGGACATCCGTGTGTCCAGCACCCCATGAATTCGTATACGGTGTTCGTCTCTTTGTGGAATCCGTCAACGTAATAGGGTCCAATTTGTACTTCACCTCCATTTAATGCATGGCGAATGTGCTTATTCTCAATGGAAGCAGTTGTTTCTATCCAACGAATCCCTTTGATTGAGTATCGAGTTTTGTTTGGATACCCGTCATCAGAGATTACAGCCAAGGCCTTTGGAGGCATTGAATTTTTACGCCAAGCTTTGTTGCACACTTGAGCTAGAGTGGTCGCTTCCAGGAACGGATCAATTTGGTCACTGGCCAACAGTGCTTTCCTAAACTCTCCACAACCTCGTCTCAAGATGTCCACATCTGATTTGCAGTACTTTTGCATTTCTAACTGAAAGTGAAACACAGCCTTTTGTGACACTTTTGCATTGTACCATTTCAGAAACGCTTCTCTCTTGTCAGGTTTCATGCTGTACGGGGAGATAGTCTCCAATGTAGTCTTGGTATTCAAAATGGAAACCATCCTTTTGCCATCTCAGTCAATCCAAACGTGTCGGGAAAACCGGACAAAGGCATGTTGAGAAAACTCAGTGAGTCGATGAATCTCACTTGATGGGCTTTCATCATTAGAATTTTGCTTCCATTCATGATCAATTCTGGTTTGACTGTATCATGTATCAGTAAGTGCCTCAAAATAAACTGTGCATCGTATCCTTGTGAGTTGTGAGCAATCACTGTGGTACCTTTGTGTCTAGGTTGAAACAGCCATGCACAAATTTCTGACAAAGTGTTGTTACCACGAAATATTTTTTCTCTTGCCTCATCCACAGCTTCGCATTTCTGACACGGGCTATCCATGGATTGACACATACAGTCTCCACAAGCACGCTGAGCAACACAAAAGTTTGGTATATGTTCACCCAAATCAAATCGGCACTCAAAGTCAAAGGAGATGAAAGGTACAGTCGGTGACTTTATGTTCTCTGGTTCTTTGTACGTGGGGATATAACACTGATGTTCTGCATCCACAACTTTCTTGCAATACTTGCATTTTTTAGTGCCAGGACAGAGATGGTTCTTCTTTGTGCCCACAACCATTTGACCACAGGTCTTGAATTTCCATACACTTTCACAGATGTTTTTTGTAGATTTTCCTGGTTTCGCTTTGTGCTGATCAAAACATTTCTGACTATGAAATGTTCTACCACAGTGACCACATGGAAAGAATCCTTCTTTTGGGCATAGTGTCGAGGCGTAACACAGACAAATGTTCTTGCACAAGTGAGCTTCTCTGTTGTTATAACCGTAGTTAGTGTTCACAGAAGTAGCTGCATCCCAGTAAACCAGTGATCGATGTAATGCAATCATAATGTTTATCATGATGATAAATGTGAATCACTTTGCTTTTGTCTGTCAGAGGTGGGTGATTGAACAACACGCCCATTTTCTCAAATTGTGGCCACACTTTGATCACATAGTCTGGATAAAGGTGGGCTTGAATCTTCTTGTATTCTTCTATACCACAAGGTTGATTTGGACTAATGCCCACACTATCTAACAATGTCTTGGCTTCTTGGCTTTGAAGTAATTTTGCAGATTGTCTCATCAAATGCCATCTCTTCTTCCAGGCTGTATCGTCCGTTTTATTGAGTTTACATATCCCTACCACAATTGATCGCGCCAAGCACATACTGTCGTGAGCATTGTCTATCTTCACCATACTTCGTTTGACTTTAGACATGTTCTCAATGCTCATGTGCGATCCAAACGTTCTCTTTCTTCTTTTTCCACCACCTCCCTCAGGCATAATGACATGTGTCATTTCTAACTGGAGATGCCCGTCATGAATCTCAAACTTGTGGTTGCTTTGTGATACTTTCTATATTTCGTTCAACAGCGTATCTCCTGAAATGTGTGTTGCAATCCCGAACGGAATGTGGATACCAAATGCTAGGTCAGGATGATTTATGGAGATACGAATTTGATCGTTGTCATTGACCCGTGCTTCTCTGTATAACTGTTTTACCATGTCATTGAAAAGTTGATGTGTAAATTCAAACGGTTTTTTTATATCTTTCAAATGTAACATCGTACACGTGGCCATTCGTTTTAAACTTTCTTGAAGTTATCTTTGACCGTGGCTGTATGGAATAATATTCCCGTATATCACTCTTGGTCTTTTTTGCAGGTGGCTCATCATCGCTGCTTTCTTCACTACTCGACATCGTTGTTATTATAAGTAAGTGAGCAAAGCTTTTTTATACATCTAAGCTCCGCCCACCTGATCTCAGGCCTATAAAGTGCGGTGTGACATTACGGGTGTGCTACCGTTGTCATGAACCGGGACATTTTGTTTCTAATTGCCCAAAGCCTGCAGTGTGCTACAGCTGTCACGAACAAGGCCACTTTGCATCCGCTTGTCCTAAGAAAGGGATGAATAGTACTGTACCTACAGTAAACGCACAGGCGGACAGTGAAATGCAGAAAATGGACGTAGTTGAGACAGTGCCACAGACGGACTGAGTTGGAGAAACCTACCGTAAAACCCAAGAAACGCAAGAGAAGCGTCAACACATGCATCGTGTGTCCTGAGGCTCACCCATCAACAAGCAGTACAGAGTGTAACCGACCAGCTAAGAAGCGTAAAATGTGACATTTGAACACTTGACTCGAAAACAAAGTTGTGTTATGTTCATTATTTGCTGTAGGACCCACGTTTAATTCATTGTTGCTGTATGACACATGTTTGTTGTTAAACACAATAAAAATCATATGGCAATTGTATTAGTTATCCTTTCTATATCATTGTAATGGTCCTGAAAAGGACCGTTATTTCTTAGAAGTGTCTAGCACTCACTCAAAAATAAATACCGCCAGTAATGCCTGCTGGCTTCTGGATATGCCAGGTAAAACCCTGACAAATCCAGGTACAATGGCAAAGGGGTAAACTCGGGTACAGGCTGACACCCTCTTCCTTAATACCCTCTTCTTGACTTCCACTTTCTTCTCCTTTCGTAACGCCTTCCTTGCACGTCGAAATAACTTACGAAGGAACTTCATGGTGAAGAATGAATACATACACAGCATTACACAATTTATAGTCAAGAAAAAGTAGGTTAGTAGGTCAATCCACTTCAGGTCAAGGTCGAACACATCATTTTTTTTTATTGGATGAAAAATAACGTTCTCCGATTTGTGTGCGCCAACACTCGATAAATAAAGTAGGTCAATCCGGTACTATAAAACAGTGCACATACTCTATACTCTATTATTCATGAGTGCAACATGAGACCGTACACACGTATGTCCACCCCAGACTTGCTAAAATTGTTCCTCGACAATCCCAGCTATGAGGAACAAGAGAGCGACCCAGACAGCTATCACGACCGAGTTGAGGTGTATGATCAATATCTTACTCTTGTAGAAAGGGGAGATCTCCCTAATTACCTGTCAGTTACCTTTGAAGATGTACGATCTACCCTACGACAGGGATCGGGACACAGCCTGAACTTCATAGATGACAAGGATCTAACCCGTTGTCATTTGCATCTCCTTGCAGGGTGGATGAAGAGATATGTGATGGGATGGGACTGTACAACGTGTGGTATGGACCACAATTAATAAGAAACAAAACGGCCCTTTTCAGGGCCAACCCAAATGTCTCGAAAGGACAATTTACAATTGTCAATCCCCCTTTAACTTACATAACGTTAAGAAGTGGTCCTCCTTTAACTAAGAAATAAAACATGACGTCAAAATAGCAATATTGCGTCATTGGAATGTTTGGTATGCAAGGTCATACTCTTTCTCTCTATCAGATCTTAAGTCATCCTAGTTAGATCTAACAGGTAGGACATGTTTTTTATTACATGCAACATACGGTGCCATAAATCTTTTTTCGATAAAACACAAGGTGCCATAAATTTTTCGTCGGTGCCATACATTTTCAACCCGGTGCCATAATTTTTTTTTTGAAAAAAGTCAGGGTGCCATATTGCCACCCTACACTACTAATGCGCCTCATTTTAAAAGCTAACGTCGAGACGTTCACCCCTCCATCGATAACAAGACGCATATTATTTTCGATCATTTGGATATATCGTGTCAAAGTTAACGCAATGATTGGATGTGATTCCGGATAATACCAGGTAAGATTAAAAGTTTATTAAATTTCTAAACGGGCTAAATTCTGTTAAAACACAACCACGCAGCGGACGAACATATGAGACATTCTCGGGTGTCAGTTTAAAACTCTCACTCAACGCCCCTTTACAGCTGTTCTTTTCATAAAGCTCTCACCCGAAGAAGGCCAATTTCACAACGTCTTGTTAAAATATCGTCCCGTGAAATGAAACCGCTATCAGAGAGGCGTTTAAAGAAATACAACCGATCGATAATTGGGTAGATTTGATCTAAAACTGCTATGAAAGAGACATTTTAACCGTAGAAAGTGATGTTGGCCTTCTTGTATGGACATACATGTATTTGATATAACACATACTTCCTGAAATACATGAAGGACGTGTATGTTCCGTGCAAAACAGATAGCATTCGAAAGTGATTCGACATAAACTAGCACGAATCTGTTATGATAGCTTTTTTTTTATTGTCTCTCTCTTTCAATATAAATCACCGATTTTGAACGGAACATAGAGTTGAAAACACAACTGACTAATTTTTTTTTTTTACATTAAATTTTTCATTTTTTATTTACACGTTATTTCAACGCCTGCTCCAGTTGGAGCAGGCGATTTCTTATATATCTTATTTCTGTACGAATCATCGTCTGCAACGAGACAAACAAATAAAACCAATATTCCCTGTACCGAGTCATTATTAGGAACCCTCTGATTAACTGTTGCCGAAAAAACAACTATCTATCTAATTATGAATAATATTTAAATTGTTTTGTCAATTCTGATTGACATACAGGGGTGGCAGAGGCACCGTGTAGAACCACTGACACTGACCCCTAACAAACTAGAAGGTTAATCCGACTGACCAAACTGGAACTCGAACCCACGGCAATTATTGATCACGTGACACCTAGTCAACGATTATAATCCCCCGGCCACAGATTTCCCTATATTAACCATTATAAGTCTCCGTATGGTGACGGCAATATACTTACCAAACCTACATGATTTTCCAAGATTAAAAAAAATATGTGAGATAACATTTCTTTTTATGTACGTAAATAAAACATACTGGTTGAATTTCTTTTAAAGATGCAAGTTGTTCATATCACCCAAATATGTTAAAATTCGTTGAACTCTTGAAATGTTAAACTTTATGGATTCTAAACAGTCTTTGCCGATATATATCTAAAGTTTTGGAAATAAGAAATAATTTATTAAACGTTGTTGTATTCTGTCGCCAATTCCGTTTTTGTGCATGTATATGAATATATTTATACACGAGTGTAACAGTATGTGCTTGATGAACTGTGTATTTTGTTCTGTTCATATTCATGTCCAAATTAAACCTAACCTTTTCCTTTATGTGTTTACGAAAATATAGTAGCAGCAATAATTGATCAGTTACAAAGGATCCTAAGACTGATCTGTTCCAAGTTCATCCCAGGTGCAAAGCACTAGTCCAACCCAGGAACCGTTGAGAGGGATAAAGCTTAATTGTTACCCAATCGACTTTAAAGAAGTACGTTTAACATAAAATAATTATCAGTATGAAACTATAGGAGTTAACCTTCTCTTCTTTTCATTATTGATATAAAAAGAAGTTTCTAAATCATGTTCTTTCCTTTATCAAGATTACAATTAAATACAAGCTTGGTTTACGCTAGCGTAGAATGGCGACCGAAACGAATGTAGCAAGCATATTGTTCAATTTAAATCACCGATCAAAGAGTGCTACTTGCAGCAATGGATAAAACCGACGGGCGCTATAAAATCTTACTAAAATAAGTTAAATTACATGTAATTATCATAAAATGTAGCTTGTTTTATAGAAATTTATATGTAATTGTTAATCATGCATTACGCCTAAAAAATCGCGGTCTTTTATATAAAATTTCAAATTAATTTTATTTGTGAAACATCATTAAGTGAAAACGCGTCTTTAAAAAGATATTTGACAAACCTTCTGATCCTCTCTTCCCCCCGCCATTCATTCCCATGCATAAATTATTGAAAAAATGTTTTTGTCTTATTTCGATATATATCATGTATCCAATACATTATTTAACAATCCATATAATTATTATTATCGTGTTGCTCCATTCAAATGATTATTTTCCAAGATCAACTTTAACCTTTTTTATAGTCAGCAATAGCTTGTATAACAAATGAACGATGTATGAAAGATCAAATAATATGCTACAAGTTTCAGTTAAATTCATATCTTGAAATCACTATCAACCAGGGGCCGCCTGGTCCGGTATATAGGTACAGGTCCCGGGATCCGGTATATAGGTACAGGTCCCGGGATCCGATATATAGGTACAGTCGAAAAGAAAGGAGGGACAATGATTGGATAAGAAAAACTAAGTTTACGGAAAATTAATTCCTTTTAGGTTTCATTTTAAGTTTATTTACATAATACACCTTTTTCACAACATTCTATAAAATGTCTACACAAGTGATTTTAAAAATGCAGAAACAGCGTAAGCATAAGAATTTTGAATAGTATATAACTCTGTATAGTATGTGCAAAAACTATTTTCAAACAAGAAACTATTTACCGGTACAGTATCATATTAAGCCTCTCTTGTCCAGGAACTTGACCAAATCAATTATCAGCATAGTCATATCAATGATTTCAGCAAAAACATTGACGTTATTTTGACTTGACTTAACTTGATTTGACTTGACTTGACTTGACTATTTGAGTTTACCGTCGCTTCGACAGTATTTCAGTCATATAGCGATGTCCAGCTAATTACGGTCATATATTTTAAACGTATGATCAAATTGTGTTTTAACGACTGATTGTAAATTGAATATATTAGATGATTACGACACATTCACTTTTTAATGTTTTCATGGGGTAAATGGTTAATTTACTGTTTGATTGATCTATTGGATACATCTTTTATTTTCATAAATTAAATAAACACTCGAATTTGATTAACTGTGAAAAGGGGGCTTTTCTCAACTTGGTAAAGGTTTAAATTTCATGACAAACTGCATTTTAATCACAAAAGAATGTAAACATTATATATAATTTTAAATACTTTTGTTAGTAAATGCGGATCCACTTAATACATTAAGATGTAACAGAAATATTTTGTCCTTGCTCGGATACTTATTTCCATTATGACTTTTTCAATGCATTTGTGATGCGTTCTCATAAATATTATGCTGATGTTTAGCACGTGCTAATACTCGAAAGGTGTAAAAAGTTGGCTTATCCGTAAATTTATTGGCGAATTTTCATTAATCGTTCAGCAGGTTGACTTTTAAGGTGATAATAGAAAGTGTTCATTTATATAAAATTTCGATTTTCACCGACATTTTACACACACGTGCGCGCGCACTCATGTACGCACGCACACTGGCAGACACAGGCAGTGTGCATGCTATAATGTTACTACTAAAATTATTATTTCTCTAGTAAATCTAGTTGTTTTTTTTCTATACGCGGAAATATTCACTCAATACACTACCAGTGTCACCATATAAATTACACGTCATTACTTAAGCTGTTTAAAATTCGTACAGTTAGATAACAAGATACCTGCCTTTCCTTTCTATCAAACAAATTACACCGTTTAGCGTTTAAATTAATTCAGCTGAGTATCAAATGCTGTACTGTTTCACGTATAGACGATATAAATGAATCAACAATTAAGTCATAATCTATTTTTTCCTTAACAGACATTCGCGG
>CM037777.1:109066130-109079444 GCA_021229015.1 Solen grandis | reverse complement strand
GCTCCGCTTCTCGACACAACTCGACGCACATGCGCAGTGAAGGTGCTTGAAGCTGGTTTTAAATTGATCAACTGATTTAGCGGAATAGTGTTTAGTGACAAGTTGATGCCGATTAAGTGAATTAATTGGAGACAAAAATTTGTAAAATGGAATGATTTCATTGGACAAAATATAATTTCAAACTCTAAGAGAGAATTTAACAGTTAAGAAGCCAGAACGAGCGTAGCGAGTTAAACTTTCTCTTAATAAACACTAACTATAACGTACTACAGTCGTCTCCATCGCATGTATAAGCATTATTGAAATTTAACTCACGAGGCTACACGTGTCGACGAATCTATTGCATGGTAGCATTTACGGTTTTATTCCCGCGGCTGTACACGAAATTAAAAAAAAGAATTTTGATATGCAGAATTAATAGGTTTAAGTTTAATTGCTTATATTTTGAAAACCTTTAAACTAGACCCAAATATGCTACAATTGAATTGTAGGGATTTTCAGGACATATATTTTGGTACCTAGAATACTAAAATTGGAATTTCTCAGCACCTCACCGCTGTGGGTTCGAATCCCGGTAGGGACTTCGGATTTTTCATGTGAGGAAGCCTTCCAGCTGGCTTGTGGTAGGTCGGTGGTTCTATCAAGGTACCTCTGTGTACTCGGGATCTTCCTCCACCTGTAATTAGCTGGACGTCTCTATATGATTGAAATACTATCACAGCGACGGTAAACCCCAATACAACAACAACAACTAAAATTGGTTAAAAGTTATAAGAAAGCGATATCAAAATAAAGATTTATTTATTTTTGACATATGGCTTACTTCACAAAGTTCATGCATGAGAAGAAAAAAAAAGAGTAAAAGGTAGGAAATATAATATATATTCTTTCTAACGGTATTTATATTTACATTTCAAAATGTTGCAGAAAGTCCTATCATTCGTATCAGCCGTATTGGGATTGTAATGTTTTTTATTAGGGCTTTCTGCCTCAAGCAGAAAACCTATTGGGTTTGTTATGTTTTTTTTCGTATTACGGCTTTCCGCAAACCTGCGGAAAACGTATTGGGTTTGTTATGTTTATTTTTCTTCTTATTAGGACTTTCGGCTTACTGGCAGAAAGTCCTATTGGGTTTGTACTGTTTTTTTATTAGGACTTTCTGCCCTTTCGGCAGAAAGTCCTATTGGGTTTGTACTGTTTTTTATTATTCTTATAATTCTTTTTTTCTTCCTCTTATATTTGTGTTAATTTCGAGGTGGTGTCATTGACTCAGAACAATGAAAATTTTATGGCATGTATTTCAAACCATGAGCTTTCGGATACAATGAATGGCATATTCATATGACGTCATATAACGTCAGATTTGACGTCAGGTGAAAAAGTTTGTACGCGGTCTACAGCCATTATTTCTGGACCGATTTTCATCAAAATTTCACAGAATATGTATGTTAGGCTCTAGTTGTGAATCTCGGTGTCCGTGTTCCCAAATTCGAAAAGGCAAAGGCTTTATGGCGAATCCAAGGTTCGAACTAATGACGTCAAATTTCAAATGCGTATAAAATCGCTTCCAGAAGAGCTAAAAAGCTGATATTTGGACTGAATATTAGTCTCTATGTCTTCTTTATATTCTGTAAAGATGAACGCCATATGACGTCACATGACGTAATAATGCTATTAAAACTTTTGTATTAATACGAAACGGTTTTTAAGCCCTGTAGGCCTTATTTTTTGTATGATTTGCTTGAAATTTTGTCTGAAGATGCAATATTAGATTCTATGGAGCCATGCTACTTCCGTTTCCGGAAAATCCCAAAGGTCAAGGTCATATATCAATTATCGGGTTTTTCTTCGGCCTTAAATATCTCAAAAACGGTTTAATTCTATCAAGACACTATGCGTATAATTTGTAGTGCTTAGAAAGATCTTTCAGATGATATTTAGTTTTTCATGATCGGGGTTGAATCGGTTGAGTTATGGCGGAAAAACGAAAATTTGGTAACCCTCAGTGTGTTTAACAGATTATATCTCGAAAACCTTTGATTTTTGAAAATATGATGATGAATATTATTTGTAAAGCAATGTTTGTCCGTTCTTTTGATGCTTAAAGTTTAATGATTGACCTAAGATTCATGGAGTAATGGGGAAAAAACGAAATTCGTGCATATAGCTTTGGTGATTTTTCCATTTTTCAGGTGGTTAAAGAGCTTGTATCTAAAAAAATATTAAAAATATTCCTATAGATAAAGCATGTGAAATGTAGAGAATTTTAAGACGATTGTTTTGGTACCTAAAGTTTTGAAATTGATCAAAGTATAAGGAAGTTACATCAAAAATACGAATTTAAACAAGTAGAATTTAAGCGATTTTGCCGTCATGTCAGAGTTTTACGGCTTATATCTTAAGAATCCTTAGAAAAAAGTTCTTACATTAAGCTTTTAAGCCGATTAATTTGGCACCTAGAGTTTTGAAATTGATCAAAAAATAAGGAAATTACATAAAAAATACGAATTCATAGCTCATTGTAAGAATTTTCATAAAATATCCTACTTTCGCTTTCAGCTTAATTGAAGCATTTTCGGAAAATATAAGTTTACAGATATGTATTAGTCATATAAATTGAAAGAAAAAACTTTTTACTTATATCATATTGATATTTCTAGCTAAACAAGTGTACCGTTCCCGGTGGCCGAGTGGTTAGAGCGTCCGCCTCGGGAGCGGGAGGTCGTGTGTTCGAAATACAGAAATACAATATTTCCAACAAATATCCATGTTAAACAATAAATTTTGTATTTATTTAATTCTCACAAGTTATGCTTTTTTCCAGAAGTCGTTAGAATCGATGCATTCCGCCCTCATTCCACTGTTGCATTTTGTTATGACTGACGGCTACCATAATCGCTGGTTCCCCAATGTCATATAGTAATCATCACAAAAGCCGATAACCAATTCAATATGGTAGCAGCTTGTCATAACAAAATGCAACAGTGGAATGAGGGCGGAATGCATCGATATAGCGACTTCTAGAAAAAAGCATTACTTGTGAGAATTAAATAAATACATAATTTATTGTTTAATATGGATATTTGTTGGAAATATTGTATTTCTGTGAAGTTGCCGTTGAAAAAAGCATTGACTGTGATATGCATTGCTTCGGTCACATCGGGTCCGAGTACAGTTTCCATTGAGTTTCGTGACTTGTATTGTCTTTGTAGTTTATCTTAGATAGAAAATCGACTCGGCAACAAAAAGGCCTATTGTTTCTGCGTTGAACAAGCCCAGCATATTTGAAATCGGCTGAAAATTGTGTCAGATACGAAGCTCAGAATACGACCATGTCAGTTTTCCTATAGATTTTGAACGGAGAGTTACATACCTTTTCTTATTTTATGATATCAATTTATTTTCTTGAATTGTGAAATTTTGTTATAAGATGTGTTTTGAATTGTTACTTTGTATCATTGGGGGGTCCCACGCCGGTAGCCTGTGCGTGATACTGCACTGTGGCAGCACTATAACAGCATTAAGTAGACATCGTCTCCAAATGACTGAAATACTGTCGGTGGGACGTTAAGCCCAACAAAAACAAAACAAAACAAAAAACTAAACAAGTGTTGACAATGATTTAATGTTTTGTCAAATCATTTTATTTACGTTACATAAACATATCAGTTGCAGCATTGCGTTACCCATAATCCTTTGAGCGTTTTGACATATGTCATTTAGACCGTTGTTGAAACATTGCAATTTCCCGACTTTATTGTTGCATCAATCGATAAATGTTGTACAAGCTATATTCCAAATTTATGATAATTGATAACCTATGTGAAAATATATGTTATAGTACAATGTAATTTAATTGCCAGCTTGAGTCACCATGAGCGGTTATAAGTGTAAACGTTTGAAACAAAATAATCAACACATGTCATCCGTTCAAGACGCTGCAAGCTAATTTGTCCGTTAGCTAAAAGCGCAAAATGAAGTAACTTTGTGTAATACAGTCGTCTCGATCGTATGAACAAGCGTTACTGGAATTTAACTAACTAGGCAACACGCGTCGACGATTCTATTGCATGGTAGCATTTACTTTTTTATTCCCGCGACTGTACACGAAAATAAAAAAAAGAAATTTGATATGCAGAATTAATAGATTTAAGTTTAATTGCTTATATTTTGAATACATATAAAACTAGACCCAAATATGCTACGATGGAATTGTCGGGATTTTCAGGCCATTTATTTTGGTACCTAGAATACTAAACTTGGTCAAGTTATAGGAAAGCGATATGACAAAGTTCATGCATGAGAGGTCCATACGAAAAAAAAATAAAAGGTAGGGAATTTAATATATATTCTTTCTTACGGTATTAATCTTTTTTTTAATGTTAGCAAAAGTCCTATCATTCGTATCAACGAATGAAATCTAGTTCTTCTTCTTCTTATTATTATTCTTTTTTTCTTCCTCTTATATTTGTGTTAATTTCGAGGTTTTGCCATTGACTCAGAACAATGAAAATTTTATGGCAAATATTTCAAACCATGTGCTTTCGGAGGCAATGAATTTCATATTCATATGACGTCATACAACGTCAGATTTGACGTCAGGTGAAAAAGTTTGTACGCGGTCTACAGCCATTATTTCAGGACCGATTTTCATCAAAATTTCACAGAATGTGTATGTTAGGCTCTAGTTGTGCATCCCGGTGTCCGTTTTTCCAAATTCGAAAAGGCAAATGTTTTATGGCGAATCCAAGATTCGAACTAATGACGTCAAATTTCAAATGCGTATAAAATCGCTTCCAGAAGAGGTAGAAAGCTGATATTTGGACTGAATATTAGTCTCTATGTCTTTTTTACATTATAAAAAGATGAATGCCATATAACGTAACATGACGTCATAATGCTAATAAAACTTTTGTATTAAAACTTAACGGTTTTTAAGCTGTAGGCTTTATTTTTTGTATGATTTGCTTGAAATTTTGTCTGAAGATGCAGTATTAGATTCTATGGAGCCATGTCACTTCCGTTTCCGGAAAATCCCAAAGGTCAAGGTCATATATCAATTATCGGGGTTTTCTTCGGCCTTAAATATCTCAAAAACGGTTAATATTCTATCGAGACACTATGCGTATAATTTGTAGTGTTTAGAAAGACCTTTCAGATGATATTTAGTTTTTGATGATCGGGGTTGAATCGGTTGAGTTATGGCGGAAAAACGAAAATTTGGTAACCCTCAGTGTGTTTAACAGTTTATATCTCGAAAACCTTTGATTTTTGAAAATATGATGATGAATATTATTTGTAGAGCAATGTTTGGCCGTTCTTTTGATGCCTAAAGTTCGTGCATGTAGCTTTGGCGATTTTTTCATTATTCAGGAGGTTTAAGAGCTTGTATTTCAAAAAGTATTAGATTCATCAATTAAAATTTAAACATGTAGAATTTCAGCGATTCTGCCGTGTTGTCAAAGTTTCACGGCTAATATCTTAAAACTCATTCGAAATAAGTCCACACCTTAATCGAGTGAGATGTAGAGAATTTTAAGACGATTATTTTGTTACTAAGAGTTTTAAAATTGATTAAAGTATAAGGAAGTTACATCAAAAATACGAATATAAACCCAAGTGTAAGAATTTTCGAAAAATATTCTACTTTCGCTTTCACGTTAATTGAAGCATTTTCGGAAAATATGTAAGTTTACAGCTATGTATTAGTCATTTAAATTGAAAAAAAAACAAACACTATTTACTTATATCATATTGATATTACTAGCTAAACAAGCGTACCCTTTTCGGTGCCCGAGTGGTTAGAGCGTCCGCCTCGGGAGCTGGAGGTCGTGGGTTCGATCCCCGACCACGACATACCATAGTCGTAAACAATGGTACTGTTATAGCTCCCTTGCTTGGCGCTCAACATATAAGGGTATTTGCAGGACTGGTTAGCTCGGTATCAGGATGATATGACTGGGTGTGGTATCATGCCACATGTCTACGGCGTGATACTGCAGTGCGGCAGCCCTATACCCGCATGAAGTAGACATCGTCTCCAAATGACTGAAATACTGTCGGTGGGACGTTAAACCCAACAAACAAACAAACTTAACAAGTGTTGACAATGATTTAATGTTGTGTCAAATCATTTTATTTACGTTACGTATAGATATCTGTTGCAGCATTGCGTTACCCATAATCCTTTGAGCGTTTTGACACATGTCATTTAGACCGTTGTTGAAACATTGCAATTCCCCGACTTCTTTGTTGCATCAATCCAAATTTATGATAAATGATAAGCTATGTGAAAATATGTTATAGTACAATGTAATTTAATTGCCAGCTTCAGATACCATGGGCGTGTATAAGTGTAGACGTTTGAAACAAAATGATCAACACATTTCATCCGTTCAAGACGCTGCAAGCTAATTTGTCCGTTAGCTAAAAGGGCCAAATGGAGTAACTTTGTTTAGAGTTTGCCCGCTATTTCTATCGAATTAGTGAGCCCAAAATTTCTAATTCCTGGTCGATTTATTTTAAGAGTTCGAGATTTTGCGAGACTTGTCTACTTAATTGTGATTTAACTGTTAAGAGTTTACGGCGAAATGCGCATGTCATTATTTCAAATTATGCTCCGCCCTATTCACGTGATATCATATATGGCAGTGTTTACTACACCGATCCCTACACACGAGGTGTGCACACTGGCGCATGTTGACGTCTTTTGTAAACATTTAGTAAAGTTGCTTAAATAATCATGTTTATAGATAAACATTTACATAAGAATGAGGAGTTTCGGAAATATTTTTTGCAAAAGGACTTCTAAGGAAAGAAAAAGATGCTAGATTAAATACTAAAATACAAGTACAGTTTATTAGGTTTAACGTCCCACCGACAGAATTTAAGTCTTTTGGAGACAATGTCTACTTGAGACAAATGTAGTGTTGTCACACTGCACAGTATCACGTCGTAGACATTTGGCATGATACCACACCCAGTCACATTATCCGGACACCGGGCCATCAGTCCTGGAACTACCCTTATTAAGCTGAGCGCCAACAAAGGGAGCTATACCAGTACCTATGTTTACGAATTTGGTAAATATAAGAATTGAAATAATTGATATAACGTTTTTAAACAACTTACAGATCATGCTTAACTCGTTTGATTTGGTATTTCCGGGGCATTCCTAGCCTTGATATCTTCCGCTGACACAGTCATGTTTAAACGATTATTATTTACATATTTCGTTCTTTCCTTAATGTCAATCAGTTGATATTTTCTGATGTCTTAACTAATTAAAACAAGATAAATAAATAAAAAAAACAGCCATTACATAAATTGATTGAAATCTGAAAAAGAAATGAGCCGAGGGTCAAAAAATGCGCGAAATTTATGTGTTACATCCATATTTGGAAAGCACGTGCACGTGTGTGATTACTTTAACAACACGCTGACGTAACACTTATATGGCGCTATCTTCTAATATAGCAGCATAACGCAGTAATAGGGCGGGGCAAACTCTTAGTTAGTCAGTGTTAATTAAGTATAGGTTAGTGTTTTTTAGTAAGCATTAATGACCGCGCGACCGATTTTATGAACTTAATGCTTACTAAATAACACTAACCTACTTAGTGTTTGAAATTATGTTTTGAAATTTATCGCAGTCGCACATTCCAAATATAGTATTGATTTTTTAGACTCCGCCCTATCAACCTGTTCCCGGCGTGAATTACATCACGTGACATGTAACATGTTATGTCAAAGGTCAATGCGTCGCTCTAGCTGTGTATAGCTGTGTAGATCTACGCTCCAAATGAACATTGAACCAGAAGCCGACTTTGATCTCTTCGGCAAAAAAAAAGTGGTGACTGAAATTTGAATAAAAGATACTCTTTAGAAGGATTCATATATCTGCACCTATATATGTTGTGTTTTGGACATTTTTTTTTCATTTAAGTAACCCTTGTTTGTTAGTATTTTTTTTCTTCTCTTCTCATTATTCATATACATTTTTCAATTTGAATTTATTTAATCGGATATTTACTTAATTGCTTTGATTAGTAATTAGTTATATATTGCCCATTCTGTGTTTACATGTGTAGACATTGAAATTACACAAGTGTCTTTAAAGCGATGACCGATACTAATGTTGTTAGAACTTGTGGTCAGACCCTCTTACTTATTTTTAAAATCATCATTACTTAGGCAATAATACATGTTTAAACTAAACTAAGCGGAAGGGTAGAGTTCTTTTGTTATTTTGTATTATTCAGAATGCTGGTGAGTAAATGTTTGTTCTCTATGGTTGCTGTGTATTATTTTTGTCGATGTTCATGCGTTCACATCAAAAATCCCTGCAACACGTTACACATGCGTGATATGGACTAAGACCACAATTTAAATTTACTATATGTTCTATATAAGCATATATACAAATGACAATTTCTGTAAGGGAAATTGGCATCCAAACTTACCCTCATTAGAAAGACCTATTCAAGAGAAATAATTCTGTACATTTTAAACATGGGGTCACCCGACTACTTTTTGACCTATTTAAGGCCAAATAACATGCGTATGCATTTAGTGCACCAGTCGGTCATTTCACACCAATTTTCTCAAAAATTCCCCTCTCAGTAATGCTAAACTATTAAGATTGTTGTGCAAGAAGGCCTCCAAATTGGGCATTTTATGACTATTTTAACTGTGTTCTATAGAATTTAATCCTTTATTGCATGTCTTTCAGTCAAAAACTCACCTTAATTCAGCATTAAATAGGGTCACTTTTTTCTGTGTAGGCACATCCGAATACAGGTAATTGTGGTCTTAGTCGATATTGGTGAACACATAAAGGTCCGCTTCTCGACACAACTCGACGCACATGCGCAGTGAAGGTGCTTGAAGCTGGTTTTAAATTGATCAACTGATTTAGCGGAATAGTGTTTAGTGACAAGTTGATGCCGATTAAATGAATTAAATGGAGACAAAAATTTGAAAAATGTAATGATGTTTTAATTGGAGAAAATATAATTTCAAACACTAAGAGAGAATTTAACAGTTAAGAAGCCGCCACTCGCTACGCTCGTTCTGGCTTATTAACTGTTAAATTCTCTCTTAATAAACACTAACTATTACGTACGACAGTCGTCTCCATCGTATGTACAAGCATTATTGAAATTTAACTCACGAGGCTACACGCGTCGACAAATCTATTGCATGGTAGCATTTACGGTTTTATTCCCGCGGCTGTACCGAAATTAAAAAAAAATAGAATGTTGATATGAAGAATTAATAGGTATAAGTTTAATTGCTTATATTTTGAAAACTTATAAAACTAGACCCAAATATGCTACAATTGAATTGTAGGAATTTTCAGGACATATATTTTGGTACCTAGAATACTAAAATTGGAATCTCTCAGCCCCTCACCGCTGTGGGTTCGAATCCCGGTAGGGACTTCGGAATTTTCATGTGAGGAAGCCTTCCAGCTGGCTTGCGGTAGTCGGTGGTTCTATCAAGGTACCTCTGTGTACTTGGGGTCTTCCTCCACATGTAATTAGCTGGACGTCTCTATATGATTGAAATACTATCACAGCGACGGTAAACCCCAATACAACAACAACTAAAATTGGTCAATAAGAAAGCGATATTAAAATAAAGATTTATTTTTGACATATGGCTTACTTCACAAAGTTCATGCATGAGAGGTCCATACGAAAAAAAAGATAAAAGGTAGGAATATATATTCTTTCTAAAGGTATTAATTTTACATTTCAAAATGTTGCAGAAAGTCCTATCATTCGTATCAACGAATGAAATCTAGTTATTAGGGCTTTCTGCCTCTAGCAGAAAGACCTATTGTGTTTGTAATGTTTTTTATTAGGGCTTTCTGCCTCTAGCAGAAAGACCTATTGTTTTTGTAATTTTTTTCAGGGCTTTCTGCCGCAAGCAGAAAGACCTATTGGGTTTGTTATGTTTTTTATTAGGGCTTTCTGCCTCTAGCAGAAAGACCTATTGTTTTTGTAATTTTTTTCAGGGCTTTCTGCCTCAAGCAGAAAGACCTATTGGGTTTGTTATGTTTTTTCTTCTTCTTCTTATTATTATTATTCTACTTTTTTTTTCCTTTTGAGGTTCAAAATAAAACAGGTTGCCGATGAGCTAGCAGCATGAAATTTTAACAGTATGCACAGTGACTTTGGCGCTTTTGATCAACATATTGTTTTTCTTCATGTGACGTCAAATGACGTCAGGTTTGAAAAAAAGCTACAAAAGTTTGTTTGCGCTCTACAGCCGTCATGATTGGACCGATTTACTTGATTTTTTCACAGAATGTATATATTAAGTTCTTGTTGTGCAGGATTATATACATTTTGCAAAATTTGAAAAGATCAAGGATCTATGGCTGAACCAAGTTTCGAACTTTGGACCAGAAATGTATTGAAGTATTACAAAGCACTCAGATAAGCTAGAAACATGAAATTTAGACAGAATATGTGTCCTATTGATTTCTTTCCGCTCTGAGAAGATTGACCATCCAAAATATACGTTTTTTTAGGACTGGAAGACAAAGTTTTTGACCGATTGGCATAGCCTCTTATTGCCATCAGTCACTTCCGCTTCCGTAAAATAGCTAAGGTCAAGGTCACATGCCAATTATCGGTTTTTTCTTCGGCCTTAAATATCTCAAAAACGAAAAATATTTTATCGAGACACTATGCGTATAATTTGTAGTGCTTTGAAAGACCTTTCAGATGATATATAGTTTTTGAAGATCGGCGTTGAATCAGTTCAGTTATTGCAGAAAAACAAAGATGTTGCAACCCTAAGCGCACTTTACTACTTATATCTCGATATTTATTGATTTTTGTTAATAAGAGTATGAATATAATTTGTAGATCAATGCCAGGCCGTTCTTTTGGTGTTTAAATTTAAAAGATTGAACTAATATTCATTGAGGTTATAGGGAAAAACAAAACGATATGAACATATTTATCCCCGATTTTTGCCGTATGCTCAAGGTTTAAACGCTCGTATCTACACAGTGTTTAAAGATATATACATTTGTGAAGCAAGGAAATTGTGGAAATCAAAAGACCTTTCTAACGGTACCTAACTTTTTAAAACTGGACTTAATATAAGGAAGTAACATGAAAACTAAGAATGCAGTAAAACCGTTCTTTCATGCACTCCCGCAGTAAGTCCCGATCACTTGATTCCTTTTTTTTTTTTTTAAGAAACTAATGATTTTTTTTTTAAAATAACATAAAGAAAATTTTTTTTGCATGATGTAATGTGGCTCTAATGATATGCAGATTTTAATGATCGGACCATAAATTATAAAGTTATTTGTCGAAAGGCAATAATAGACACGAACATCTTTTTGCCGATTTTTGCCGTTTTCTTGAAAAATAACTTTCTATATCTCAGAGCCCGTAATAGAAAAGTTGAAACATGAAACGCGTGATGTTGGAAATTAAAAGGTCTTTCTAATTGTACCTACCGTTTTAAAATTGGACATCGGATATCCTGTAAGGAAGTTAGATGAGAAATAAGAATTCATTTAAACCGTTCTTTCATGCATTTCTGCAGTTAGTCCCTATCATTTGATTGTTTTTTTTTTTTTTCTTAGAAACTATTAATTTTTGAAAATAACATAAAGAACAGTATTATTAGCGTAATGCAATGCGATTCTAATGGTATGCAGATTTTAATGATCGGACCATTAATTATAAAGTTATTTGTCGAAGGGCAATAATAGACATGAACATCGTTTTGCCGAAGTTTTTCCCGTTTCTTTGAAAAATAACTTTCTATATCTCAAAGCACGTAACAGAAAAGTTGAAACATGAAACACGTGAAATGTTGGAAATATAAATGCCTTTCTTTTTAGCTCACCTGAGCACTTATGCCTGGGTATGCTTTTATGATCGCCTTTTGTCCGTCGTGCGTCGTCAGTCGTCCGTCGTCATCAATTGCTTATGAACACTCTAGAGGCCACAGTTTTGGCTCAATCTTCATGAAACTTGGTCAGGATGTTTGTCTGCATGATATCTCGGATGAGTTTGTAATTGGGTCATGTGGGGTCAAAAACTAGGTCACTAGGTCAAATCCTTGAAAAACCTTGTGAACACTCTAGAGGCCACAGTTATGGGCCAATCTTCATAAAATTTGGTCAGGATATTTGCCTACATGATATCTCGGATGAGTTTGAAATTGGGTCATGTGGGGTCAACAACTAGGTCACCAGGTCAAATCTTAGAAAAACCTTGTGAACACTCTACAGGCCACAGTTTTGGCCCAATCTTCATAAATTTTGGTCAGGATGTTTGTCTACATTATATATCTTGCATGAGTTTGAAAATTGGGTCATGTGGGATTAAAAACTAGGTCACCAGGTCAAATCTAAGAAAAACATTGTGAACTCTCTAGAGGCCACAGTTTTAGCCCAATCTTCATTAGATTTGGTCAGGATGTTTGTCTAATTGATATATTGGATGAGTTCGAAAATGAGTCACATGAGGTCAAAAACTAGGTCACCAGGTCAAATCTTAGAAAAATCTTGTGAACACTCTAGAGGCCTACATTTTTGTCCCAGTCTTCATTAAACTTGATATGAATGATGACTGCATGAATTCCCAGTTGAGTGCAAATTCAGGTAAGATCAATATGTAGGTCACTTACTCAAATGTTAGAAAAACACTTTAGATGCCAGATTTTTTGTCATTATGCTTAACACAGCCATCTAACTCAGGTGAGCAACACAGGCCCATCTTGGCCCTCTTGTTTAAAATTGGACATCATATAAGGAAGTTAGATGAGGAATAAAAATTAATTTATACCGTTCTTTCATGCAATTCTGCAGTTGTCCTAATCACTTGATTGCTTTTTTCTAAGAAACTATTAATTGTTAGCTCACCTGAGCACATGTGCTCAAGATGAGCTATAAGAATCGATGAATGGCCATTGTCCGTCCGTCAGTCCGTCCGTCGTCCACAATTAGTTTGTTTGAACTCTAGCATCTTCATTCTTAAGTAATCATCTTCAAACTTTATAGCAATGTTTATTACCAGATTTGAAAATGACTACGAAAGTTTTACACGGTCCAGAGCCATTATTAATGGGCCGATTTTCATCAAATTTTCACAGAATGTGTATATTACGTTCTAATTGTGTATACCGGTGTCTGTTTTCCAAAATTCGAAAAGTCCAAGCATCTATGGCGGATCTAAGATTCGAACCAAGGACGTCACTTTTAAATGCTTATAAAAACTGTCAAATTTGCGATAGAAAGTTGAAATTTTGTCAGTTAGTAGGTCTCTGGGGTCTTAA
>CM037777.1:109030810-109066030 GCA_021229015.1 Solen grandis | reverse complement strand
GGTTTCCGGGGGTTCGAATCTTATTTCACCCACAGAACTTCGTCTTTCGGAATTTCGGTTAGCTGACTTGATATGCACACCTTAGTTTCAAGATGTACAATCTGTGAAAAATTTGAAGAAAATCCGACCATAAATGGTGGCTGTAGAGCGTGAACACCATTTTTCATTATTTTTAGCTCTGACGTCACATGACGTCAAAGGGTGCTGAAAATTCTTTTGTTCAAAAGCGTATACTTTACTGCAATAACTCTAAAAATTTTCATTATTCTGAACAACTGGCATCATGTCGAAATCATTGCCCAATATAAAAATTAAGAAGTATGCTTATGACGTCCATGACATCCTATGCGTCACGACTCAAAATATATGTAGAAATTCTGTCGAAATACAAATGTGTAAGTTTCAACTTTCTGTCTCATTCTGAAGATCTTTAATCCTAAAATGAAATTTTCGGTCCTATGTTCGAATCTTATTTCACCCACAGAACTTCGGTCTTTCGGAATTTCGGTTAGCTGACGGGATATGCACACCTTATTTCAAGATGTTACATCTGTGAAAATTTGAAGAAAATCCGACCAAAAATTTGACGGCTGTAGAGCGCAAACACCATTTTTTCACTATTTTTAGCTGTGACGTCATGTGACTCATAGGGTGCTGAAGATGCTTTTGTTCAAAAGCGCATACGTAGTTCAAAACTCTGAAGTTTTCATTATTCTGAAACCAACTGGCATCATGTCGAAATCATTGCCCTAATATGAAAATTAAGAAGTAGGGCTTATGACGTCACATGACGTCATATGACGTTCCGACTCCAAATTTTGTAGAAATTTAGCAGAACTGAAAACTGTGTAAGTTTCAACTTTCTATTTTCATCCTGAAGCTCTTTAATCCTAAAATGAAATTTTCGGTCCTATGTTCGAATTCTATTTCAGCCACAGAACTTCGGTCTTTCGGAATTTCGGTTAGCTGACAGGATATGCACACCTTTGATTCAAGATGTACCATCTGTGAAAATTTGAAGAAAATCCGACCATAAATGACGGCTGTAGAGCGCGAACACCATTTTTCACTATTTTTAGCTGTGACGTCATGTGACGTCATAGGGTGCTGAAAATCATTGAAATCAAAATTTCCTCACGTGACTAATAAGCCATAAAATTTTCATCGTCCTAGGTCCATTGCAACATATTAAAATAAGCGTTTAGTTAGGAAGAAGAAAAGAATATTAAAATAATAACTAGACTTTTTTTGTTTGAACAAAAGATAGGGCTTTCTGCACTGCAAACCAGACAAACCTGGTGTTTTTCGAATTTTGGCAAACCTATATAATCCTGCACAATGAAGTCGTAATGTATAACTTCTGTGAAAATTCCATGCCAATCCGCCATAAATGACGGCTGTACATCGCGGATGAACTTTGGTAGCTTTTATAAGTTTTGATGTCGTGTGACGCCATATGAAATATTTAATCATTAAACGTTAAGTTCATGATTACCTACATAGGACATTAAATTTTCATTGTCTATGAACCTTTGCAAACATGAGTAATTGACATTCAGGAATCGAAATTCTCTACAATTTTATGACGTCATATGACGTCATATGAAATTCATCTTTACAAAATGCAAAGGAAACACAGAGACGTATAAGCTCGCCAAATATCAAATATCTATCTCATACAGAAACGATTTTATACGTATTTAAAAATTGACGTCCTTGGTTCGAATCATCGATTCGCCAAAGAACCTTAGTTCTTTCAAATTTTGGCAAACCTATATCATCCTACACAATTAGTCTTGATATATATATTCTGTGAAGATTCCATGCCAATCTATCAATGAATGACGGCTGTACAGAGCGGACAAACTTTGGTAGTTATTTATAGTTCTAACGCCATGTGACGTCATATGAAAAGTTCAAACATTGAACGTAAATGTTCCTGATTACCTACAAAGGACATTTAATTTTCATTGTCTATGAAGCTTTGCAACATAGTAAAATTGACATCAGGAATCGAAAATTCTTTACAACTTGATGACGTCATATGACGTCATTTGACGTTCATCTTTACAAAATGCAAAGGATACACAGAGACATATAACCTCTCCAAATATCAACTTTCTATCTCATCTAGAAACGATTTTATACGTATTTGAAATTTGACGTCCTTAGTTCGAATCTTGGATTCGCCATAGAACCTTTGTTCTTTCGAATCTTGGCAAACCTATATAATCGTGCACAAAGAGATCGTATATATAACTTCTGTGAAAATTCCATGCAAATCCGTCAATAAATGACGGCTGTACAGCGCGTACAAACTTTGGTAGCTATTTCTAGTTCTGACGTCCCTGTGACGTCATATGAAAATTTTAAACATTGGAATAAAATGTGCATGATCACCTACAAAGGACTTTCAATTTCCATTGTTTATGAACTCTTGCAACATGAGAAAAATTTAAATAAAGTAATCGGAAATTCTATACAACTTGATGAAGTAATATGACGTAATATGACGTTCATATTTACAAAATGCAAAGGAAACACAGAGACGTATAATCTCGCCAAATATCAAAATTTATATCTCATCTAGAAACGTTTTTATATGGATTTGAAATTCGACGTCCTTGGTTCGAATCTTGGATTCGCCATAGAACCTTAGTTCTATCGAATCTTGACAAACCTATATAATCCTGCACAATGAGATCGTAATATACATGTATAACTTCTGTGAAAATTCCATGCCAATCCGTCCATAAATGACGGCTGTTCAGCGCGTACAAACTTTGGTAGCTATTTTTAGTTCAGACGTCACGTGACGTCATATGAAAATTTTAAAAATTAAATCTAAATGTTCATGATTACCTACATAAGACATTTAATATTTATTGGCTATGAACCTTTGCAACATGAGTAAATTGACATCAAGAAATCGGAAATTCTATACAACTTGATGACGTCATATGACGTCATATGACGTTCATCTTTACAAAATGCAAAGGAAACACAGAGAGGAATAATCTTGCCAAATATCAACTTTCTATCTCATCTAGAATCGATTTTATATGGATTTGAAATTTGACGTCCTTGGTTCGAATCTTCGATTCGCCATAGAACCTTAGTTATTTCGAATCTTGGCAAACCTATATAATCCTGCACAATTAGGTCTTAATATATAACTTCTGTGAAAATTCCATGACAGTCCGTCCATAAATGACGGCTGTACAGCGCGTACAAACTTTGGTAGCTATTTTTAGTTCTGACGTCATGTGACGTCATGTGAAGATAAAAATAACATATTCCAAAATGCCATTGCTTCAGGTGTCTGATGATAGAATTTCTTTGTCCTAGACCTTCAGCAACTTAATGAAATAACAACATGAAAAGGTTGGAAAAAAAGAATAATAATAATAACTAGACTTCTTTTGTTCTGGACAAAAGAAAGGGCTTTCTGCACTTCACACCATGTCAAACCTGATCATACTTATTTTATTTTCTGAAATACAACATCTTTAAAAATTGAAGGAAATCCTTCCCGAATTGACAGCTGTAGAGTGCAAACATAAATGAATAGCAGAGGAAATCTGTGATGTCATATAACATAATTTAAATTTTAAAGTCATTGCATTCAAAAGGGAATATGTGGCTTTGTTTTCAGTTATAATTTCATAATGCTAATTTTTCCAGAACCATCTTTAAAATAACTACAATAATATTCAATCTTCGTGTTCTGCAAGGGAATGAAGTATCACTAGTCCCTCTTAACATGCTAAAAAGGTATACAAGATTCCTTTTCTACGAAATATCAACTAGGATCAACTGCAGAAGCACAAGGATTTTTTTTTCTTTTTTTTTCTCAGAAATTCTTACTTTCATGCAACTATGATGTCCGATTTTAAAAACCCAGGTATGGTTAGAAAGGTCTTCTGAATTCAAACATGTACTTACTTTAGGTTTAAACCTATCTTGTTTTGCGATATATAAAGTTATTCCTCCCCCCAAAAAGGCAAAAATCGGCGAAAAGATATCCATGTCAACTACTACCATTCGACAAATAACTTAATTATTAATGGACAAATTATTAAGATCTGCATAGCATTAGAACCGCACTGCATCATGATAAAAATATTGTTCTTTATGATATTTTCAACAGAGGCCAAGGTGGCCCTAAAGACTCTCACCTGAGAAAAACTGTTATCATTGCCTGTAGAAGTTATTAAATTATAGCATAGTTGTACTGAAGACATAATCCATCAGATTATTTATAATTCCACGAAGTAAAGAGAGCCTGTTGTCGAAATTTGAAGTCAAACTTGACTCAAAAAGTATGGCTTAAAACACACAAATTTAAACATCAAAAGGGGCATAACTTGGACAAGATTTTATGGTAATAAACATTGTTGTAAAGTTTGAAGTTGATTACTTAAGAAATGAAGATGCTAGAGTGCAAACAAACTAATTGTGGACGACGGACGGACGGCGATTGACGGACGGACGGACGGACGGACAATGGACATTCATCGATTCTTATAGCTCATCTTGAGCACATGTGCTCAGGTGAGCTTAGAATTAATTGTTTTGAAGGAGATGATTTTTAAAGTTTTCTTTTTTTTGTTGCCATGGCAACCAGAGTTCTACATGGATCAAGTTTATTTTTAGCAACTTTTGTAAAGGTTGACCCAAGAATCAACTCTGCCAAGTTTAATCAAATTCTGTCCAGTGGTTTCAGAGGAGATGTTGTTTAAAGGTTTCTCTATATACATATAAGGCAAATAAGCCCCGCACCTGGCGGCCATGTTTTTTTACGGATCGGAATAATTTTAGCAACTTTGGTAGAGGTTGACCCAAGGAACAAATGTACCAATTTATTTTAAAATCTGGTCAGTAGTTTTAAAATTTTTGTTTTCTTTTTTTTCTTTTTTTGCCATGGGAGTTCTACATGGATCAAGTTTATTTTAGCAACTTTTGTGAAGGTTGACCCAAGGATCATCCCTGCCAAGTTTCATTAAATTCTGTCCAGCGGTTTCAGAGGAGATGTCGTTTAAAGCAAATTGTTGACGACGGACGACGCACGACGACGGACGCAGGGCGATCACAAAAGCTCACCTTGAGCAATTTGTGCTCAGGTGAGCTCAAAAGCAATCAAGTGATTAGGACTAATTGCAGAAGTGCATGAAAGAACGGTATAAATTAATGTTTATTTCTCATCTAACTTCCTTATATGATGTCCAATTTTAAAAAAGAAAGGCCTTTATATTTCCAACATTTCACTTGTTTCATGTTTCAACTTTTCTGTTACGTGTTCTGAGATATAGAAAGTTATTTTTCAAAGAAACGGCAAAAAATCGGCAAAACGATGTTCATGTCTATTATTGCCCTTCGACAAATAACTTTATAATTAATGGTCCGATCATTAAAATCTGCATACCATTAGAACCGCATTGCATCATGCAAAAAAAAAATGTTCTTTATGTTATTTTCAAAAATTAATAGTTTCTTAGAAAAGAACAATTAAATGATAGGGACTAACTGCAAAAATGCATGAAAGAACGGTTTTAATGACTTCTTATCTAACTTCCTTATAGGATGTCCGATGTTCAATTTTAAAACGCTAGGTACTATTCGAAAGGCCTTTAAATTTCCAACATTTCACGTGTTTCATGTTTCAACTTTTCTATTACGGGTTTTGAGATATAGAAAGTTATTTATCAAGAACACGGCAAAAGTCGGCAAAAAGATGTTCATGTCTATTATTGCCTTTCGACAAATAACTTTATGATTTATGGTCCGATCATTAAAATCTGCATATCATTAGAACCGCATTACATCATGCAAAAGAAATTAAAAATGCTCTTTATGTTATTTTAAAAAAATTAATAGTTTCTTCGAAAAAAGGAATCAAGTTATCGGGACTTACTGCGGGAGTGCATGAAAGAACGGTTTTACTGAATTCTTATTTTTCATGTAACTTCCTTATATTACGTCCAATTTTAAAAAGCTAGGTATCGTTAGAAAGGTCTTTTGATTTCCCACAATTCACTCGCTTCATAATTGTATGTATCTTTAAACACTTTGTAGATACGGGCGGTTAAACCTTGAGCACACGGCAAAAATCGGGATAAATATGTTCATATCGTTTTGTTTTCCTTATAACTTAATGAATATTAGGTCAATCTTTAAAATTTAAACACCAAAAGAACGGCCGGGCATTAATCTACAAATTATATTCATACTCTTATAACAAAAATCAATAATTATCGAGATATAAGTAGTTAAGTGCGCTTAGGGTTGCAGCATTTTGGTTTTTCTGCAATAACTCAACTTATTCAACCCCGATCTTCAAAAACTATATATCGTTTGAAAGGCATTTCAAAGCACTACAAATTATACGCATAGTGTCTCGATAAAATATTTTCGTTTTTGAGATATTTAAGGCCGAAGAAAAAACCGATAATTGACATGTGACCTTGACCTTAGCTTTTTTCCGGAAGCGGAAGTGACTGTTGACAATAAGAGGCTATGTTGCACCTTCAGTGAAAATTTTATGCAAATCGGTCAAAAACTTTGTCTTCCAGTGCTAAAAAACCGTATATTTTGGATAAAAAATTTGATAACGCGTCATGACGTCATTTTACGTCATACGACGTCAATCTTCTCAGAACTGAAAGAAATCAATAGGACACATATTCTGTCCAAATTTCATGTTTGTAGCTTATCTGAGTGCTTCGTAATGCTTAAATAAATTTTCAGGTCCAAAGTTCGAAACTTGGTTCAGCCATAGATCCTTGGTCTTTTTGAATGTTGCAAAACGTATATAATCCTGCACAACAAGAACATAATATATACATTCTGTGAAAAAATCAAGTAAATCGTCCAATCATGACGGCTGTAGAGCGCGAACAAACTTTTGTAGCTTTTTTCAGCCCTGACGTCATGTGACGTCACATGAAGAAAAAAAATATGACGATCAAAAGCGCCAAAGTCACTGTGCATACTATTAAAATTTCAAGCTGCTAGCTCATCAGCAACCTGTTTTAATTTGAACCTCAAAAGGAAGAAAAAAGTAGAATAATAATAATAATAATAATAAGAAAAAACATAACAAACCCAAAAGGTCTTTCTGCTTGAGGCAGAAAGCCCTAATAAAAGACAGAACAAACCCAAAAGGTCTTTCTGCGGAAAGCAGAAAGCCCTAATAACTAGATTTCATTCGTTGATACGAATGATAGGACTTTCTGCTAAAATTGAAAAATATTAAGATTAATTCCGTTAGAAAGAATATATATTAAATTCTCTACCCTTTACTCTTATTATTTTTTTTTCGTATGGACTTCTTTTAGCTTTGATGTCACATGACGTCATAGGGTGCTGAAAATTCTTTTGTTCAAAAGCGCATACTCTACTGTCGTAATTCTGAAATTTTCATTATTCTGAACAACTGGCATCATGTCAAAATCATTACCCTTAAAATGAAAATTAAGAAGTATGCCTATGACGTCACATGACGTCATATGACGTCACGACTCAAAATATATGTAGAAATTCTGCAGAACTGCAAACTGTGTAAGTATCAACTTTCTATCTTATCCTGAAGCTCTTTCATCCTAAAATGAAATTTTCGGTCCTATGTTCGAATCTTACTTCAGCCACAGAACTTCGGTCTTTCGGAATTTCGGTTGGCTGACAGGATATGCACACCTTAGTTTCAAGATGTACCATCTGTGAAAATTTGAAGTAAATCCGACCATAAATGACGGCTGTAGAGCGCAAACACCATTTTTCACTATTTTTAGCTGTGGCGTCATGTGACGTCAAAGGATGCTGAAGATGCTTTTATTCAAAAGCGCATACTTTACTGTCATAACTCTGAAATTTTCATTATTCTGAACAACTGGCATCATGTCGAAATCATTACCCTAAAATGAAAATTAAGAAGTATGCCTATGACGTCACATGACGTCATATGACGTCACGACTCAAAATATATGTTGAAATTCTGCAGAACTGCAAACTGTGTAAGTTTCAACTTTCTATCTCATCCTGAAGCTCTTTTATCCTATAATGAAATTTTCGGTCCTATGTTCGAATCTTATTTCAGCCACAGAACTTCGGTCTTTCGGAATTTTGGTTAGCTGACAGGATATGCACACCTTTGATTCAAAATGTACCATCTGTGAAAATTTGAAGAAAATCCGACCATAAATGACGGCTGTAGAGCGCGAACACCATTTTTCACTATTTTTAGCTGTGACATCATGTGACGTCATAGGGTGCTGAAGATGCTTTTGTTCAAAAACGCATACTTTACTGTCATATCTCTGAAATTTTCATTACTCTGAACAACTGGCATCATGTCGAAATCATTGCCCGAAAATGAAAATTTAGAAGTATGCCTATGAAGTCACATGACGTCATATGACGTCACGACTCAAAATATATGTAGAAATTCTGCAGAACTGCAAACTGTGTAAGTTTCAACTTTCTATCTCATCCTGAAGCTCTTTAATCCTTAAATGAAATTTTCGGTCCTATGTTCGAATCTTATTTCAGCCACAGAACTTCGGTCTTTCGGAATTTAGGTTAGCTGACAGGATATGCACACCTTTGATTCAAGATGTACCATCTGTGAAATTTGAAGAAAATCCGACCATAAATGACGGCTATAGAGCGCGAACACCATTTTTCACTATTTTTAGCTGTGACGTCATATGACGTCATAGTGTGCTGAAAATCATTGAAATCAAAATTTCCTCACGTGACTAATACGCCATAAAAATTTCATCGTCCTAGGACTATTGCAACATATAAAAATAAGCGTTTAGTTAGGAAGAAGAAAAGAATAATAATAATAATAATAACTAGATGTCATTCGTTTAAAACGAATGATAGGACTTTCTGCAACATCTGCTTTATATAGTATATATAGAAGATGACATAATAGATAATCTGTCCAAATTGCAACTTTCTATCTCCTCTATTTCTATATAAAATAGCACAAATAGAACACATTCTGTGAATTTTAATAAAAGTCCGCCCATATCTTGCACATGTAGTTTACATACAACATTTATACTATGTCATATGACATGAAAGAAAAATGAAACAGTGTTCAAATGTAAGTTTCTAACTTTCATCACACATAGAATTTCATCACTCCAGCTCAGTTGTAACCTTGTTTAATTTTAGCCTCATTAGGAAGAAGTATTGAATATTTGTATAGTGCTATATCCTTTCGACACCTGTAACGTAGTTAATCGTATTTAGCGATTTTGGCGTGTTTGGGCTTCCGTAGTTTTGCCATAAATTCCTGGAATTTCGAACTATGGTGATATTTTGAAAGGTAACATCCCAGCCTACAAACTGATGCAATATGAATATCGTTAGCATAACAATGCAGTTTTTAGATGGTCTAAAATGTGGGGCTGCGTGTGAATTTTTCAAGGCTTGCAAACTGCTCGCTAGCTACATAGTGTTGCAAATACGGATTTTTGTCTTGTGCCGTTGTACATGTATTAACTTCAATGCTTATTTTGGAAACAGTCAACATTCGACAAAAAACAACAACAACAACAACAACAAAAAAAAAAAATCAAGATATAGCCCATCAATTGCAATTTGATTTTTTTTTTTTTTTTTTTAAGTCGTTGCGCAACTATTTTAGCTTGGTGACCCCTGCGCGTGACCTTTTCCATATTTTTATGATGCATGATTATGAAATATCTTATTCTCCATGTAACTTTCTTATATGAAGTCCAATTTCAATAAACTTGGTACCGTTAGAAAGCTCTTAAAACATGCTACATTTTACATGCATAATGTATAAACTTATCTTCAGTCGTTTCTGAGATATTGACTGTTAAACCTCAAGAAAACAGCATATTATCAGCAAAATTAGCTTCATTTCATTTAGTTTTTTTGCTTATAACTTTGTATTGCGTAAACCAATTTTAATAAACTAAATATCTTTGGAAACGTCAATTATTCAGCTATAAATTCGTATTCATACATTATATTTACAAAAATCGATATTTATTGAGATATGGCTACATATATGCAGTAGGGGTGAAATCAAAATTTCCTCACGTGCCTAATAACCCATAAACATTTCATCGTCCTAGGACTATTGCAACATATTAAAATAAGCGTTTAGTTAGGAAGAAGAAAAGAATAATAAATAATAAACAACTGACGTCACGTGACGTCATATGACGTTTATTTTCACATAATTGTTAAGACAACCCAGAGACCTACTAACTGACAAATTTCAACTTTCTATCTCAAATAGGACAGTTTTTATAAGCATTTAAATATTGACGTCATTGGTTCGAATCTTGGATCCGCCATATATGCTTGGACTTTTCGAATTTTGAAAAAACGGACACCGGTATACACAATAAGAACGTAATATACACATTCTGTGAAAATTTGATGAAAATCGGTTCATAAACAATGGCTCTGGACCGCGTACAAACTTTTGTTGCATATTTCAAGTGTGACGTCATATGACGTCATAGGCTTCTGAAAATCTTTGAAATCGAAATTACAGCATCTGAAGCATGCGGCATTAATTTTTCATTGCCCTTCATAAATTTCAAGATATAGAAATAATCTTGTTAGAATTAGAAATTCATTATCATATAATGACGTCACGTGACGTCATATGACATTTATTTTCACAAAATGTTTAAGACTCCCAGAGACCTATATACTGACCCAATATCATCTTTCTATCTCAAATAGGACCGATTTTATAAGAATTTGAAAATTTACGACCTTGTTCGAATCTTGGAATCGCTATAGAACCTTGGACTTTTCGAATTTTGAAAAACGGACACCGGGATGCACAACTAGAACTTAATATACACATTCTGTGAAAATTTGATGAAAATCGGTTCATAAACAATGGCTGTAGACCGCGTACAAACTTTTGTTGCATATTTCCAGTGTGACGTCATATGACGTCATAGGCATATGAAAATCATAGAAATCAAAATTTCAGCGTTTGAAGCATGTGTCTTTAAATTTTCATTGCCTTTCGACAATTTCAACATATAGAAATATTCTTGTTAATATTAGAAATACATTATCATATAATGACGTCACGTGACGTCATATGAGAAATATTTTCACAAAATTTTTAAAACTTCTAGAGACCTAATATACTGACTAAATATCAACTTTCTTTCTTAAATAGGACAGATTTTATAAGCATTTAAAAATTTCCGACCTTGGTTCGAATCTTGGATTCGCTATAGAACCATGGACTTTTCGAATTTTGAAAAACGGACACCGGGATGCACAACTAGAACTTAATATACACAATCTGTGAAAATTTGATGAAAATCGGTTCACAAACAATGGCTGTAGACCGCGTACAAACTTTTGTAGCATATTTCAAATGTGACGTCATATGACGTCATAGGCATATGAAAATCATAGAAATCAAAATTTCCTGACGTGGCTAATAAGTCATAAAAATTTCATTGTCCTAGGAGTATTGCAACATAGAAAAATAAGCGTTTAGTTAGGAAGAAAAAAAGAAGAATAATAATAATAAGAAGAAGAATAAACAGTACAAACCCAATAGGACTTTCTGCCGAAAGGGCAGAAAGTCCTAATAATAATAATAAACATAACAAACCCAATAGGACTTTCTGCTTTAGGCAGAAAGTCCTAATAACTAGATGTCATTCGTGAAAACGAATGATAGGACTTTCTGCAAGCTATGTTAATGCAAAAAGCAGGAGATAGAAGTTTCATGTAATGTCTCACCTCTGGTAGTATTTCATGTTCATGCTGAACAATTGACATTATATTCCGAAATTAGTGCATATGAAAGAACTAAGTATTAGTCTGTGACGTAACATGATGTCATAATGACGTCAGGACATGACTGCAAACTTGATTTCTAGTTTAAAGGTCCTATGTTCGAATCTTACTTCAGCAACAATACTTCGATCTTTCGGAATTAAGGTTAGCTGCCAAAATATTCACACCTTATTTTCAAGATGTACCATCTGTAAAAATTTGAAGAAAATCTGATCATAAATGGCGGCTGTAGAGCGCAAACACCATTTTTACTTTACTGCAATAACTTAATAATTTTTATTATTCTGAACAACTGGCAACATGTCGAAATCATTGCCCTAAAATGAAAATTAAGAAGTATGCTTATGGCGACACATGACGTCTTATGACGTCACGACTCAAAATTTATTTAGAAATTCTTCAGACCTGCTAACTGTGATAGTTTCAACATTCTATCTCATCCAGAAGCTCTTTAATCCTAAAATGAAATTTTCGGTCCTATGTTCGAATCTTATTTCAGCCACAGATCTTCGGTCTTTCGGAATTTCGGTTAGCTGACAGGATATACACATTTGTTTCAAGATGTACCATCTGTGAAAATTTGAAGAAAATCCGACCATAAATGACGGCTGTAGAGCGCGAACACCATTTTTCACTATTTTTAGCTGTGACGTCATGTGACGTCATAGGGTGCTGAAGACGCTTTTGTTCAAAAGCGCATACTTTACTGTCATAACTCTGAAAATTTCATTATTCTGAACAACTGGCATCATGTCGAAATCATTGCCCTAATATGAAAATTAAGAAGTATGCTTATGACGTCACATGACATCCTATGACGTCAGCACTCAAATTATATGTAGAAATTCTGAAGAACTGCAAACAGTGTTAGGTCCAACTTTGTATCTCATCCTGAAGCTCTTTAATCTTAAAATGAAATTTTCGGTCCTATGTTCGAATCTTATTTAAGCCACAGAACTTCGGTCTTTCTGAGTTTCGCCTAGCTGACAGGATATGCACACCTTAGTTTCAAGATGTACCATCTGTGAAAATTTGAAGAAAATCCGACCATAAATGACGGCTGCAGAGCGCGAACACCATTTTCCACTATTTTTAGCTTTGACGTCACATGACGTCATAGGGTGCTGAAAATTCTTTTGTTCTGAAGCACATACTCTACTGTCGTAACTCTGAAATTTTCATTATTCTGAACAACTGGCATCATGTCAAAATCATTGCCTTAAAATGAAAATTAAGAAGTATTCTTATGACGTCATATGACGTCAAGACTCAAAATATATGTAGGAATTCTGCAGAACTGCAAACTGTGTAAGTTTCAACTTTCTATCTCATCCTGAAGCTCTTTAATCCTAAAATGAAATTTTCGGTCCTATGTTCGAATCTTATTTCAGCCACAGAACTTCGGTCTTTCGAAATTTCTGTTAACTGACAGGGTATGCACACCTTAGTTTCAAGATATACCATCTGTGAAAATTTGAATAAAATCCGGCCATAAATGGCAGCTGTAGAGCGTGAACACCATTTTTCACTATTTTAAACTGTGACGTCACATAACGTCATAGGGTGCTGTAGATGCTTTTATTCAAAAGCGCATTCTTAACTGTCATAACTCTGAAATTTTCATTATTCTGAACAACAGGCATCATGTCGAAATCATTACCCTAAAATGAAAATTAAGAAGTATGCCTATGACGTCACATGACGTCATATGACGTCACGACTCAAAATATTTGTAGAAATTCTGCAGAACTGCAAACTGTGTAAGTTTCAACTTTCTATCTCATCCTGAAGCTCTTTAATCCTAAAATGAAATTTTCGGTCCTATGTTCGAATCTTATTTCAGCCACAGAACTTCGGTCTTTCGGAATTTCGGTTAGCTGACAGGATATGCACACCTTAGTTTCAAGATGTACCATCTGTGAAAATTTAAAGTAAATCCGACCATAAATGACGGCTGTAGAGCGCGAACACCATTTTTCACTATTTTTAGCTGTGACGTCATGAGACGTCAAAAGGTGCTGAAGATGCTTTTGTTCAAAAGCGCATACATTACTGTCATAACTCTGAAATTTACATTATTCTGAACAACTGGCATCATGTCGAAATCATTGCCCTAAAATGAAAATTAAGAAGTATGCCTATGACGTCACATGATGTCATATGACGTCACGACTCAAAATATGTTAGGAAATTCTGCAGAACTGCAAACTGTGTAAGTTTCAACTTTCTATCTCATCCTGAAGCTCTTTAATCCTAAAATGAACTTTTCGGTCCTATGTTCGAATCTTATTTCAGCCACAGAACTTCGGTCTTTCGGAATTTCGGTAAGCTGACAGGATATGCACACCTTTGATTCAAGATGTACCATCTGTGAAAATTTGATGAAAATCCGACTATAAATGACGGCTGTAGAGCGCGAACACCATTTTTCACTATTTTTAGCTGTGACGTCATGTGACGTCATAGGGTGCTGAAGATGCTTTTGTTCAAAAGCGCATACTTTACTGTCATAATTCTGAAATTTATTATTATTCTGAACAACTGGCATCATGTCGAAATCATTGCCCTAAAATGAAAATTACGAAATATGCCTATGACGTCACATGACGTCATATGACGTCACCACTCAAAATATATGTAGAAATTCTGCAGAACTGCAAACTGTGCAAGTTTCAACTTTCTATCTCATCCTGAAGCTCTTTAATCCTAAAATGAAATTTTCGGTCTTATGTTCGAATCTTATTTCAGCCACAGAACTTCGGTCTTTCGGAATTTCGGTTAGCTGACAAGATATGCACACCTTTGATTCAAGATGTACCATCTGTGAAAATTTGAAGAAAATCCGACCGTAAATGACGGCTGTAGAGCGCGAACACCATTTTTCACTATTTTTAGCTGTGACGTCATGTGACGTCATAGGGTGCTGAAAATCATTGAAATCAAAATTTCCTCACGTGACTAATATGCCATAAAAATATTATCGTCCTAGAACTATTGCAACATATAAAAATAAGCGTTTAGTTAGGAAGAAGAAAAGAATAATAATAATAAACATAACAAACCCAATAGGACTTTCTGCTTTAGGCAGAAAGTCCTAATAAACAGTACAAACCCAATAGGACTTTCTGCTTTAGGCAGAAAGTCCTAATAAACATAACAAACCCAATAGGACTTTCTGCCGAAAGGGCAGAAAGTCCTAATAATAAAAAAACAGTACAAACCCAATATGACTTTCTGCCTGTAGGCAGAAAGTCCTAATAAGAAGAATAATAAAAAAAACAGTACAAACCCAATATGACTTTCTGCCTGTAGGCAGAAAGTCCTAATAATAAAAAAAACAGTACAAACCCAATATGACTTTCTGCCTGTGAACAAACACCAATATGACTTAAGTAACCCTTGTTTGTTAGTGTGTGTTTTTTCTTCTCTTCTCATTATTTATATACATTTTTCAATTTGAATTTATTTAATTGGATATTTACTTAATCGCTTTGTTTAGTTATTAGTTATATATTGCCCATTCTGTGTTAACATGTGTAGACATTGAAATTACACAAGTGTCTTTAAGCGATGACCGATACTAATGTTGTTAGAACTTGTGGTCAAACCCTCTTACTTATTTTTTTAAAATCTTCAATGTTGTATCATCATTACTTAGGCAATAATACATGTTTAAACTAAACTAAGCGGAAGGGTAGAGTTCTTTTGTTATTTTGGATTAATCAGAATGCTGGTGAGTAAATGTTTGTTCTCTATGGTTGCTGTGTAATATTTTTGTCGATTTGCATGCGTTCACATAAAAAATCCCTGTAACACGTTACACATGCGTGCTGTAAGGGACATTGGCATCCAAACTTACCCTCATTAGATAGATCTATTCAAGAGAAATAATTCTGTACATTTTAAACATGGAGTCACCCGACTACTTTTTGACCTATTTAAGGCCAAATAACATGCGTATGGATTTAGTGCACCGGTCGGCTTGAAGCTGGTTTTAAATTTATCAGTTGATTTAGCGGAATATTGTTTAGTGACAAGTTGATGCCGATTTAATGAATTAAATGGAGACAAAATTTGGAAAAAATGGAATGATTTCCTTGGACAAAATATAATTTCAAACACCAAGAGAGAATTAAACAGTTAAGAAGCCGTCACTCGCTACGCTCATTCTGGCTTCTTAACTGGTAAATTCTCTCTTAATAAACACTAACTATAACGTAATACAGTCGTCTCCATCGTATGTACAAGCATTATTGAAATTTAACTCACGAGGCTACACGCGTCGACGAATCTATTGCATGGTAGCATTTACGGTTTTATTCCCGCGACTGTACACGAAATTAAAAAAAAAAAAGAATTTTGATATGCAGAATTAATAGGTTTAAGTTTAATTGCTTATATTTTGAAAACCTATAAAACTAGACCCAAATATGCTACAATTGAATTGTAGGGATTTTCAGGACATTTATTTTGGTACCTAGAATACTAAACTTGGAATCTCTCAGCCCCTCACCGCTGTGGGTTCGAATTCCGGTAGGGACTTCGGATTTTTCATGTGAGGAAGCCTTCCGGCTGGCTTGCGGTAGGTCGGTGGTTATATCCGCGTATCTTTGTGTACTCGGGGTCTTCCTCCACCTGTAATTAGCTGGACGTCTCTATATGATTGAAATACTATCACAGCGACGGTAAAACCCAATCCAACAACAACAACAACTAAAATTGGTCAAGATATAAGAAAGCGATATCAAAATAAAGATTTATTTATTTTCGACATATGGCTTACTTCACAAAGTTCATGCATGAGAAGACCATACGAAAAAAAAAAGTTAAAGGTAGAAAATATAATATATATTCTTTCTAACGGTATTAATATTTACATTTCAAAATGTTGCAGAAAGTCCTATCATTCGTATCAACGAATGAAATCTAGTTATTATTTAATTTATTCATTTTTTTTTTTATAAACCGTAATCAGTCATATACCACAAGTTTTGTAGATTTCTCTATCTTTGATAATGCTGAGTGATTCGATGGGTAAATGAATTAATACTGATACTAGTAGAATATATTGTTATGAACGGAAACATATTTATATAAAACATTCCAGAAATATGAAAAAAAACTTGGACGATATTGAAAAATTAAAGCGATATAACTAAATTCGTTTGGTATTCTCGCCTTATATGGTTCGGATTAATGTAAATAAACATAACATTACGCTCCCCGTATTCATGCAAAGACAAACATTGGACAATTTGAATTCTTTTTTGTTAAAAACATTTTGTTAATACGGAAGCCACAAAGGGACTCCAGATGCCAGAAAATGTTTGAACATGTTGTAGCGAAAGTTTGCGAAAGCGAATTTGTCACCTTGATATTTTCTAATATACGCTATGGGGCATCCGTGGCCGAGAGGGTAAAGTCGCTGACTTTAGAACTTACTCAGCCCCTCACCGCGTTGGTTCGAAACCCGGCAGGGTCATTCGGAATTTCATGTGAGGAAGCCTTTAAGCTGGCTTGCGGTAGGTCGGTGGTTCTACGCGTATGCCTCCGTGCATTCGGGGTCTTCCTCCACCTGTAATTAGCTGGACGTCGCTATATGACTGAAATACTGTCGAAGCGACAGTAAACTCAAATAGTCAAGTCTAATATACGCTATAATAGTTCAGAAATGGACGATACGCATCCAATTGTTTCGTACTTAGTTACGTTTATATCGTACGGTGAATTACTAAACGCTTGATTCTGTCTCTATCAACAAATGCTTTATAATTGATTCCCACAGTTGGTTCCCCGTTTTAGCCTATATAAGCGCAGTTGAGATGCGAATTGGATCAGTCTGTACCTGACCGTCGTCGAGTCAACATCTTATGAATGTTACAGAACGCCTTATATTATTAATCAGGTTTTCAAATTCCTGTGCGCGGGGGGGGAAAAGGGGCCCTTGGGGTTAAGCTTGCGTTTGCTGGGAACTACTAAACAATAGGGTTCGATAGGGCAAGTTATCCACATAGTTGTTAAGCAGGGATAGGCTAAACTAATTCTATATTTATCGAAGTGATAGGAAATCACACCTGTTATTATACATTAATTAAAACTGATTCGACTTTTACATTTTATAATAGAAATCATTTGCTTATACATATATTTTGTAATTCTTGATTGATTATTGGTTTTTCAAATAATTTCATTAATCATTGGTCCCTAATCAAACGGCAAGATAGCCAAGAGGAAAATTATTTATTCTATGTGAACTAAAGTAAGACCGGTGCACGTTACAATGTCAACAAAATTAACAATTTACAATTTGCAAATTAACATTTGAAATCCAAGTATTGAAAATTAGAAATAGTAATTATGATATTGGCGGATATCCCGTTCCTTCCATATTACAGCATATTAGTCGTAACTGGAAATAAGAAAAATCTATAATACATATCAAAATTTGAATAATAAGTACTTGTGATTTCTGAAAACTTATTTTGACTATTAGTAAGCACATAGCACATCTCAGTCGTTTTTTATGTTTACTTGTGACGGATCTAATGCTGCTACAATACAGTATCACGCCGTAGACATGTGGCATGATACCACACAAGGTCATATTTACCTGACACCGGGCCAACCAGTCCAAGAACTACACTTATATGCTGAGCGCTAAGCAAGTGATCTGCGAGGGCGAGTCAATAAATAACCAGCCTATGGCATCTCCGATCAACCGAGACATCCACGATTTTCACGAATTGTTTCAGTACATGTACTTTACCTGTGTACAAAACTACACATGTATACGGTCATTTGTTTGTCAGATATTGAATGTCAAACATGGCTAGTGCTGTAAAAGCAAGCTTTTCATCAAAAGTGGAGTACCGTGCTGTAATTCGGTACTTGCATTTAAAAGGTAAAACTGGTAAGGACATACATGCTGAGTTAGTTGATGTGTATGGATCTTCTGCACCATCTTATTCTCAAGTTAAATTCTGGGTTGGGAGTTTAAACGCCGTAGAACGTCTTTAGAAGATGAAGCCAGGTCTGGACGCCCAGTTGATGCCCCCGACGAAGAAATGTGTAATAAAGTCAGAGATCTGGTATACTCAGATAGGCGAAGTCAGGTTGAAGAAATAGCACAGGCATTAGGCATTTCACATGGTACCGTTTCAACAATCTTGCATGATCGTTTTGGGATGCACAAGCTTACAGCCCGTTGGGTCCCAAAATCCCTTAGCAATGAGCAAATGGCAACGAGAGCATCAGTATGCAGTGCGTTGTTGAAGCGTTTGAGGTCAAAAGATGAATCCCTTTTGCGTCTAGTTACTGTGGATGAGACTTGGGTGCATTATTATGAACCATAAAAAAAGCCAAGAGTCGTCAGTGCGTACGGCCCCCCCAAGGCCAAAGAAGTTCAAGACTCAACCATCTGCTGGCAAAGTGATGGCCACAGTATTGTGGGACACAAAGGGCGTTATTTTGTTGGACATTTTACCCAAGAGAAGTACAATAACCGGAACATACTATGCAAACTTGCTAGACCAGCTGAGGAACGCCATCCGCGAGAAACGCCGTGGTAAACTCTCCAAAGCTGTTTTGCTGCAACAGGACAATGCAAGAGTCCACACTTGTAAAGTTGCAATGGATGCTGTGGAGCGAAATGGGTATGAATTAATACCGCACCCTGCCTACTCACCAGACCTTGCTCCTAGCGACTTCTTCCTTTTTCCAAATTTGAAAAAGGATATACATGGACGTCATTTCCGGTCTGACGAAGAAGTCGTGGCGGCAGTTGAGGAGTGGTTCCATGGAAAGGACCATGACTTCTTCACTTCTGGGCTGATGGCACTCGAACACCGTTGGTCCAAGTGCATAGCCCTGGAGGAAATTATATTGAAAAGAAGAGGTAGATCTCAACCCGAAATAGGTTAGGCTGGTTATTTATTGACTCGCCCTCGTATATACCAGTTCCAGTTTTTACGACTTTGGTACGACGAATTTCCGATTCTGATGGAAACGCTCTAACCACTCGGTCACCGGGACCGGTTTCTCAAGCTCTTGATTAATTGATATGTGTAAAGTTGCAGCCCCCAAATTATAAAAAAAAATGGCTTTTACTTCGCGCCTCTATCTCTTAAGATATCTTGGTGATAACGATAACGTTAATCACAAAACATCATATTCATGTTCAATGATGACTCATTTGAGAGCAATGAATCAAAACAATTTGAACATTGATTATCTGCACATCCCAGTGTGTACAATACATGTATATTCTTAAACCAAAACCTGGTCAGTTTCAGATGACTGAGATGATAAATCAGACCTGCAGGTCGAGGTACCGTCCTCAGTAGTATTTCTCTGTTCATATCATTAAAACATGATCATATATTCCTTACCGAAAGTTAACATGTTTCACCAAAGAATAATTCTAAATAAGGAAGATTAAACTCTGAGTCGGAAAATTGGAGGTCAAATTCAATTTTGTAACTGATTTTGCTCAGACACTTTTTTATGAAAAGCAAGTCAACAAATTCTAAAGGAAAATAATTTAGCACTTTTTCGCCTTTTATTACACACACAAAAAAAAAAGAACAAGAATTGTCACAGTCACCGTTACAAATGTCCCCAAAGGTAATCACTGACATTAAAACTTGGATCATGTGTATGACAGGACCATCTTACCTTTTTGACTAATTGCGACCTTGACTTTTAAAGGCTTCAAACGTGAATTTTGCATGCGTCATATATCTCGAAGTCTATTTGTACCAAGTTATTTCAAAATCGTTTTTTGTAAAACAACGTTAAGAGCTCGGGTACAGAAAAAAGTGTCTTGTTTCAACCTTTGACCTGTGATTGTGACCTTAAACTTTGAGCTACAGACCCGAGTCTTGCGCACGGCACATTGCCTTCTCTATAAGAACATTCGCGACAAGTTATTCCAAAATCCATGCATAATGGAGTTAAAGCCCAGTCACGACAAAATGTTCCCCTTTTCAATCTTTGACCCCAGATTAAAACACTGACCTTTGAGATACGTCTCAATTTGGTGAACATTTCTAACAGGTTACGGACGGACGGACAGTGCGATTACTATATGCCTCCATTTTGGGGCTTAAAGATACATCTTTTATTATCTGGAATACAACTTGTTACACTTACAAGTCACCAGTATATAAAGGCCTGCTCCAATTCATTTTAGCTATCTACATAAAATTTGTCAAGTAACTCGTAAAACATGAAATATTTCAAAACAATTTTACATTTGTTTAGAAATTCAATACACTACTCAAAAGAGAATACATTAATAAATAAAATGTTCCTTATTTAGCAGATATTCTAAAATTTTAAAAGGTATCTTCACACTGAGCTCATTTTATGTACATTTGCAATATGTAAATGTATTTAGGAAATTGTGAATTGTCTGGGGAAATAACAATGCAATATTTCAAAGCTTCATTTGATTGACTGACTTTGAGTTAATTGAGTAACATATCGGCACAAGACAAATATAATCCAACAATGTGTTTAGGTAATTTGTGGGACTTGCAATATTCATGATAAGGAACAGCTATGTAACCTAATAAAGAAACAAAGGTCGGAAAACGTTGAAGGCATAAAGGCTGCAAAAATCCTCCAGGTAATTAAATAGAGCTAAAACTTAATTACAAAAACATATGTCTCAGCTACAGACATTGCGCTGAATTGCAAAAATCCCCCTTACAGCTGTAACTTTCACGTTTAATCGTGCGCCATGCCAATGCATTTCACAGTGTTCGGCCAAGCGTCAAATTGTTAGTTTGTGAGAGGTTTCAGATGCATAAAGAATTGATTAAATTGTACCATATAATTATGTTCTGATTGAAAAAAGAACATCTCGCGGTGTATGTAGCAAAAAGCTATTACTATTACCATCATCAAATCCTTCAACAATATTAGGAGATAAAAAAACAACAAAAGGGTCATGATGGTCCTAAATCGTTCACCAGACTTCATTTGATACAGAGCAAAACTCAAGTAAGGATTAAACTGCACACTATATATGTAAGACTAAGATCGAGGGCCGGCCCCATATCATGGGACTGATTCGAAAATCGTAGGCCGATCTGAAATCGTGGGCTGATTTCTCCTAAATCGAGGGCCAATTTCTAATAGAAAAAAAATGGAGAATCAGACAAGGAAAGTTAATACTACGATGGCAAAAAATGATAAAAGGACTAATTTGGAAAGTATGTTCATAACAATTATAAGACATGGCAGAGTCGAAGAGAATAATTATATAAATGTCCATAAATTACTGGCGCGAAACGATACCACGTTAAAACGACAACAGATTACATTTAGTGTAAATGGAATCATGCGCTGTTATAAAAAAAATAAAATAGAAAAATGGACACAGTCGCAGACGCCGGTGCTAAAATTGTACTTATATTCAAAGAAGAAAGAATTCGTTGCCCAAAGACACATATCCCAATTGGCTCAGGGTCAAGATGAACTTGATAACGGATTTTGCACATTCCTAACCGACTGGTGCTCGCCTATTGATGCGAATGTTTAGAGGGGCATCCCCCGATATACAGAAAAATAAATTATTTGAAAAATACACACTGTGTCTCAAAAAAAATTATGCTGGAGTATTCGTATTATTGTAATACTGGTACACACTAACCCTACAGTATTCCAATAACGCTTGGAATGCTTATATAGATAAATTTGAACAAGAGCTTTGTAAAGAATATCTTCTGAATAGTAAAAGGAAAATGTGTTCTATTACATTTATTTACTTATTGTTTTGTATCGAGGGCTATTGCCCCTAAACCACCGCTTTAACCGGCAAGCACCAGTCGGTAAAGAATGTCTGTTTATTTTTATAATTTACATTATCATTAACTCTACCTTATCTTTTAAATGCGTATACCAATTGCGAAATCGACCAACGATATGGAAATGAAGTCAGCAGTTTGACCCACGATTTAAATAAGCCCACGATTTCGATTCGGCCCTCGATCTGAAACCGGCTCTCGATTTGAGTCTTACATACATAGAACAAAACAGAACAGATTATATTTTTATTACGACTTATACAATACAAGGTACATCGTCATTTGCAATATGTGGCTCGTGGACTGAGTGGACACAAAGAGAGAGAGAGAGAGAGGGAGAGAGAGAGAGAACAAAAGTTATGCATATATCAGTCAATCTCAATAAAACGACCCAAATCCATATTGAGCAAACATGAAAAACATGAAAGTTTATATTTAATGTTATAATTGATGTTTTTCGTTAGTTATATGTATTTCTGATAAGGAATGGATAATGTGCCATTAGTAAACATATGTATTTATGATTAATCGTCGTGAAAAGAACATAAGTGATGATGTTATTTTCCACTGTCATATTTATTATATTTCAGATAGTACAACTTAAAAATAGTGCATGACACATTTTATGAGTTTGGTTGTTATATGGAATGATGCAAGAATAAAGAAAAAGCAAATCAAGACGTTATCAATTTATTTTTAGTTGAACTAGAACATACCAAATTCACATATTAAAATGCAAAATAAACTTCAACTGGATTATGCAAAACAGTAAACCTTAACATTTATGTTAAAGTGAATACGATTCTGTTTCTTAACTTCCACAGTCACCATCTGAACTATCAAACATTACTTTCAAATGTTACTATTTATTATGAATATACTAATCATTGTAGGCGTACACTATCCATACTTTCTGGAACTAGCTGATGTAACGTAAATATCAAGCAAAATGTTTCATCTAATCATTGTAACATCTATAACACACATTAAAATACATCTACTTTTAAAGTGGAAAATATTATATTTCGGTCAGCAGACACATTCATAGCATGGATTGGATAAATTATCTGAGTATGGATACCTTTCCAGATCTGTTTTAGTGTACTTTATATCAAAATTACGTGTTGTTTATAAACCTCAACCCCTTAAGTTTTTAAATCTTGACAAACATACACTATAGCAAAATTGACAAAGTTAAGAATATCTTTTAAACAATTTTTGACAGCCATATATATATATAAATATATATATATATATATATATATATATATATAATATAAAATATCATCATCATCACAAGGAATGCTATAATTCAGCCTAACAAATATGTAACGTAAATATCAAAACATTTAAGAACAGTTAAAACAACTCTCTAAACGTATCCAAAATTACATTTTGGTCACAAATGACTAGATTTGTGCATGACATTGTGTCAAAGAATCTGTAAAATTGTATGCTCTCGATACAAACCCGATAATGTATCTAATAGTAACGTAAATATCACGTTTGTTTCAGAACTGAAACTTTCCGAATGCTTTTCCTATTTTTGCATTATCTTTGTCCGATAGCTTAAAGAACCTCTGTGATTTTCCACATTGAACTGGGGACTTTAAATCACAAATGATGTTGCACTTTTCAACCCAAAGAGTATCAGGTCGACTTGGCCATTTGTACAATGATTTAGAGCTTGTCATAAATGTAACGTTAACATCATCCTCATCCACTTCAATTACTTGTCCTATGAACCACTTCTTTTCATATACACAGGCGATGAAATCACCCTTCTGGCACATGATGGGCCTGTTTTCTTGATAGGAGTACTGTGTTCTGGCTCATCATCCGTACCTCTTTTTTTTCCTGTTCAGTTCCTGTACTAGGCTCTCTATTTTCACTTTAGCTTTAAGTGGTCACTGTTTCAAGGGTCACACTCGTCACCGTTCAAGCACTTATTACAGTAGCACGACGTATCTCTCGTACGTAAAAAATCAACATCGGTGGACGTCACAGCATGTATTTTCATAGTACCCTTGATGGGTTGCAATGAAAGCTTTGTTGTCAAAACCAAGCTTCTCTCTGCAAGCTGAGCTATCCAGCCACAGGAATGTTAAACTATGCATTGCAGAAGACTTGGCCAAAGAATAGAATTATCGTGCATCTTGGATAGACACATTTCCTGATCTACTTGCATCATCAGCCATTCGCTTTGTTGTTCCACCAAGGCCGTCGCAAGGCCCTTTGCTGTGCCAGGCCTCAAAGTAGTTCCATCTCATATGTACATGGTAAAACTCAGGAAAGTGTACAACAAGGTAAACTATGTGTTTATTCCTGTACTGGCTTGTAGGGCTGTCGGTTCAAATATGCAGTTTACTGACATTGGGGTCCAACTTTCGCAGCTCTGGCACTATAAGATCAATTATGGCCCAGACTTTGCTTGTTGAGTGAGCAAGTTCATCTGACACTACTACATAACTCTTATGCAAAGCTTTCCATCTTGATCTCGGCTATAGACCACAATCGGATGCAATGTCACCGCAGTTTAATGCCAGACACTTTGAATCTCGTCGACAGAACGGCACATATAGTTTTCTGAGAAGTCCATCTGGACAATCATCTCATGAAACTGGTCTTTCAAAGTACGAATTTGCTTGTATTGTTTCTCTCAGATGTTCTACGTGTCCACAGAATGCCGACATTTCAGCAGTAAATAAAGGTAAGAATGCAGACTTTGATTTTGTCATCTCAATTACCCTCATGCGCTTTACTTTCTTCTCATCCTTGATTCTTTTAATAGATCTTTAGTGTCTGTATCCAAGCTTCTTCTGGATTTGAAATTACTCGTATTCCAAGGTTCCGGGCTGCTTGTATTTTTAGACTCATATTCTGGTAATGAATACACAAACAAGCTTGTCGCCCAAAATATTTTGCATTCAAAACATTTTCTGGTCGAAGTCTACTGAATGATGCCAAAGATATTTTACAATAAGGATTTTCAGAGAGAAACTTTCGGTGGAGATTTGCCATATAATCAGTTAAGATCTTGACCTGCTTTTTCTGACCATCCTGACATTCTTTGAATCTCTTTTTCCTGGCTGAGTCCTGGAGTTGTCTTCACGCTCTAAAAATTCTCTTATCTTGTCTTGAAGCTTTTTAACTGCTGTTATTCTTTGGTCTTTTCTTGTCCATTTTGCTCGTCTATGAAGAAACATCCCATCTAGACTAGTGACCTTACTCATATAGTTCAAACACCTGTACTTATATGCTATCTTACCAGCAACAACACTAACTCCATGCCTTTTAGGGGTTTTATTCTTGCGGTTCTCATTAGCAACCTTCAACAGGGCATTCCCGAGAAGCAATGGTCTTCTTAACATTTTTGCATTGGTAGGTGTTAATGATTTCAGTAAAGCATCAGTCTTTTTCTTGGTGTCGCATCTTGTACATTTGCAGAAAGGATATCTTTGTTTAACTTTTATTATAGTCTTAATATCATTCTTTCCTTTGCCCTGCATTTCATGGTGAGACGTTTAACTTCAGCATTTCTTCTTGTCTTTTCCTGTCGACACGCAACTTTCTTTTCTTCCTTTGCATGATCTTTTGTTGGTTGAACGATAATCGAACCACCAGACTTTCTCTTGTTTCACTTTCGTATTCACTAGTTGACTCAAGTTCTGGTAGCTCTTGTTGTTGCTGTTCTTCTCGTAGCTGTTTAATCTTCTCGCGGTGCTTTCTGTTTTGTTTCTCTCTGCTGCAATTACATTTCTTTTCTTCCGTTGAGGACCACTGAGCTCTTTACTTGGTACATAGTATTTCAAAACTCTCAAACTTTCTTTCCTTTTGTAACTATCACCTTCTTTCAACATTTTCCTTTCTCTGTATTCACGTTGTATGTCAGCAATGACTTCTCCATTCTGGAACTGAAATATATGAATGCGATATTTACGTTACCAACATATATATTATTTGTTTCTGTGAAAAACATTTATCTTTATAAAAAGTACAAACATGTTTTTGAGTATATTATGTCAACAAAGCAAATAATGTGTTATATTTAAGAATGTGCTTATATTTTGTTATTCTGGATATTCAAATATGTGCAAAAACGGGACAGAATACTTCAAACTGTTTATCTAATATTTAAACCAATCTCTCTCTGCTATAAAGTGAACATATGAAGCAATTATACAATATTATTTATATAAATTAAGGATATCTCTTTCAATAAGTAAGAATCTAATGTTTAAATGAACATCTGTATAGTAATTACATGCAAATTCATTGCAATATTTACGTTACCATTGGTAACGTAAATATCTATACTATACTCATTAAAAATCAATATTATTCTACTCATTTTGTAAATCAGCAATAAATTTTATACTTTACTAATTCTCTTCCAACAATAGAACATAAAAAATATCAAAATCAATATTTACCTCAGTCTTCATTCACCTTTCCTTTAATGCTGCTGAAATGACAGATATTTTTAACTTTCTCTGCAACAAAACTTCATAAATATGGCTGCCAAACGTGTTTAACTACAAATGGTGTATTAAGCTGAAAGGGGGACAACTCGATACGCAAATATTTGTCCAATATATATCTTTTCCAATTCCTCATGTAACGTAAATATTGGTATCGTTAATATTTTTTAAACATATTTGCATAATTTTAAATAAATAAATTATAAAACATTGGTATTTATTTTCATATTCGATGTGCGAATCAATCAAGCTTTCAAATTATAAATGGTCCGTATACAGTCTATTTGTATATGTGAAGCTGTACTATTCAGGTAAATATCTCCGAAAAATGTCCTTTGCAAAAATTTTAATTTGTAAAAAAAAATACTTAAAAGGTAATGCTATTTCACTTGAACTTTCTAATCGTTATATTAAACGGTATATTTTATCTTTTGTTTTAAGATTAAATGATTTGATTTAATCATTTAGTTTATTCAAAATTAGTGCTGTTATTTTAAAGTTCATTTTAAATGTTTGTAAAATTGAAATTATGAGACATCGTTTTGATTCGTTTTTATGAAAACTATGATTCCTCTAAGGTTGCTGAAAATACTTTTCACGTAATCTTTGGTATTTTCTTATATAAGATAATTATACCAGAAAGCAATTACCTGTCTGTATGTCTTTACCGTCAATTCCTTATACTTCTGATGAATATCAGACATCACGTACATAATCGTTTTTTTCGGCATTAATGAAATGTTATTCAATTATATTGTTCAGAAAATAATCATATGAACTTAAGTTTTAGTGACACTTTTAAACACTATTAAATGGTTAAGCAAAATGATTTTTGTACACAAAATGTCATTTAATGAAATATTTAATAACGAGATAGTGTTTATTCTGTTTTGGGTCATTTTATTGAGATTGGCTGATATATGTTAAAATAAACATTAATATAAATAGGAGAGTAATACATAACTACATTAAACAACTACTATATCATGACATAATACTGACATTGTTAATATGATTGATTCTAATATCAAATACCTTTTTAACAAAAACAAAAAACAAAACTAGAAGTCGTTTGTTAAAGATACAAACGAAGCGGCTCTCCGTTTGCTTATTTCAAAGGTATTGAATATATAAGTTAATACAAAGAAATAGAAGAATGATGCTTAATAATGTAAGATTTAATACGTAAATCATCATTATCATAAATATATACTAATGTTCAAAAATAAGCTTTCTTTTTTTTCTTTTATCTTCTTAAGAGGATATTGACAAAACATTAATATGGAAATATGGATCTTATTTGATAACGCAACCGTTTAAAAAAAACAACAAAAAACAAACAAACAAAAAAACAGGAAAATTTTAAGATAATGCTATCCTCAGGAATATTTTTTTTTCTTACGTTATTCAATCGATTTAAAAAGTTTTTTTTTTTATTCTTTATTTGATATCCATGTCTTCGTAAGCATATGACTTAAAAAAATATTCATTGCAATTTGTTCCATATAATTGAAATTGTAAAAAAGAAAAAAAAAATACTTTGAAATCCATGACTTTCAACCTTTAAATTAAATGAATTTTACACTTGCAAAAATAGATGGAAACAAAGCAGAAGTGTAAGCAAAAACATGAACATAATTTCCTATTTCTCTGTAATTAACGTTTAAAAACGTCTTTTAAATTGACATTCATCGATTCTTATAGCTCATCTTGAGCACATGTGCTCAGGTGAGCTAAGAATTAATAGTATCTTAGAAAAAAGCAATCAAGGGATTAGGACTAACTGCAGAAGTGCATGAAAGAACTTTTATTTCTCATATAACTTCCTTATATGATGTCCAATTTTAAACAAGAGGGCCAAGATGGCCCTGTGTCGCTCACCTGAGTAAGATGGCTGTGTTAGGCATAATGACAAAAAATCTGGCATCCAAAGTGTTTTTCTAACATTTGACTAAGTGACCTACATATTGATCCTACCTGAATTTGCACTCAACTGGGAATTAGTGCAATCATCATTCATATCAATTTTAATGAAGACTCGGACAAAAATGTAGGCCTCTAGAGTGTTTACAAGATTTTTCGTAGATTTGACCTGGTGACCTAGTTTTTGTTCTCATGTGACTCATTTTCGAACTCATCCAATATATCAATTAGACAATCATCCTGACCAAATCTATTGAAGATTGGGCTAAAAATGTGGCCTCTAGAGAGTTCACACGGTTTTTCTTAGATTTTACCTGGTGACCTAGTTTTTGATCCCACATGACCCAATTTTCAAACTCATGCAAGGTATCATGTAGACAAACATCCTGAACTGACCAAATTATAAAATTGGCAAAACTGTGGCTTAGAGTGTTCCAGGTTTTTTAAATTTCTGGCCTTTTTCCCCCCCAATTTATTAACAAAATCTGACCAATTATTAAAAGGCCTTAAGGTTTTTAATTTGGCCTTTTGACCCTTCAAACTCCTCCGAGATATCATGTAGACAAATATCCTGACCAAATTTTATGAAGATCGGGCCAAAACTGTGGCCTCTAGAGTGTTCACAAGCAATTGTTGACGACGGACGACTGACGACGCACGACGGACAAAAGGCGATCACAAAAGCTCACCCGAGCAAAAGTGCTCAGGTGAGCTAAAAAGAAAGGCCTTTATATTTCCAACATTTCACGTGTTCCATGTTTCAATTTTTCTGTTACGTGCTCTGAATATAGAAAATTATTTATTAAAGAAACGGCAAAAAAAATCGGCAAAACGATGTTCATGTCTATTATTGCCCTTCGACAAATAACTTTATAATGAATGGTCCGATCATTGAAATCTGCATACCATTAGAACCGCATTGCATCACGCTAATAATACTGTTCTTTATGTTATTTTCAAAAATAAATAGTTTCTTAGAAAAAACAATCAAATGATAGGGACTAACTGCAGAAATGCATGAAAGAACGGTTTAAATGAATTCTTATTTCTCATCTAACTTACTTATAGGATATTCGATGTCCAATTTTAAAACGGTAGGTACCATTAGAAAGACCTTTAAATTTCCAACATTTCACGTGTTTCATGTTTCAACTTTTCTATTACGGGCTCTGAGATATAGAAAGTTATTTTTCAAGAAAACGGCAAAAATCGGCAAAAAGATGTTTATTTCTATTATCGCCTTTCGACAAATAACTTTATAATCTATGGTCCGATCATTAAAATCTGCATATCATTAGAGCCACATTACATCATGCAAATAAAATTGTTCTTTATGTTATTTTAAAAAAAATCATTAGTTTCTTCTTCAAAAAAAAAAAGGAATCAAGTGATCGGACATACTGCGAGAGTGCATGAAAGAACGGTTTTACTGCATTCTTAGTTTTCATGTAACTTCCTTATATTTAGTCCAATTTTAAAAAGTTAGGTACCGTTAGAAAGGTCTTTTGATTTCCCACAATTCTCTCGCTTCATATTGTATGTTTCTTTAAACACTTTGTAGATACGGGCGTTTAAACCTTGAGCATACGGCAAAAATCGGGGATAAATATGTTCATATCGTTTTGTTTTCCCCTATAACTTAATGAATATTAGGTCAATCTTTAAAATTTAAACACCAAAAGAACGGCCGGGCATTGATCTACAAATTATATTCATACTCTTATTAACAAAAATCAATAATTATCGAGATATAGGTAGTAAAGTGCGCTTAGGGTTGCAACATCTTTGTTTTTCTTCAATAACTCAACTGATTCAACCCCGATCTTCAAAAACTATATATCATCTGAAAGGTCTTTCAAAGCACTACAAATTATACGCATAGTGTCTCGATAGAATATTTTTCGTTTTGAGATATTTAAGGCCGAAGAAAAAACCGATAATTGACATGTGACCTTGACCTTAGCTATTTTCCGGAAGCGGAAGTGACTGATGACAATAAGAGGCTATGTTGCACATTCCAAAAAAAAAATACATTTTCTGGTCCAAAGTTCGAAACTTGCTTCAGCCCAAAAAAAACGTATATTTTGGATAAAAAAATTGATAACGCGTCATGACGTCATTTTACGTCTAACGACGTCAGTCTTCTCAGAGTGGAAAGAAATTAATAGGATACATATTCTGTCCAAATTTCATGTTTCTAGCTTATCTGAGTGCTTCGTAATACTTCAATACATTTTCTGGTCCAAAGTTCGAAACTTGGTTCAGCCATAGATCCTTGATCTTTTCAAATATTGCAAAATGTATATAATCCTGCACAACAAGTACTTAACATATACATTCTGTGAAAAAATCAAGTAAATCGGTCCAGACATAACGGCTGTAGAGCGCGTACAAGCTTTTGTAGCTTTTTTCAGGCCTGACGTCATGTAACGTCACATGAAGAAAGAAATATGACAATCAAAAGCGCCAAAGTCACTGTGCCTACTGTTAAAATTTCATGCAGCTAGCTCATCGGCAACCTGTTTTAATTTGAACCTCAAAAGGAAGAAAAAAGTAGAATAATAATAATAATAACTAGACTTCTTTTGTTCTGGACAAAAGAAAGGGCTTTCTGCACTGCAAACCATGTCAAACCTGATCATCAAACATAAATAAATAGCAGAGGAAATCTGTGATGTCATATAACATAATTTAAATTTTAAAGTCATTGCATTCAAAGAGAATATGTGACTTTGTTTTCAGTTATAATTTCATAATGCTAATTATTCCAGAACCATCTTTAAGATAACTACAATAATACTCAATCTTCGTGTTCTGCAAGGGACTGTAGTATCACTAGTCCTCTTAACATGCTAAAAAGGTATACAAGATTCCTTTTCTACGAACTATTCATTTCTCATATCTTCATTGAAGTTTCTTGTTCAATTGAATGGGGCACAGAGCATTAAAATAAATTACTGTTTCACATTTTACCTTTAATATAACAGAAATAAAATTTAGAATAATATGTGGCATCAACTGCAGAAGCACAAGGAAAAATGTTTCTTTCTTTTTTTTTTTCAGAAATTCTTACTATCATGCAACTTCCTTATTTGATGTCCGATTTTAAAAACCCAGGTACCGTTAGAAAGGTCTTCTGAATTCAAACATGTACTTACCTTATGTTTAAACCTATCTATTTTTGCAATATGTAAAGTTATTCCTCCACCCAAAAAGGCAAAAATCGGCAAAACGATATTCATGTCAACTACTACCATTCGACAAATAACTTAATAATTAATAGATGATCAATAAGATCTGCATAGCATTATAACCGCATTGCATCATGATAAAAATATTGTTATTTTATGATATTTTCAACAAGAGGGACAAGGTGGCCCTAAAGACTATCATCTTCGAAAAACTGCTTTCATTGCTGTACAAATTACGAAATTATAGCATAGTTGTACTGAAGACATAATCCATCAGATTATTTATAATTTCACGAACTAAAGAGAGCCTGTTGTCGAAATTTGAAGAAAAAATTGACTGAAAAATTATGGCTTAAAACACACATATTTAAACATCAAAGGGGCGTAACTCCTGACCTAAATGGCAGATGTCAGCCATTATCGAACTTGGCAGAAAAAATATGGCTATAAACATTGTTCTAAAGATTGAAGATGATTACTTCAGAAATGAAGATGCTAGAGTGCAAATAAAGTGAAATATTTTTTTTATATATATCAAAAGGGGCATAACTCCTGACCAAATTGACAGATATCTGCCATAATCGAACTTGGCCAATATGACTATGGCTATAAACATTGTCATTGAGTTTGAAGATGATTCTTAAGAAATGAAGATGCTAGATTGCAAAGTGACAACGACAATGTGAAATCTAGCTTTTTCCAATATTAAAAGGGGCATAACTCCTGACCTAATAGGCCGATATCAGCCATAATCGAAGTTGACCAAGATTTTATGGTAATAATTATTGTTATAAAGTTTGAAGATGATTACTTAAGAAATGAAGATGCTAGAGTGCAATCGTGGACGACGGACGGACGGCGGATTGTCGGACGGACGGACGGACAACGGACATTAATCAATTCTTATAGCTCATCTTAAGCACATGTGCTCAAGTGAGCTAAGAATTAATAGTTTCTTAGAAAAAAGCAATCAAGTGATTAGGACTAACTGCAGAAGTGCATGAAAGAACGATGAAAGAACGGTATAAATTATTTTTTATTTCTCATCTAACTTTCTTTTATAATGTCCAATTTTAAAGAAAGAAAGGCCTTTATATTTCTAACATTTCACGTGTTTCATGTTTCAACTTTTTTGTTACGTGTTCTGAGATATAGAAAGTAATTTTTCAAGGAAACGGCAAAAAAATCGGCAAAACGATGTTCATGGTTATTATTGCCCTTCGACAAATAACTTTATAATGAATGGTCCGATCATTAAAATCTGCATACCATTAGAACCGCATTGCATCACTCTAATAATACTGTCCTTTATGTTATTTTCAAAAATTAATAGTTTCTTAGAAAAAAACAATCAAATGATAGGGACTAACTGCAGAAATGCATGAAAGAACGGTTTAAATGAATTCTTATTTCTCATCTAACTTCCTTATAGGATATCCGATGTCCAATTTTAAAACCTAGGTCCATTAGAAAGGCTTTAAATTTCCAACATTTCACGTGTTTCATGTTTCAACTTTTCTTTTACGGGTTTTGAGATATAGAAAGTTATTTTTCAAGAAAACGGCATAAAATCGGCAAAACGATGTTCATGTCTAGTATGTCATGTTTGATCTTTTCAAATATTGCAAAATGTATATAATCCTGCACAACAAGAACTTAATATATACATTCTGTAAAAAAATCAAGTAGATCGGTCCAGACATGACGGCTGTAGAGCGCGTAAAAGCTTTTGTATCTTTTTTCAGCCCTGACGTCATGTGACGTCACATGAAGAAAAAAAATTCGACGATCAAAAGCGCTAAAGTCACTGTGCCTACTGTTAGAATTTCATGCTGCTAGCTCATCGGCAACCTGTTTCAATTTGAACCTCAAAGGAAGAAAAAAGTAGAATAATAATAACTAAATTTCATTCGTTGATACGAATGATAGGACTTTCTGCTACATTTGAACACTAAAAACGAAAAAAGTATAAGGATATCAAATTCCTTCCTTAAAATTGTTTTTTGTAGGGCCATAATTTCCATAAACTTTGAAAATAAACCGATTAACTTCGAGGATATCTCAAAAGTAAATGAAAATCAATTCTTTATTAATTTCATTTTATTTGGCCTATTCTATAAACTATGCAACAAAACAAAATTATTGAAATGCTTACAATTCGATTGTCACATAATTTGGTCTAGCTTGAAGTTATCAAGATATAAGCAATAATTGAACCTAAAATGGAAGTGACATTGTTCTATAGGATCAAATGCTGCACCTTCAGTAAGAATTAATGCAAATCAAACAAAGAATAAGGCATACAGGTATTAAAAACCGTTTAATTTCGACAAAAAAATAATACTTCGGCCTTATAAGGTCACATGACGCCATAGACGATCATCTCTCAGAATGTAAAGAAGACTTGAAGACATACTGAAATTTGACATCAATGCTTCTAATCTTGGATTAGCCATAAAACCTTTGTCTTTTTCGAATTTGGAAAAACGGACACCGATTGGCACTACTAGAGCGTAACATACACATTCTGTAAAATTTTGATGAAATCCGTCCAGAAATAATGGCTGTAGACCGCGTACAAACTTGTGAAGAAAACGTCAAGTTTGGTGTCACATGACGTCATAGACATAAGAATATCAATGAAATGAAAGAATCATTATCTTAAATATATGCAGTAGATTTGTCATGCCCCTGGGACCTTTGCAATATATCGATATTAACACAAATACAAGAGGAAGAAAAAAAGAATAAGAATAATAAAAAACATAACAAACCGAATAGGACTTTCTGCCAGTAGGCAGAAAGTCCTAATAAGAAAAAACATAACAAACCCAATAGTCTTTCTGCTTGAGCGCAGAAATGCCCTAATAACTAGACTTCGTTTGTCCACAAACGATATAGGGCTTTCTGCGCTTCAACTCATTAAGCCTGATCAGCTGAAAAGAATTTGTTCTAAAATTTAAAATTTTTTCTTGGGAAATTTTAATT
>CM037777.1:108980710-109030710 GCA_021229015.1 Solen grandis | reverse complement strand
CCGCTACTTTTAAAGCAGATGGCCTCTGAAAAAGTGTCCATAAACTCAAAACAAAGAATGCTTCTTCCTTTGGTCATGTTCCTTCACTTCTAAAAGAACTTCATACTACATACATGTTGTTTGCCCCATACACATGCTGTACAGATTTCTTATCTATACACAAAATACAGTATGGGCTTTCATGACTTAAAATTCCTGACAGGTATTTGAATATATATAATTTACTTTTGATATATAAGTTTCTAATAAAATCAAGCAGAGTTTCTTTAATATTCTACTTTCCATTTATGTATTCTCTGTAATTTGAAAGCAATTTCTGGCGTTACATAAAGAAGAATAGATGAACAGATAAAAGGATATAAGCATAATGAAGGCTGACATCCTCCAAAACCCTTAAAAATATGAAAAGGAATTACCTACAGAAACATTACACTTACATTTCCATACAAATTCCAAAGAGTCTCAATACTAAGAAATTTTTTAAGGCACACTCCATTTTCGAGGAACAGTTGAACAAAGTCAACACGGTCTTGAACCAAGGCTGTGAACATGGCGTCATACAGGTTGATATTCTGAAAGTAAATCACATTCAATGTATAACTGAAACCTCTGAGTCAAGTCAAATATTGGTATCTCCTTTATAACCCTTTCCTTCATATATATTCATACATTAATTTAATGAATTGATAAATATTAAAAGGTATATGAAACAATGGATTTTTTTTCTGTACAGACTGTGTACAATCTAAGCTACAATACTGTATACTGTGTAAGCATACAGAGGAGATGTCTATATGTGGTAAAGAATTCTACATAATACAAACTTTGTAAAAAATAAATAATATTAAAAGTAAAATAATAAATAATTTAAATACAGCTCAAACACATCTCATAATATCCTATCAATATAATAATTGTTCTTTATCATGTAAAAACATTAATATATCAAATTCTTATTGCAGTTACAATCATAGCACTGAACTCAACTCTGGGAGTATTTCTTAAAGCCTTATCTATGAGTCAGTTTGTCAGCATAAATGGAAGAGACAGGCTTCAAGCTTGTGCAAATACTCGATTTAATATGGCCAAATACTTTATTATTTCAATTGGTAACAAAACCTGGGATATTCAAATGATTTTGTAATGGTTAGGGTAAACTGAGATGGTAAACATTCAATTTTCTTTATGGCTTGGTATAATTACATGAATTATGTGTCATGCAACTACTTTATGTTTAGCACTCAGTTATGAAAATGAAACAATAAAAATAATGAAATACTCAACTAAAACCAAAATGATGGGGTAACAAATGGTAAATTATTCAATCAGTATTTATTAATTATCACATGGTGAGATGTAATACTCAAGTGACAAAAAAATGCCTCTCTGTTCCCCTGAGCATGTCTATTATGTGAACATGTGTGTATGTACCTTCCAGTATTGCCTGTTGTCAGGAGTAAAGATCTCGTCACGGGCGATGTCACACCTGTTCCATGCCAGGGCCAAGGACAGCTGAGCATTAGCATTGGTTTTGTTGGCTGAAATATACATCTTGTCACATGAAAAACAGGGTATCTCATTCACAAAAATTAATATTATATTGTTGTTTTCTACTTACCATAGTTTCAAACTGAGAAGCAGTAAGTTAAAAATTAACTTACAGATTTTCATGACTGTTGGCATATTGTATTCATGAATTACAAAAGAAAAACAAATTTTCATAGACAAGACTGAGTTCATTTGTGTTTTTTTATATGGAGGGAATCTTACACAAAAAACACAATTATATGAATTGTTTGAAGAATAGAAATATGCTGCATTCATATACAGTGGTCTTGCGATTCCTAAATGTGGCAATTCATTTAACACAAGAGATGACTCGAACTACAAGCTTGGTCCTTTGAATTAGACCTTCTTATTCTATATAGATATTACGGAGATTCTTCAAACATGCCATTTTGGATTCCTTGAGCTCCATTCCTGGTCCCTAGATAGTAATCCTACATAATTTCTGTGCAATTCTTTGAAGTCATTATGAAATCTATCTGTATGTCCTTGGCAACCTGGCCCGTTGACCACCTGTCAATGTGATTAACACCTTGACCTTGATGGCTTTGTATCTGTTTTCACACATTGTCAAACCTCTAGAAAGTAAGTAGGCAATTCGTAATGCCATGTAAAACATATTTTGCACCTCCTGATCATGTACCAACCTTTGACAGGTGCTCCTGATTAATAAACTGTCATTAAAATTAAAGGAACAAAACTTTGATTGCTTTTGAGAAAAGTAGATAGAAAAAAGGAATAAATCACAAACAAATCATAGCAAAATAGTTGGTGTTTATTCCTAGGATGTTAACATAATGCATAACGCCATATACAAAACTTAAGACAAAGGTTGTAAATCAAATGATCAGTAAATTAAAAAAACTTATTTTTTACTTTATTTTAACACGAAAGGCTTATATGTATACCCAGGGTATTTTTTCTAATGGCAAAACATATTTTACTTTTTAAATAAAAAGCTATACATAAAATAACTAATGAAAGAAAAAACAAATTAAGATATCAACAAATGTCAACATTAAATTTTGACATCTGAATGATTCCTTTGAATACGGCAATTTTTCAAGTTTTTTGCCGATCCATCCAGCCTCGAGGAATCACGAGACCACTGTTCACAGAAAACATTTGTATTTTGTTTTACTTCTTTCCTTTTTTTTTTTTAAATTCAATATTGATTAGGCCGTGAGAATGTAAAAAGCAGAATGCATACACATATGAAAATATTTTATATAAAAAAAATATTCATATAAAAGAACAAAAATATCATATAACTTAGGCTGGTGCATGAAATTAATTGCAGTTATTTCCAACGGGGTCCGTGGCTGTAACAAGGGGTACCATCCCCACCCACTAGGCACATACCTTTGAACAAGGCATACAAGACGGCCCTGTCCATATCTTTTGGTGTCTGCTTCACTCATCTTGTAGATGTTCACCTGTACACAGGACAACATGATAAGATTATCGCATTAATATATTCAAATTATCCGTAAACTGACCTTAACCCCAAATTAGCATATCCTTAACCTATATGCTTGTGGAAAGTCGATGAAATGAAAAAGCTATTGGATCCAAAATCTGTGTGCAACTGTTTAGATATGATATATATGCACATTTTTTCAATAAATAAAAACAATCTCAGACAGTCTGGCATACTGTCAATATCACTTAAAGAATAACTTTGCATGTATTTAGAAATCTTCTCATACAAAGAATGTGTATGGTTAAAAAATGTTAACAAAGTGAAATCTGGCATTCTATTTTTACATCAAGAGCCTGGGAGGCCATAAAAGATTCTTGCCTTAATGGGGTTCAAACCCACAACCTTCAGATCTTAAGTCATTTACTCTTCAGCATGTACTAGACTATGTCCCTCTTTTTTATAGGGATATTGTGAAGGGCATGTTTATAACTACTGTACCAGTCTGCGTGACCGAAGAACATCCTTCAGCTCACGAAGCAATTCATGAATTTTCCGCTCCATGTCATCCTTCTTCTTCCAGGCAAATTTGGTTCTTGCTACATTTTTCATGATTTCATCAAAGTCATCTGGGAATTTTGTATTGTCTTCACTGCAAAATTGTGAAGATATGATTTTTTTTTTTATTTTGCTTCATCATATTTATGTCAAAAGATATTTTATAACAATAACTTCACTGATGATAAACATGATATTGAAACATCTAAGATTGGTGATGTAAGAATAAATGGGAGAATTTATTCACAAATAGCTTAATTTCCCATATATCTGTGAATTACATTTGCTATTTGAAGTTTCAAAATTTTATTATTCCAGCTCTCACTTTGATACAAGCACTGGTCACACCATAGACAAAGAAGGAGTCAAAATAAACTAATTTGATTATTTTCCTCTTTTGAAAAAAAAAAATCATAAACATGTATAATCATTAGCACTAGCTACATTTCAACCATTAACAGAAGAAAACTCCTCCTTAAAGGAATGTTCATTATTTGCAGAGACTGGGTAGTAAAGATTATTTCTTAATATCTGTCACTGAGACAGCCTACAGGCAACACTGTAAATAAAATGGCCATTTATTCCATTGAAAATATCATATCTATGCAACCAATATTAATTGAATCAGCAAGAAATTTGCAAGATGATCAGATTTAAAACTGCTTGTTCATGCTGCAGCACCTCACTGCTTTCAGTCTAGCTTCAAATTGCCTCTTACTTTTTAAAATAAGTTATCAAACTAATAAAGAGATAAAACATTCTTTTTTAAGCAATATATACTTACTTGAAGGGATCCCTGGAAAGTTCATATCCAAAAGCAATGAAGTCAGCAGCCCGACTGGATCCCTCCAGCACCAGGACAGGTATGTTCACTTGCAGGGCCTGCCAGACAGTCGTCATGGTGTTCACCCCACCCTCCACAACCAACATCACCGTGGGAACATTCACACCTGCAACAGAGACACTGAGTCCTACACCTTCACTGCATCAAGACATACTCTGGTACATCATTACCAACAGCCAATTTCAGAGTGATCTGGGTTGCCAATGACCATTCCAGTACATGTATTAACAGAAATATTCAAATGATATTATCAGATTATCCAGTGACTGCCCTTGGATATGACCAATGACCTAGTTTGCACAAGGCAGCATGGGTTTGTTTGTGATACTTTTTTGTGAGCAGTTGATCTTGACATTACTTATTATTACAGTGGTTAATTAATAGTGTTTACTTTGTAAAATGCACTATACAGATAAGCTGATGAGGTTTCAGACTTAATATTCAAATTGTGGATCAAAAATAGCAAATATCGTAAAAGAATATTTGTATCAAAAATATCAGTGTCCTTGAACCTTCATTGTAATACCCAAAAGAAGGGAAAAATTCCATATTAGAATTGCCAGACCAAAAAACACCATTACATAGGACAATTACGCCATTCCCCTGTTTTGTAACAGCATAAAATATATATATCGTTTTTTTTTTTTTCAATCATAAGCATAGAGTAAGAAAGATTCAATCAATGTGCAAAAGGCCTGACTGGTAAACCCTATAGTGTTTTTTTCAAGTTAAATTATCAAAGACACTATTTTCTAAATAAAACTGTGCACTCTTGAGTTGGGATCTCCTCTTTTTGAGTCAAACCCAGTAATACTTTACAAATCTTGCAGCAGGGACTGGTGACTTACTCTGACACTGTGCCACACCCGTTTCAACTTTCTCCGAGATGTATCTCTCCAGCATGGAGCGGAACTCAATCTCGCCCCCAAACTTTCCCTCCTTGCCGTCATCAACCAGGACAAAGTGGGTGTGGTTATGGTCAAGCGGGACATCTTTCGGACGTGCGTCTGACAGATCCTCAAATGAGTAGGATGCTGGGAACAGGCCTGTATTCTGGGTCAAAATCATATGTATGAATATTTCATGATTGCTGTTTAGTTCGGTTACATCAATTTCTTTCAAGGCCTGTTTTTAGACAAGGTCAATACTGGCATATAGAGATAAAATCAAAACAAAAATATGCCCATTATATACTCATTCATATTATATCAACGATTCCTTATGATAATTCTTTCATGTTTTGATTGTTTATACTTATTTCTTTTTAAATCAAATGGGAAACATGTTCTTTCAACTTATACTAATCCTTCTCGATGGTTCCTGAATCAGACCAGTACTTTGTGCCTGAAAAAGTCTGTGGTCATGAAAGATTTGACCCACATCCTTTGGCTCCACAGTTATGTTTACTACTGCTAGAGGCAATGTCCTTTAAAAATTTACACTGTCATATGAGAAACTAACTTTGAATCATTTGTGATTTTGAAAAGACCATTTCACTCCGAAATGAGACACAAACTTACATAATCAACAAGAACTTCCCAAACATCAAATCTAGATGCTGGTGTAAAATTTCACACATTGTTCAATGGGAAATTAACATACACTTGAGATTTTTCCCCAGCCACTGATTGGTCAATTTCAATCAGCAAATTATACCAGGTATTGCCAATCCTCTGGTGAAATGGTCTATTCACCATTGAAAGATTTTTCAAACTTTCTGTTCATGAATATAAAAGCAGTTTATATGTTCACGAATATATAAATCCACCTATAAGAAAAGATCTGTTTAAATGAAAAATACCAAGGAAATGAAACTCAATTTTCTTACCAGGACTATATTGCTTACATTGTAAGAACTCTACATTCAGATTATGTAAATAAGACAGTTACCCCTTCCCCGTCTAGTGCCTCCCTGTTAGCAACAATACCCCATGAGGCAATTCCTATGGCAACCACAGAGCTGTTGTTACTCCCCGAGGCTAATAGGTGATCACGGACTGCTTCTCCGACAAACTGCATCACCCCCGTCCCTGTGCCGCCTGTGACTATCCACGCCCCTGGGAAGGGTAAACAAGAAACAAATTTAACATATACAAAGTGATCAACAAACTTACATAAACAGAAACCCACCTTACATTCAACATCTGATACATTGCCTTTTTTTTACTAGGGTTATCTCTTTGATTATTTTCTTTTAAAATTGGTGTATAGTGATCCCTTGATATATAGATAAATACACACATACTGGAAGATTTCGTAGGCACTTCAATAATTTTAGGGTCAATATGCAAAACATGTTACATAACACTTTTTAAAACAGAGCAGACCAAAGATCAAACAGCAAAAGCATGAGCTGTATGATCAGTATATCCTCTGTTTCCTTGTACAATATTGTAGCTCAGATCTACATAGTCTGTACAGCAAAGACAAATCCACTGCTTAATATGCCACTTAAATTTTCAATAAATTAGTATTGATCAAGTCATGAAAAAAAACATAAATATCCATGAAGTAAAGGGTCAAAATGTAGATTAGATTAAAATAATCAATAGTAGAAAATACTTTTTAGGACCTCTGGTACTTTGATACTTAAATTCATTAAATGATAATGACTTGAAGTCGCAATATAATCACTTTTTTTTTTATTCTGACAGGCACTGAAATAATTTGTATACTACTTTTATTTAATGCTTTTTCAGTGGATTATAGGGAAATATCAGTGAATTAAAAATGATAATTTCACTGTTTGAAACAGTGAATATTACCATTTTCATAATTTTCACTCTGGAACTTGAACCTGACCCTACATTATAAACTGATCGGAGCATCATTTGTGCTGGGTTTTACGCAAGAATGACATCATAAATAACGTCACGCAAATGAGGTAATCCCGACAATTTTGACGTCTTTTGTGAATTACACAGCTAATTTCTGGCCTTTAAAGCATTAAATAACAAGTAACTGGTGTTGTATGCAACACATAAAGTCCCCTACCGGCTCCACCTTGACTCAATATGGTAATCAATCCCATTTTTTGCCATATTTTCACTATTTCCGTTACCATAGCAACCACAATTTTAGTCGAAGAACAAAAATAAAATGACGTGCATAATCTACACATTGCCATCTAGTCATATAGCAAGTTTCATCAAGTAAGCTTGCTTAGTTATCGCGGGATCCCATTTTTGCCATATTTTCACTATTTCCGTTACCATAGCAACCACAATTTTAGTCGAAGAACAAAAATAAAATGACGTGCATAATCTACACATTGCCATCTAGTCATATACCAAGTTTCATCAAGTTAGCTTGCTTAGTTATTAAGTTATCGCGGGATCCAGATTTGAGCGGACAGACGGACGGACAGACGGACGGACGGACAGACGGAGGGCAAACCTATAGTCCCCTCCGGTGTGAACACCGGTAGGGGACTAAAAAGAAAAATTGTTTGTTTTGGTGAAAATTTGATGTATAATTTCATTCATGAACAGAAAAAGATGCATTGTCACTCATGGCTTTGCCACTCATGAAAATATCACTTTTTATATTCACTCAGTGAAATTATTAATCGATCTTACACCAAAACAAACAATTATCCTCTATTTCATTGATAAAACTCCTACTATTTGAGATTTTGTTTCACTAAAGACACCATATATTCAGCTGTGCTAAGTGCCCAATCTGCCAGAGGCCAATAGGTCCATCTCCTACATAGTCAGGCTTTAAATATAAGAGAAAACTGACAATCATGACTAGAATGTTGTACCTGTTGTGGTGGCTACATTGATGAGGCCCCTCTTGAAGACTGCCTTAAGACGAGAGTTGAGTTCAAATCTCTGGGCTCCCCCAGTAACAGAGATGATCAATTTGGGTATGGGGAGCTTCCACTGTTCAGTCATCAGGCTCCACACTGTCTCAAGATCCGTCGCTGGGCACAACCGAATATACTGTCGGATAACACAGCAGTTTTAGTTAAGTTTTCTTACAATCAGATACCTGTCATATATAAGCATTCTTGTGCATAACGTAAGACAGTTGAACGGTGTGCTCAACATTTCTTGCAAACTCTACTTTTCAAAGGAAAATGCAAAAGACTTAAGAATTGAATTAAAGATATGTGACCTGTAAACTTGTAAAGATGGTACATTTTAGTTGTAAATGGCATTAAAGAATTTATTTATCAAGCTATTTACAAATTGACAGTATTATGAGACTGGAGTTATAAGTTGTTGTTTTTTTTAGGTATTATAAAATGTATATGCCTATAAAGACAATACACCAAAGTGAAGAAAAACAAATGCCTAAAACAAAATATACAGGTCTATTACCATTAGATTACTAGCTATACTCATAATTCATAAATAAGAACTCACAGGTGAACTTTGAGTTTCCTGCCCAAAACCTTGGAACTGTATGACACCAAATGAGTCAGTGGGGAATGTCTCAGTATGCGTTTTTAAGTGCCATATCTCATGCTTGTCTTGAAGTTCAGCCTCAGATCGGATGGTCAGCCCCTTTATCTCGTGCCAGTCCACTGGCCTCCCACACAGACAGTAGCCACTGAAGTAAGACATTGATGTTTGGGTTTTAACTTCGACACACTGGTCAAAGGATCCGTCAAAAGACATGGCCACTAGAGGGTGGAGCCTGTTTTCCTTATATGTATTTAGAACAAATTCGAAAAATCTTCTTTTCCAAAAGTTATACTGGCTGGATTTTAAAGATTTTTTTCGCACAGATGTTCCTTCAGTCACTCTCTATCAGATTGTAAAAATTATTTGGATTAGTGAAAAAACATGGCCGCCAGGGGGCAGAGTTGGTTTTTCTTACAAGCATATAGTAAAGATTTAAAAAATCTTCTTGTCCAAAAGTACATACATGTATTGGATTACAAAGTTTTTTAAGCACAGATGTTCCTTGGGGTATCCCAGTCTTTCATGTAATAAAACAGCATTCATCACACCATTGGTCTTTCAGTTATATGTATGTCATTATCTCCATAATCTGATGAATAGTTTGAACCTTGACATATATTTTAACCCTTTACCTCATGAATATTCATGAACAAAATTATGATTTGACGAATATTAATTTACTGAGCTTAAAATGATTTATGAAATACATGTGTAATTGAGTTTTCTTTGCCACACAATCTGTGTAGAAACTTCACTACAATACTGTATGAGCAAACAGAGGAGATCCAGATCAGAGAGCTCCACAAGGAGCCATCTGATCTGGGTCTGCTCTGTTTATAGGAGCGGCCTGATCAGGGTCTCCTGTTTGCCAATGCGTCAAATTGAGTCTTAAATCTAAAGGGTTAAGCATATCCAACTAAAACCACAATAAAAAGGCCAATATATAAATAATGATAACAAAAATGGATGAAGTGTGAGTGTCAGATGCTGGCTTTTCTATACACTTTCAAAATTTGCTGTTCTCCAAATTTTGGAAAATATTTTTAACTCTCTTTGTAAATAGTTCTTAATCAAAGAACCTTCTCCCCAATTCTGAGGCAACTAATGCAAAATTCCAATAGCTTTATCATAAGACTGCCATGTACCAAGCCTTTAATCATGCACTATCATCATAAGACTGCCATGTACCAAGCCTTTAATCATGCACTATCAGCATAAAGACTACCAACCTTTAATCCCTTAGAAACAATTCAACACAATATACATAACATTGCCATAAAGACATAGCAATACATGTTTATATTCAATGTTATTAAAGCATTGATTAATGTGTTCAAACACTGAATACCATGATAACTTTTTTTCTAGACTGTCAATTTTTTACATTAACCCTTTCCCTCATAGAGGATACCATGAAAAGACCTATGCGAACAGCATAAAACCAGATCAGCCTGCAAGTAACTCGCAGGCTGATCAGGTTTTATGCTGTTCGCTGCTCCTCAGTGGTCTGGAAATGAGGATTTTGTAATTAAATTTGGTAAGGTTTAACTGTGGTTTTCTGCAGATCAGGCTTTATGTGGTGCCTACTGAGTGCGTCAAAATGAGTCTATATGAGGGAAAGGGTTAAGGAACATCAGATAAAACTGGCATGAGTCAAATACATTTTACCGACATATTTTCTATAAGTTTTTCTGTCCATGACTGATATTTTTTATGATGTCACTGTGGATATCAATAGGATTAAATTTGCTTAACAATTTTTTTTTTAAAATTTTAAAATTTTAATTTCTAATTCAATCGTTTTTACTTAAAAACATAATCTCATATCACCACTCATGTAAGCCTTTCATCATTTGAAACAGCACGATGTTGAATTTGCTGACCCAAATTGATTTTTTTTGTATCCTTCACTACATGTTTTGGTTTAACGCTTTACTTCAAAGAGACTCATATTGATACATTGGCAAACAGAGGAGACCCAGATCAGAGGGCTCCTATAGGAATAATCTGATCAGGGTCTCCTCTGTTTGTTCATACAATTTTGTATTTAGTTTCTGCACAGTCTGTGTTGCAAAGAAAAATCTATTATTTTATATGCAATTTAAGGTAAGATATCTAATATTTCTGCTACTTCTGTTACAAGGTTTCATTAGGGCATCTTGCTTATTTTGGAAGAGGTTAAGTGGTCCAAAATGTGGCAGAACCATTACAGGTATCTTACCTTAAAGTTCAGTCAATTATATTCATCAAGTTATAAATTTGCATATGAATATTTATGAGGTAAAGGGTTTACAAGAATTAACCATTACCTCATGAATATCATGTACAATCTTGTGACTTGAATAATGATTGACTGAACATTAAATGGTTTATGAGACAATGGATTTTCTCTTTACAATAGCAGGTTGTGTACCGTAGATTCTTAGCTACAAGATTATATGAGCAAACAGAGGAGACCCTGATCAGATTGCTCCTGTCTAATCTGAGTCATCTCTGTTTGCTAAGGCATCACAACACATTCTTTTTTTTCTTACAATCCATGATTTTCAACTGGCAGAATCCTAACTTTACATTGTTTGTCATATAGATCTTGACTACAATGAGGACAGGTAATGTACAAATTTAATTATGATACTATGCCTCAAGAATACTTAAGTACCGAAATGCAAATTTGACAGTTTATTGGTATATGAACTACAACAGACTGTACAAAGTGTACAAAGTGAGTGGATGCAGTCCAAAGGACTTGATATTCAATCCTTTTGGTAAAATTGAAGACATTAAAATTAATGATATCATGACTTCTTATCATATGACATAACATGCAATATGATTTATCTAATGAAGTTCATTATGTGTACATTGAAAAATGCAATTGAAATAAACAGAGTTTAGTATGTTTAGTGGATAGATATGAAGGTTATATACAAAATCAAGACATACTCACTCATTTGACTTATCTCTTAAGTAGACACTGCACTCTCTCTGCTTAATTCCGCTTCTTTGTACAAACTTTGCTAAGTTTTCCTAAAGAAAAAATAGAGAAATGATATGAGTGGATTTCCTTATTTGAAGACTGTCCCCTATTTCATGAGTGGTCACAACAAAGATCTTTTCACAAGTGGTAAGGTTATATGTGAAAAATCACTTTTCTTTGACTACCATATATGAATTTCAAGCAAATCTATACCTTTTCTCCATATTACCTTACCTAAAGTTCCTTCATTTGCTTGAAACATTCCCTATGAAAAGCCTCAAACATACTATGTAACATAATTTGATTTTAAACCCATTAAGTCTAGGCAATGTATACTGAAACTACAGTGATTGTACAGAAATATTTCTTCACATGAAAATATTTTTAAATAAAAAATATCTATCATCTACAGCAATGTGTTATCAGGCACTTTTGTTTTGATACCCTTTGGCTACGTTGTTCAAATATTTGCATGATTACAGTTAAAATAAAGATTATAATAAATCTGTCATCATCATCATCATCATCACCTGAACTTATGAAGAAGAACATCTCACCTCATCCATCTCCTCCAAGGTTTTCTGTTTCTCTGCTGACATGTCAGCCTTCACCTTGTAGGGTTTCTTCACTATAGGGGCAGTCAGACTGACCAAACTGCGGGATATCACCCCTTTCTGTCTCTCATTCACCTCACTTATACCGTTCCCTGCCACACTCTGCCCTTCCCCCTGATAGGCTTCATTACTGACACCTCTCCTTACACTCGTACTACCAGCCATAGAATCTACCCCTTTCTTTTTCCCTTTCCTCTTCCTTCTCTTTTTGAGATTTTCACTGTCCATTGGATATGTGTCATTTTTAGAGTCTCTCTCTACAGACAGGTCACTCCTCTTTTTCAAGATGCCTGACCTATTTTCTGTAGTTGAGTAATTTATATCTGATGTATTGTGTCGTCTTAGCTCATAATAGTCACTGCCTTCTCTTTCAGACTCGTCCTTTCGTTTTAATCTAAAAAAAATATTAATTTTACTTTGGATATCAAGTATTATCTCAAAAAATCATAGTCTATTTTCTAAACAAAAATAACATTACTGAGTTTATTTCTTTTGCCCTCAAATTAACCCTGATAACTATTTTACATCTTAATTTCACAGTTATATTAATTGATGGTATTATAAGCATGTTAAAATATAGATTTGGAGTTTAAAAGAGCAATGAGTTGTATTAGAATCTGTGTCATAAAAGGGCATGTTATAGTGGATTTACACTGTAAAATGATCAAACATACTTCCTAACTGGGCTGTTGTGTGAACCCATCTGCACCCGTGGCATAGGGGGAAGTTTCTGCTGCTGACGGGAATGACTCGGACTTTCCTCTCCATAGTCAAACGAAAACTGGCTTGTCCGGCCATCAACATCATCTGGGTATGCCTGTAAGGTGTCAGGTAAGGTATGATTATATATGTTGTTAAAACAACCATGAATAGCTAAGATACTTACGGTTATTAGTAGTAATATCTAATGCTAACCCTTAACATGCTAAATATCTAAAATGGACTTGTCCATTTTTCAGTTTAGACAGATCCATTAATTGATTATGGGGGTGCTTATTTAAAATTTACTGACTGAATGGCAAATTGTGCGGGTCATGATCAACCTGCATGGATGTGCAGGCTGATCTTGGTCAGCACTGGTCGCAAAGGCAGAGTCAATTGCCTCCAGCATGGTAAGGGATAAAACATGGGTTGACAGAACTTATTTACCCATGTTTCAACAACACATTAGGTCTTCATCAGGTTGATAAGGTTATAATAGTTCACCAACCTGGGACAATATTTGTGCTCCCATAAAGTTTGAAACAGTTGGAGTTACAGAAGCTACCATTATAAAATCTTTAAAAATATAACTACAATCACCAATATCTTATTTTTCAATTAATAATGGAATGTAAAACTGTAGGTTTAATTTTTTTTTAAATCAATATAATTTGTGTAAATAAAGCATACAAACAAGAGTGTCGCTGAGTCGGGGTGATATATGCCTGAAGGCAAATTCATATGTTGGTATCACTGTACATATATTAAATATTGTTTTTAATATGGGGATGTAGTTTTGTTAGTGTTGCAAAGGTCATGGATGATGAGCTTTCATAAATGTAGAGAAAAAATATGCAATTAGTTAAGATCTCAATAACTTATTTTATTATTAGTAATAGATAAGAAATGAACTTATCAATTAACTCTTTCATAAATTAGTTGATTGTTACCAAAATAGAAATTGACTGTATTTTGATATCTTATCCTTGCATATTAAAATTAATCAATACATCAAGTCTTTCAAAAGATAATGGATAGAAGCAGACATTTAACATAAAATTTGACTAAAATTATAATAACAATAAAAGATCCCCAGGGCAATATAAGCCTGAAGGCAAATTCATATGAGGGTATCATAGTACAAAGATAGTACAAAGGAGTTAAGTACTGTTTTTTTTTAATGAGAGGAAGCAGTTTTTTTCTTTTTTTTTTTTTTTTTTTGCAAATGTCACAGATGATGATCTTTCATTAATGTGAAGAAAAAAATATATAATCAGTAACAGAAGCTAAATTAAGCTATCAATTAACACTATCATAAATTAGTAGATTGAAACCAAAATCAAACTTCACCTGTATTTTGATATCATACACTTGCATACTAAAAATAAATTCAATAGATGAAGTCTTCCAAAAGTTATTGCGAGAAAATAGTCATTTCACATAAAAGTTGCTTACTAAGGGCACATAACTCTAAAACAAATCTGTGAATTGTAACCAATATTGAACTTTACCTGCATTTTAATATAATATACCCAGTACTTGCATACCATATATGAATTCAATACATGTAGTCTTTCAAAAGTTATTGCGAGGAAACAGTCATTTCACATAAAATTTGTTTAAAAGGGTGCATAACCCTCTAAAGAATCAGTGAATTGTAACCAAAAACAAACTTGACCTTTATTTTAATAATGATTTCAATACACAAAGTCTTTCAAAAGTTACTGCACGGGAATAAAATGTCTTCGGACAGACAGACGGACTGACAGACAGCACCAGGGTTCAACAAAACTTTTTCAATCACTGGACCAGTAGCCCAGTAGCACAGAGAATTGACTAGACCTGACTTAATTTGAACTGGACCAAACTTTTTTGAGATAAACCCTGTATTACAATACATTTAACATCACTTAATAGTTATGCTCCTGTTGTATACCATGTATATATTGAGGGATACACAGTCATATAATATTTTGAATAAAAAATAAAGATAAAATATGTAATTAACTTTTTTCTTTCATTAAACTGTTTCAACTTTTATTAAAGAACACCACTAGCATTTTAGACAACATATCAGCTCTATGGGTACATGAACAACGTCATCTGTTCTAAAAATCTTATGTTGCTTAATTTTCAACATTGTTGAACGCACAATGTCTATTTAACCTGAACAGTCCATATTAAAACAGTCTCTGCACTGACTGGTCAACTAATTTATTATAAGAGCTAACATTGTGATTGTTTATTTCTTATCTGCAATGCTGATTCATTGTGACTTTTTATGTCATCAATTTTAAAATTGTCAGTATGGTACCCTGAATAAATCTACCCCCCAGTCTCAAATTTCCTGCAATGCATACAGTAAAGCACATCACACTGCTTTAATCATCGTGTCCTAGCCACGGGAAATCATCTTTCCATTTTGCACAAAATTGGGGTTTGAGCTTTTGTTTTTCATACTCTTTTTGATTCCTCATTTCCCTTACATTTATTTGAAATTTTGCTATACTTTTATTTGTCGAAACTAAAATTTAAATAGGTCCATACGTAATATAAACGAGAAACATACGTCTGCTCGATTGTAACATATACAAATAAACAAATACAGAAAATGGTGCAGTGTAACATTTGGGAAACCAGAATTTGTCTCCTTTTAGATATAAATTTTTTTATTTTATCTACCATAACAACACTCAAACTCATAAGACAAAGGAAAGATAGTAATCACAGGCAACAAATTCAAACATTGCTTTTATTTCAATGATCAAACACATTTTTCAATCATTTAGAGCATGCCGACAGAGCAAGTGCCCGTTTGCAATGCATCAACAGCCAATCAAATAGCAGTACTTAATTTATTAACAAAATTCTAAAAATAAACTTGGGTTTTCCAAACTCGGATAACTAAAGCAAATGAAATTACATGTCAAAATCGATTTTTTTCATCAGAAATATATGTTGTTAATTAAAGGCATGAATAGAAGGGGCAAATAATGAGTAATTGGTGGATTTTTAACTAGACCAATCGGACCAGTTACTTGTGGGCTTTACTAGACCGGAATGACTGTCTACTAGACAATGTCGTTCGGTCATAGGTTAATGGCGAACCCTGAGCACCATACCATAATATGTCCTGTCATTCCATGGGCGTTAGGCATATAAAAATGCAGTGCTCCAGCTAGGCTGAAATGGCAGGGTGCCGCGCCCTGGTGCCTTTGATATACGCCCTGTTGCCTTTGATCTTTGCCCTGCCCCTTTCAGACAGTACCCTGCTTTGCCTTTGTCGGTAAAAGTTTTTCCCCATACTGTTTTCCAATCTCCAAGCAGAGTTGTAGTTCGTTCCTCACATAACATCTCTGCAATGGGCTCAATGACAAGAATCTTGTCAAAACAGAAAGCACTCATTTAACGCAAATTTTAGTGTATTTTACGGATCAAAAGTATAGAAACATTGAATAAATATTTTTGAATCATCATAAAACGTGTGTAAAATATTAATTTCAGTTGTTATTATCGTAACTATTTTCTGCCTTATTTCGCTGATGGGAACAATCCGCAAATGCTCGTCTGCAAATGCAAATATTTACAGATTCAGCCAGATATCGTAAATTAAAGCCAGCTTTTTATTTTCATAATTTGTAATTTAAATGACCATTTCGATCAGGATCAGTGATGCTATTTATATATTTTCACAGTTTAAGGAGCCTATCTAGTCGTCCTTCAAATTAAATATTTGAACAACGGTCTGGATGATGTCATTTATTTGGAACTACTTTCTGAGCCCACCACAGAGGTGAATGTAATGTAAGCCGATGTGTAAGAGAGTGACTGTTTTCCTAAAGCCTCAACTCTCGGCATCCTTTGATTTTGCCGACAAACCTTAACGTGTGTGTGTGTAACACAGACACGCAATGTTCAAAGTCGGTGTCAATCAACCGGCACAAGCAATGATTAACAGTCGGCTATTTAGTAATAAGTATCAACATAATTATGTGTAGATATTTGGCACTTAAAGGTAAATATTAATTGCATTTATTATGAAGGTAAGTATTATTGTCTACTACCTACACCGCGCATTCTTTTGAAATCCAAGTATGACGAAGTGGAAAACATGCCCTAGTCCAGCCAACAGATTAATAACAAACATTCTAAAGATTATTCTCTCCAAAGACTCAACTTATCTTAGGCAAATCAGTGTCAACAATTCAAAAGTCAGGTTAGTCTTTTGCAGACAGACAAAAACTTGACTGACGAAAAATTCCATTTTTCCAAAAATATCAACCAATGAAATGGCCCGATAAAATTTTTATGTTCAGAGAGGCAGATAATTGTCATAATTATTTTTATCATTAATGTTTAATTTATCTGTCTCTAGAGATTAATCATATTAAAAGCATAAATTATTACAGTTTTTAACTATGTTTACTTCCAGTATGTTCGAGAAAATCATTTAAAAACTGATAAATTGTTTTTTATTTTTTTTTAATAAAGGTTGGCTTTAAACTTACAATATTTATGATCATAGGGTAAAGTGAAGTGGGTGGGGTAATGCACTGAGATAAGTTTGCATTATTATTATTAGATTCTATTTATTTATTTTTTTCAATAAAAATATCAGATCTAAATTTAAAAAAAATATGATATTTAGAGATTAGCATAAAAGTTCCCATTATTATGTTTATCAAAACGGAATTTCATTTTCAAGTTATTACAATTTTAATCTGAGTCTCTACATAACCAATTCAACTTTGAAAAGATATTACCTGTATTGTTAATTATCCTGTCAGAATGGATAATGCATGTCTACATAAACAATTCCAGACTTATACCTTTTATTTGGATTACTTTCAATGTTATAGAGAAAGCTTCATATTTTGAATTTAATTATATTTTCTGAAAAAGAAATGCTCTTTTCTTTTATCAATTACCATACAACTGCCCTTTTAGATCAACTAACTATGCCTTTTTTCATGTCCTGGGGTGGGGAAGAGCACTATGGAGTCATCAAAATGGGGGCCTCTCTATGGTATACATATTAAGAAATTAATAACAAAATTTAACTGGGATCCATGACTTTCTGAGGAGACTTGGACGCCCGTTGTCAACATTTTTCCATCAATATGCAACTGAAATGTGAGTTTCATTGGCATTTTTCTTTTTTACATTTGGTAAAGATGACCAGAAAAAGCAACCTTACAATAATAAGATTAGTGATCAAGTGTTCTTGAAACAAATTCCATTTTTTAAACTCTGCAAAAAATATTTCCAAGCATCTTATCAAATCTGCACATAAATGCAAAAGCACTTTTTTTCTCTTATGTATACTTTCCTCTTCTATTAGTTTTATCAATTCCTTTAGGTAACATTCAATAACTTATTTTGTTATCCTTTGATTCTAAAAAAGAACTTAATTATCTACATGTTAAGATATGCATTTTCTGTTTGTTTATAAAAAATCTTACATGTATGATGCTGAGAGATTTTAATATACATATATGTGAACTCTTTGTAAGATTGTCAGTGGGATGCTTCCCCAACCCACCGCTATCTAAGAACAGGGATAATAAAATGAAAATCTTGATATCAAAAAACTGGAAAAAGAACAAAAATTCCAACCAGGAAATCCCCTAGAGGCCTTATTTAAAGTCTTAATTTGAACAATTTTCCAGGGGGAAATCCCCCAAACCCCCTACAAAACCCTCCCCCTTCCCATCGCTTTGCGAATCGGATGCCCCTTTGGGCCACTAGCACCCTGCCCTTTTCAAATCCTGGCTGGAGCACTGAAAATGCAATCCTCGTTTCCCTGACTTTGAGACAGTTTTGCTGACAAATAATAGCTAGAAATACAGTAATTAGGAAATACTACAGTTTATTTCCACTGTTGTAGATTTACTGATTTTCTATCTAAGAAAAAGAAGGGTTGATACTGGACAAGGAAGTCAAGACACTCACGCTAGAATGGTGTGGGGGCCTGGCCACTCCAGGATCTAATATCAACCTCCGATCCATCTGCTCTGTAAAGAAATCTTATGCGCATTAAGTCTTTATCATCAAGAAATTGTATACTAAGGCCATCATTAAAAAAATGTTTGCAGTTGCACTAGCCGCATTTTTTTTTTCAATGGGTAGGTAGGGACTGTCTTTTTTTAAACAATAAGTAAAACTACCAGAAAGAAAGGCATCTCAAGGTTTAAAAACACAAGTAGGGGGCCTTTTGGTAAGTCAGTCACACAACTGCAAACTAGCAATTATTTTAATAATGGCCTTCTGCAGTAAGTATCAACAGGGATTTACCGGACGCAGGATCCTGCGTCCATATACGCATGAATCACAGACTGTACGCACCGAAAAATAAAGTCTGCGTCCATGTGTACGCACGAATTGTCCAGAATATCTGTGCCAATTCATTATCAAATGTCTTCGTAAATCTCTTGGAATTTCCAACGCTATATTTAACTAGTTAAATTTACAAGCCAATCACTGTGCCTTTTAAAATTAGCGTCCAATCATTGAACGCTTCCGCTCACATGTCTTATCAAAGTTAAGCATGGCAAACACAAACTGACTTAAGAAGTTTATGGGGCAAAAGAAAAGATCGCGATGACGAGAAACATGAAAATTTATTGTCAACTGGTCACCCTGATTACAGTTACAATCTTCCTCAAAATCAAAACGTGAGCAGAAATTTCAGTATATGGCTTGAAAAATTTAAATGGCTACAGTTCCGTGACGAAGGCATGTACGTATTGTAATACCTGCATTTCGGCGAAAAGCTCATCAAATCCCTTTACAGAGGGTTGCATAAACTTTCAAAACTCCTTATTAATTCGTCATCAAGACACTGATGTCTACATGAACAGCTTACAAGTCTTAAATATGCGTTCAAATTTCGCAACCGCTATTAAAGCTGATCACGATCAAAGCGTTGAAAATACTGTTAGTGAACTCAATGATTATGTGATTCAGTTGCAGACGGTGTATAACAGAATTTTGAATATCCAGATATTTTTGTTTTCTACAAGGAATACTTGTTAAGGATGCTTGAAATGACCCCTATCAAATTTTAATGTGAATTCTCAAAATTTGCACTTATTAAATTTAATAAATTTCTCAATTTTAAGGATCTGGAATACATACTTTTAGTTAAAGATAATGGCTTTGGTATAGTAACAACACATCTGCGCAGAAAAAAAAAAGTTTTAAAATTTACTTTAACATTCCATGCCCTCAAAGTCGCAAGACTTATAACTCTTCTGGAAAATAGCTAGTGATCCTTAGCAAATTTTGAGTAGTATATTTTGGTGAGGTTAAATAGCTTGGACCCCCTGAAATTAATGATGGACCCCTGTTTTTAAGGATCCTGAGTCCAGTGGACCCCTGAAAATCAAAAGTAGTGTAAATCCCTGTATCAATAATAATGGCATGATCATAATTAAAATAAATGACAACATCTGTCATATACAAGTGCTATGTGATCAAAATTCAAAATAAATATCAAAACTACATTCTCATATTTGATATTTGAAAGTATGAGAAAATTATCAAAGCAAAACAAAATGTACAAATATTTTATTTAATCTATTTTTTTTAAATATAAACTGAATTAATTTTAGTTTGACTGTCAGTATTTAAACATTTTCCATTTATAATCCAGCAACCCCTATAAAACAGATTATTAATGAAGAAATACCTCTTCTACTTCCTGATCCAGGAGAGGTAACTGGTGATGTCACGGCACTTGGTAAGACCTCTAGATTGTCAAGAGTTCTCTCAGAGGATATACTGAGCTCACGTCGTCTTCCAATAACCTCATATTCATTCATTGCAGGTTACTCAGAATATCTGTATAAACATAAGGATATCTTAATATTTATCTAGATATCTTTACAATTATCAGGATAAATTTACAATTATCTGGATATAAGCATGATTATCAGAATATCTATTGCCTTATCAAAACACCCAAAGTTCCAACAAATCAGTGTTTAAATCTAGCTTTATATCCCTAATGTTTAATCCAAAACTTATTATTTAGTAAAAGAAGGCTAATTTTGACCACTCCTTTCAAATATACAGATAACTATCAAATCAGATAATCAATGCACTCATTAAGAACGAAATCTCAATTCTTGCTATTTTGACAAATAGATGGGACACCTTGAACTTTCGGTCCTTTGATCAAATAAATGATATAACTACAGTAACTTTCTATTTCTTAATAAACACGAGGGCTTACAAGATAAACTATTTGTGTGCATATTTTTTAATAGGTTATTTAATAACTCTGCATATATAAACATGAAGCACTTAGTACTTAGGCTTCACAGAGCATAGCACTGCAGCACATTGTCTCATCATTGTTAAGTACACGTTTTACTACGCCGTGCGATTGACTTTGACTTTTCCAATAATTTTACATAGAAAAAACTGCGACCGTTCTCACTCTTACAGTAGAAAAAGAAAACATTGTGTAGGCCAACCAGTACGTAGCTCCGCCCCTTGACTTTACCTGGTTATTGATTTTTGCTCAGTCGACTCGCGATGGAAGTGTCGGACGAGACGGACTTTAAAATGGCTACGTTCTTAGACCATGATGACAAGTACAAATATCACGCTCCGTTTGACAGTAACTATGCCACGCTGCTTTTGCTGTGTTTTATGAATTCAAGACACAAAACACTTTTGCTAAAACATCCTGAATTTAAGTGCCACCTATTTCGTTTGGAACTACATAGTTGTCTATTTAAACGCAGTCATTATTTCCTCGCAAGATTACACGTGACACATATGTACCAGCAGTCAATTCCTAATTCTGCGAGTTATAAAACTGCAATGTGTCAACACCGGTCTGAATGAAGTCTATTGATGTCACAGTCTCTATTTATAGATTGATAAAACTGTGCACTTGATTCCTCTCGCTAAGGAGGTTGTGGTTTATATTCTTCAACCGAAGCCACATTCTATCTGACAGGCGATAAGGTTGAATGTTTGTTGAAGTGTAAAGTGGAGAAAAGTCTAAAGTCAATCGCATGGCGCAGTAATCTGACACCAGAAAGACCGAAAAGAATTACTTTTTTCCTATTTACATATAACTTGGTGTAAAAATGTTACAAAATTTTCCTTGTGCAGCCCGTGCTTAATATCTACCATGTACTTTTTTCTTCTCGGTCAGTATAATCAAGTATTGCACATGCCAAAAAGAAGAAAAAGGAATTGTAATTAAAAAAGTTGACAGAAGAGCTTTCACGAGCAGTCGGTATGCTGGCAGAAAGGAATTCTGTTCATCAGGTAAGCTTAAAATTTATATATATTTGAAACATAATGAAATTATAGTTCAACTTGCAATTATACTCGGGTAGGGTATTACCGGTGGTCGTATATTACCGGGGTATTCACAAATAAGAAGAATATTGGTTTCATGAATTCTGGCCCAATATCACCTGTATACTAAAAGTAAACACATACTGTGTGCTATCTGTCAAAACTTTAAAACCTTAGGTATGAGCTATTTCCAAGTGAGAATTTGCATTTCTTCAAAAATGCCCTTTTAACAACCAAAATTCTATGGAAATATAACATATTTTGTACCGGACTTATTTCGAAACAATAATTAAAAAATAAATATATACAACATAATTAAAAATCATTCTAAATGTTGCAGGACAGCATAATGAACGTCACAGAAAAATTATTATGATGATATTTGATTTAAAAAGATTACTAGAGGTGAAGTTTATAAATGCATTGGTAATACCCTACCAAGAAATTTCTGAAATATATTACGTAGTGTTTACATTGTCAATATTTTTATCAAAGAGAAATTGTTCTAGAGAAGTGACAATCATTTACTTTATCAATGAAATGTTGAGGAATACTGAAAGATAAATTTTTCATGTGTGTGCTTCTTCTTCTATTTGTAACTTATTTCTGAAAGCTAAATACCACGGTAATACAACCCACCAGGATATAATAGCATGACAAAAGAAAAAAGTAAATGGAGAATTAAATGGGATTTATTACAGTTTAACTACTTAATATTTACATTATATGTGACTTACATTGAACTGATTGTATTTATTTATCTTATATTCATCCTGATTTTATTTTTTTATCTTGTATTCATCCTGAATCTAAAATATTATTTAGTTGCTGTGTGTTTCTTCAATTTTCCATGTTTGAATTTTTAATGATGTGGTCTAATTACCTTAGCCTAGGATACCTTGTGTCATCATTGTACTACCCATACAATAAATTGATGACTGAGAGATATTTTCAGAACAATTAAAAAACGTGAATGAAGGCATAGAATTGATGAAGAAAAAAAAATATTTTTCGTTGTTTACCGTTGTCAGTATGCCGCTTACATCATTAACCCACGCGGTCGCTTATATCATTAAGAAAATGAGACAAGTTTATACTGCGGATATTTTCCAAATGGATGACTTGCAGTTTTTGGGGGTGTTTTTTTTTTCTCCAGTTTATAAGCAAACACGCTTTTTTAGTGTCCTTTAGCTTCAGTACTTCTATAAAAAATTAATATATATCTTCTAGTCAATTGAAACATTTATTTGATATATTAACATACGGATGTAGTCATAATTTTCCATTATTTTATAGGTTTAAAAAAGCAAAAGGGACTGACGTGCGATATGTAGAATAAATGTTGAACAATCAGTTTCTTACATCATTTAGAGTTTTTGAAAGTAATGTAATGCAACATATATCTAAAAGCAGTGGCGTAGCTGCCTGTACGCCGAATACGCACGTGCGTACAAATCGTTCTTAAAGTGAGAAAAAAAAAATTAATGCGAAAAATGATATAAAATGAGTGCTAACCCGGGTAAGGACACATACGATCTTTTTGAGAAATGCAAGGATTAAAATTTGAAAAAAAAAACTGTTTTTTTTTACATTAGGTTGATATACTTCTGTTCACTCTCTTGGTTTTTTTTAACAAGATTGACTCCCTTGTCAGTCCCTGGAGAACAGACGAAATGATGCTAAATTAATGTTTTACAAAATTATATATACGCTGCAGGTGTATGATCCAAAACTTACGCAACCTAGTGTGTGAGTGCATCGATGTTGCGATATCTTAATTCTTTTGCCGTGATGTAAATTCTGTTACACACACCACAGGGACTTGTTCCTATATGTTTTATGAAAATCCTACGGTTATTTACAAAAAAAAAAAAAGAAGACATACAGGAGCAAGTCCCTGTGCATCGATTTAATCTTGCGATTTTATTTTCCTTTGAATGACCATATCATCCTGTATCTTTCATTAAACTTACTTAGTAGTACCGATATTTGAATTAGTATAGGGAATATTTTACAAAATTATGAACTTGTGTGATATGTGTTAACGTGTTTTTTTTACTTCTGATTCACATTGTTAATATTTGCAATAGTAACAAGTGCATTTTTTCTCTTTCTCTTTTATTTTCACATTACATAAACGTATTTTTTGACAAACATAAGATTATATTGAATGACACAATTTCATACGAACGTTTATAACCTTATCGCAAGTATTACTTAGTACTATGGTTAACTTTCATTCACTTTAGGCTGTTTTACTCACTTTGCCGATTAAGGTGGTACATCCATCATTAAATTATACATGTAGTCATGGTCCTTCAAATGCGTAAAACAGATTTTAGTGTTGATGCAAGGAGGCTCCTTTGCTCAAAGTCTATAAAGGACTTGCATGACTATGAAATTCCCGCGATCACTTGATGGACCATGATCACAATTTAATGACAGAAGGATTACCTTAAACAGTACGATATTTTTTTGTTCGTAATAAATACATTGGATTATTTTTCGCATCTTTACAAATTTATCAGGTTAAGTAAAAATTATACGAATGCGTACCCCAGGGAGTATATCATGACTGCCGTCTTTGCAAGTGTTTGTAGAGCCAGATTCGTGTCCTACCGTCGCGATATATTTATGCAGATTCCATGTACATTTCAGTCGAACGACAGATTATGGTATGACGCTGTCCGCCCGTCTGTCCGTAGACAATTCGTTTCCGCGCTGTAATTTTTGAAAGACGTCATGTATTGTATTCATTTTGGTATGCAAGTATATCATATCAAAACACGAGCTGATGTCGATTTTGGGTTACAATCCACTGATTCGCTACAGAGTTGTGCGTCCTTTACAGGCTAATTTTATGTGAACTGACCGTTTCCGTGCAGTAACTTTTGAAAGAATGCAAGTACGTAATGTCAAGTCAAGTTTTGTTTAGGTAAATATTTTAAACAAGAAAATTTTGTTTTTCTTTATTGCTACTTTCCACTGATTTATGATATAATTATTCATCAATAAGTTATATTATTAATAAAAGATAAGTTATTATTGAGCTCAAAACTAATTATATATTTTTTCTCCACATTTACAAAAGATCATCAGCAATGATTTTAAACTGCTTCCTCATATTTAAACTATGATAGTCTCACATGAATCTGCCTCCTGGCGTATATTGCTCCGCCTCAACGGCGCTCTTGTTCTATTTGTTTACATTTGCAGTTACTTGTCGAGAGAGGCCATTACTTTTACTCGCACATTTTGTACTTACAAAACTAGCGTTAACTCATTTTTTATTATTAATTACATATTCCTACGTTTATTTACACTGATTCACCCAACTGTGGCGGTACAGTAGACTTGCTGGTAAGCTAACAGTGAAAGGGCAACAACCTATGCAGCAATCCAACCACACATAATTGTGTTCAAAACAGTTTTCAGCATATCTTACATGGATAAGTTACTTTCCACTTATGAAATATTTTCAAATGATACAACTATTTACAATTTGTCCTACTAAATCCCGCTTGTGGGGTCGTTTGGGGTCAATACAAAGAAGAACAACTGAAGATGTTGTAAAGGGGTTATCCACTGGCTATCACTCTCTCCTGTAATCATTAATTAGATATCATGAATAAACGAAAACATACATGCTGACAAAGGGGGATAACTGGACTATGTAAAACTTTATATGAAGCCACAAAATCCGTTTAGATATACAGTAAATCAACTAGAAATATTTTGCCCTGCTTTATAAGCAGCTTGACAAAGGGGGATAATTGGATTCTGTCACAAACTACATATGAATAAGATATAACTCAACAAAAGTTTGCACTAATTCATAGACAAAGGGGAATACCTAGATTCTTTGACTGTCATAAAGTACATATAAAGTTCCACAGTCTATATACATGTAGATATAGCTCAACTAGAGAGTTTGCCCAACTTCATATGACAATGGAGGATAACTAGACTCTGTCAAACTACATGTGAAGCCTCTCAACTAGAATTATTTTGCCCTACTTTATAAACAGTGTGACAAAGGGGGGTAACTCTCTATCATAAACTATATACCAGTCTAGCACCGTCCAGCAACATGTACTTCCGGTAGCTAAGTCTTCAACAAAGTCTAAATTTCTCAGCGTTCAAAGCAGTTTCCCCAGAGCTTGTTCCCAATATTCTGATATGTTTATCTTTATGCGACCGACTGAGAAGGAACCTGTTTGTATATTACGTCATTTGCTTTCTTGCTCGATTGTATAATATCGGTGATAACAATGGAATGCGAATATTTTTGTTATTATTTGCAATGTTTGATCATATTCACAGTTTACACGCGAAACTATTACTGTAGCAAATTCTGCAATGTAGACCCGAATACAGTGGCGTCGAACCATACAATCAGAAATAAGTTTACAGTTTCTGGGGTTTTTTTTGTTTTTGTTTTGTTAAGGTCAGTGAAAATCTGCAAATCACTGTTGGCCTTCAGTCATAGTCTCACAAGTCATTTACACGTTTTATCAGTAAATAACTGATTAATGTTTTGGTATATGGTCTTCAAACTATATGTCCCCGGACCGTTCACTCGTAATAAGAAATCAATTGTTGAGAGAATATTCGTAGATGTAGATGTAATAATGTGTTTTATTCTTATAGTACATGTAACAAAGAGTATCCACGGCGGTATCGCCTTTGATATTGGGTTCCAGGACCCGCCCAAGAGAGTGTTCACCCCTGCCCCAAGACCAAAATCTACGGCGTTTCATGTCTGCACCTTTACACACTGTAAATGCAGCAATATTATGTGATTGTGGACGTTATCCTTTGTATATTTTTACATCTAAAAGAACTATCAAATATTGGATTCATATATTATAGATACCGGAGTACCGTTATGTTAAAAATGTTATGAAATGCTAATGGGTTTAAAAATTGGATTTCTAAAGTAAGAATGCACTTATTTTCAATAGGGTTTGGTTATATTTGGGAAAATCAAGATGTTCCGAATGAAAGCATGTTTTTCAAAGAATATATACAAAGATTAAAGGATCAAAATTTTCAAGTATGGAGAAATTTTTGTAACAATAGTTCTACGTTATTTTAAGAAGGAAATTATTATCTGACAATCATTAAGATATATTAAATATTAAGAAATTTAGAAATGCTTATGTAAGTTTTAGAACATCACAGATTCAAATACAACAAGAGAAAATCGATTTTGTCCATTTTGTATGAAGTTCATAGAGTCTGAGTTCCATTTCCTGTTAGTTTGTTCTGTGTACCAAAATTTAAGACAGAAATATTTTCCTAGTATATATTTTGAACATCCAACACTTGAAAAGTTTAATTGCCTTTTATCTACCAATAATGAATTAATGGTAAGAACTATTGCCATGTTTCTATTCTATAGTTTCCAGAAACGCAACATTTACTACAAACTTGACCTGTTGTTCGATGTTGTATATGTATTATAAATGAGTTTTCGATAAATGTAATGTTAGCCATGTTTGATGTATTGCATGTTATGTATTTGGAAGGGCCGGCGGCCATACAGCAATAAATTAATACTTACTTACTTACTTACTTACTTACTGTTGTTGCTGTTGTTGTTGTGTTTTGCAATACATTTTTATTACAGTGAGAATACACCAATGAAGCTGCACATCCACATGAGGTCATCAGCTGGGCTCCGCCTGTCTACGAGTGTTTCGCTCATTTAAGCCCAGTTCACTCTAAGGACGGTGGAACGGTAGACTAGTGATTATCCAATATCAAGCATATACCCACAGTGGATGGCTTTAAACCTTCTTGTGACCGCTTGCTCCACAGCCAGCTAGAAGATCTCTCAGCTGTATTTTCATGCTTTTCATAGCAGCTTTTTTCTCCTACCCACAATACCCAGGGAGTTGAGCGTTGTTGATACTGAATTTGCAGAGAAGCCTCTGCAACCCACTTCAACTGGGAAAGGCCATGTCTGCCACCCTCGTACCTTGTACATATGTTATTAGTCTGAGTACTTTGCCTTCTTGTAATCATGGGGAGACTGGCATTGCTTCTCCCATGGGACAGTAAGTTTTATCATATTGAGGCACATGGGTACTGGTGAGTGAAGTACTATATCCGGTCGTAGATTCGTCTGGACGACAGGTGGAAATGACAATTTTAGCCAATGGTCCAATCGCTGGCTTATTCCAGAATTCCACCTCTACGGCTGGAAACGTCACTTGTCTTGGCTCCATCTTTCACAAACTTGATTAGTTGTGGGGCTATTATAGATTTGTTGCGCTTCTTTCTTCTTCCAAAGTATGTTAGCAAGCTCCCTGAGGACTTGATTATGGCACAAACAATTCCTTCCCTGTGTCAAGGCTATGTTGCAGGATGATACAGTATGTTCCAATTTCCCTCTTTTCCCACAGAGTGGACAGTCAGAGTTCCATAGACATAGATTAGCTGGAATGGGAAATATGTCATAAACTGACCGAAGCAAAAACTACACTTTGAGTGGTTCAGATCTCCTTATACGTGTATCTGTCCACGACAACTTTTTTTCTGGGACAATCCATCGGGTCTATGCTCCCTGGCTTCACCTTTTTGCATCCTCTTCTGCTTTCTTGACCTCTTGTTGGATCATCATTCGTTGCAGGTGAGGACCTGCCTTACACCACTGATTTCTTGGTGTCATGTATAGGCCTTGTTTGCCCTTGCAAACGTCTCCACGATGTCCTTATGCCTAAGCCGTGTTTCTGCTTTGTCTACTTCTTGGATGGCCGACTATTTTCTCCCTGTCTTTACTTTTATAGTAGCTTTCCACACCTGGGTCGAATTTCACCAACAATTCAAGTAAAGCTTAAATACTTAGGAAGAATTTCATTAGTCTTGTTTCTCTGATGAAATACCCAAATATTTCTTTTCTTGTCAATTGTTGTTAGTATTTAAGCCAATAATTCATTTCAGCTTAGTAATGTACTTAAATATTTCATAAAATAGTAATGGTGGAATGGGTATCTATTTAATTTAAGAATTTAAGTATTACTTAGCGCTAAGTCTTGTTGGTGGAATTCGAGCCTGTTCGTCACTTGAGTCTCTCAAGGTCGTTTGAATTCTTCTACTATTGAAGTGAATGGAAGTTGCAACATTGTGGTATTTCCGTAGAGCCCTATGATCATATTAAAAAAAGATAGAAACCAAAACTCTTCAGAGGACACTCTGAGTGGGAAGAATTGAAAATTAAACAACCTTGTTTTATAAGCCTTTAAGGTCACCTATATAATTAAACAAAATTTAAGCAAAGTGTACCGTCCGGTTTTTGAACTTACTAGTATTGACATTTTTTTAAATTTTAGTTAAGACATGGGACATTATGGGGTATTAATTGGTTTAGAGAAAAGAAAACTCAAATTTATATGTCATATCCCCTTACGAAAAAGAATTGCTACTGATTACTCGTATCATTTAGAAAACAAGCCATACATATTAAATAATTGTTTCGACTCATAATATTTGAAGTATGTAATATGTTTCCTAACCCAACCTATCTTTAAGACTGGTTTTATTTTTTATAATTTTTTTTATCTTTTTATTGCTTTTTATAATACCCTGAGTATACTTTCTGCAAAAAGGAATATCACAAAAGAAAATAAAATAGTTTTATGAAACAAAGGTTTTATCAAAATTGTTCTTTTTTTCGTTACACGACCGTGTTCGTTTTCAATGGATGTTGTATTTTTGAGTTGGGAATGCCTTACAAAGACATTCAAAGCACTGTAAATGATTTATTGTCAGCTGCAATTTTAAAGGCATATAGGAAATTGTGTCATATGTATTTGCTATTATATTTATGTTTGTTAACTCTTAATTTGTGCAATGTTCTATTTATATAACTATACTTTAACACAATAAATAAAAAAAAGACATATTCATTAGAATAGACATTTTTTGCTTGTTGTGGGTTTTTGTTTGTTTGCTACTGTTGTGTGTGTGTGTGTGTGTGTGTGTGTGTGTGTTTTGTTGGTGTTTTTTTTTGGGGGGGGGAATACACATTTTCCATGAAAATTATGTTCAGTTAGTGGACAAATGTCCGACAATTCATGAGGTGTATTACACTTTCTTTTAATGCCAACATTTTCATATACCGGCCAATATATATACATGTATGTATTCTCTTTACCGTAAATTCATATACCGGCCAATATATGTATTCTCTTTACCGTAAATTCATATACCGGCCAATATATGTATTCTTTTTACCGTAAATTCATATGCCGGCCAATATATGTATTCTCTTTACCGTAAATTCATATACCGGCCAATATATGTATTCTCTTTACCGTAAATTCATATACCGGCCAATATATGTATTCTCTTTACCGTAAATTCATATACCGGCCAATATATGTATTCTCTTTACCGTAAATTCATATATCGGCCAATATTTTACCGTAAATTATATACCGGCCAATATATGTATTCTCTTTACCGTAAATTTATATACCGGCCAATATATGTATTCTTTTACCGTAAATTTATACCGGCCAATATATGTATTCTCTTTACCGTAAATTTATATACCGGCCAATATATGTATTCTCTTTACCGTAAATTTATATACCGGCCAATATATGTATTCTCTTTACCGTAAATTCATATACCGGCCAATATATGTATTCTCTTTACCGTAAATTTATATACCGGCCAATATATGTATTCTCTTTACCGTAAATTTATATACCGGCCAATATATGTATTCTTTTTACCGTAAATTCGTAATTTAATTTTGACAATATCAGCAAACATTTTTGCTGTTACCTTGTAGGCCGCGTTATGAAAAATAAAATAATATTTATTGTTGTTCTCTCTCTCTTTCTCTCTTACACACTAACACATGTTCACATGTATGCACGCGCTCTCCATCATCGATCAAAACTTTTTTCATTGTGGATATTAAACGTAACACTCTGACGTGTTTTGAACACACGAAATTTTCAGAACTGTTGAGATTTCATCGGAATAATTAAGTTTGGAAGTAGACTCTTTATGCATGACTTTAAATGCATTGGATCTTTATGATGACATACATTTTCTGATTAAGGATAAACTTTTGGAAGCATTTTCCCATTACACAAATATAAACTTATCCGACTACTTTTGTTTTCAACATTTTTCTTGTTATAAACTTATTTTTGCGTCACTACCCGCTAATATAATGTGCCTTATGTATATGACAAGACAGGTTTTAGTAAATTTACAGATACATTTATATCTCAGCTATAGATGCACCTATTATATACGGTTCCAACTGTAAATATACAGCTGCGGCTATATTCGAGATTCAGCTTAAACTAGTTAAAACATTTGCAGCTGCTTCTAATAGGTCTTTTTAAATACAGTTTATAGTTCCAACTGGCTATTCATATATGCAGCTATATTAGACATTCACTTGCTAAAGGTTTCCAGCTGGCTTGTGGTAGGTCGGTGGTTCTACCCGGATGCCTCTGTGCATTTGGGGTCTTCCCCCACCTTTAATTACCTGGACGTCGCTATATATGACTGAAATATTGTCGAGGCGACGGTAAACTCAAATAGTCAAGTCAGTTGCAATTAATAAATTGCAATTTCAACTGTATTTTCAAACACAAGTCAGGTTATAGCTACTTTTGACTGAAACGGTATGCGCATAATCCATCGCGGTTGATTTGTAATTGGTTGGGAATATTGGCTATGGGTGCGAAGGTACTGGGTTCGAGCCACGGTGGAAACACTATTCCAAAACGGATTTCCCAGGCGCAAGGTATTGCTCCAATAAACGTCAAGAGGGCATTATTTGATTATATGTATGTATACTTAAAAGTTATAGAACTGATTCCCATTTGATGTTAAAAGAAAAAAGAACCCTTATCTCCACTCCACCGCCTTGACTCAACATTATTAACTACTTGTGAAAAAAGGAACATGACGCGACTGGGCAGTACAACGTTCGAATTTTCTAGTATAGAGTCCCCACTTCACTGTGTGAAGCTACGGTATAACAAGTCTTAACTAATATACTCATACATTAATTCAAAAGTATGTTAGACTACTCACATGAATTTAATATATTCATCTCCAGTGTTAGCACACAAACTCACTCTCTGCACTGTTGCCTTTTGTTACAACTGAACCTGCATAGCAAACACGTGGAATTTACCGGGATCAGAGCGCAGGGTCGTGCCAGCAAGCAAACACAACTATTGATTTGATATTCATGTATTTTCAACAAACTAAATATGAACATGCTCTTAAACAAATATCCAAACTGCTGATCCTTTAAAATACATTTCAACTAAATATCAGTAGATCTATAACAGACATATTAGAGGGCACCCGTGTCTATTTGGGACACAGGTAATATGTAGCCGTTCATTGAGGATATTTTCCACACACTATAGAAATAACCCTTTTCAAAATATATATAAAAACACACATATCCCAGCGTATTACCAAGCTTTATAAAAGTAAAATTAAAGTAATTCAATAGAACCATTCCTGTACAATAAGCAGTCATGCCTGTACATACTCAACTAAAGAATGGCACTGGTTTATTTCGTATGTTTATTAGATCAAAAGAATCAGTCCCACCCCGTTCATTGTAACTGTCAGATTTGAAACAACCCATTTACATGATCATCGAACAAACGTTGGCAGAAGAATTCATGAGTGTAGAGACAAATACTACGGAGCAGATAATGTATTTACAGCGTTTGAGAAAATGATATGCATTAATTTGAAATATAATACATACATGACACGTCGTATATCTGAATAAGCGATTAATTTTATTAATTTCATTGTAATAAATAAAATAAAAAATGAACACTGTAGACATGTATACTCGGTAACATGAGAAATGTTAAAATTTATATCTACTCCCATCATGTTAACGTAAGCACTTTATATATAACACTGATACATGTTGAATGCGATGATTGCTGCGTATATTTATAAATTTCATTTAACAACAGGACGTTTCAGCTTACCCGATCTAGAATCAGAGACTTTTTTCTGATCCTCATTGACAGTATACGTTGCGTCACTTTTAACTGACCCAGAATCGGAATCTTTCGGACTTGATCCTACCTTTTTATTCAAATCCTTTAGAATATTTTCTTTCGTCAAGGCTATGTTTTCACTTTTATCAATTTTCTTCGAATTCCCAGTGTTCTTACCAGTATTTGATTTCACAGGTGAAATTTTTTCCGGCGATTTAGATTTCACGTCGGCAGTAGGAACATTTTTATTGTCTTGGTCTGCAGTTTTTAGGCCTTTGGGTTTGACTTTCGTGTGACTAACTGTCCTTTTATCAGTAATGGAATTACCAGTTGTACTTTTCTCTGTTTCTGATATAACTTTTGACGTTTGGGAAGATTTCAACTGATTTGATGCATCACTTTTGACATTCTTCGGAAGTTTCGCATCATTTCCTTTTGCAGTGACAGCAGACTTCACCTTCATCTCTTGATCTGGCGGCTTAAGTACCTTCTTTTCACCTAGTTTATTCTCAGCCTGTTTCTTTTCACGAATGCTCGTACTAAGCACTTTCTTTTCAATTTCGGTTTTACTTTTAGATTTTAGGGAAGATTCCGAAGCATTAGATTTTTCTTTTTAAGTAAGTTATTTCTACTCTTGTCTTTTTCAGTAGAAATGGTTTCAGATTTTTCTGCAGCTGCTTTATTATTTGTTTTATTTTCATTCTCTGTTCTATTTGCTACCTTTTTCTCTGTCACATTATTGCTTGAAACACTTCTCTTGAAGAAGCTTCCTAAAACTGACTTCTTTTCTTGCACGCTGCCGCCGTTCTCTTGTTTTCCTTGAACTGCTGCAGCAGACAGTTTCTTTTCCTGTGTTGTTTGACTGTTCGTTTTCTTCTCAACGCTTGCATTACTTACTGCTTTCCTGTCCTGAACAACACATTTCGATTTTTTCTCATCAGTTTCAGTTTGAACTCCCGATTTCCTGTGTGAATCCTTAGCTTCAAGTACTTTATTGTTTGGCTCAGCATGGCTAGTTATATTCTTGTCATTAACTTGCTGCTTTGAGTTCGAACGAACGATATATTTTTTCTCTTGTGTGTTTTTATTCACCAATGACGAGCGAGTACTTTTGTTTTCAACATTTTTCTTGTTATTAGTTTCATCCTTGTCTGCATTAATATTAGTCAGGTTAAGTTCGTCATTTTCAGACAGTTTTAACGCGTTACCGAAAGCGTCTCTTCGTTTGCTCTTGAGTAACGTAAGGTGTGCCCTAAAGTTTTCTACATCATTAGGTCTATTTTTAGACGTTGCGGGACTGTCTGCGTCTTGCTCGTTACGTTTTACCAGTAATATATCGTCACACGTTTTATGTCGACCGACCTCTTTTTTCGCTGCTGGTTTCTCAGTGGTTGGTAAAGAAAGATTTGTGCGTTCCCTTTTGCAATCCTGGGGCGGCATCTTTCTTTCTGTATATGGAAATTACAAAAATAGGGATTTAAATGCACTACAAGAAAACAAAACAAACAGGAAAAGTGTAGCCGATATAATTATATCTAAACAAACTTACGATTAAATTTTATTTAAAAAAAATAATGTCTCCTCCGGTATTTTAACACATCCTGTCATATCATACTAAGATATAGATCTGTAACGATGACTACTGAAATATAATTAGTAAAATAAATTAATGGTGAAAACACGGTTTTTTAATATACTGACCTATCAGACAAAGTTGTTTTGCGCAAACCACTGCGTAGATTTGAAGTGGCTGCTTCCTTTTTTCTACCAGTGGCCTGATAATATAAGTAACATACACGTACAATCAATAATCACTGAGAGCAGAAAGACTAAAGTAAAACTGAAACTATATTAAATAAAAAGCTAATTTTTTAATGCCCAGGGTTTCTAAATTGTGTTGATTATGTTTTTGCTAATTCAATACAATTTCTAAAATATACACGTGTATATATCATGCTTTGAAAATACCGGTAGATATAAAGCTGAAATGTTGTGCATACTAACAGTCTATTTTGTTTGGATTAAATTTTCGTTTCAAAGCGATATGAAGAGGAGAGCGCTCAGCTTTTTCGACAGTCATACATAGAAAGAATACTGAAATTTCAAAGACATAATATAATAGAAGTGCATACTCGTATATTTCATGTATTAAATTCAGTATATATAAACAAGTGTGAGAAAATGAGACGATAATCTTGCATTCTAAAGTTCACATATTTAACTGATCATACCATATATACTCGTATATTTAGATTCAGAAAAATACTCGTACCTTTTCGGGGTTTTCTGAATCACTTGGCGTATGCGTATCGTTAGTTTTGACAGACTGTTTTTCACCTTCCACAACTTTAGACTTTTTATCCCGATGATTTATCTCGGCAGTTGCTGCTGTAGCAGTTTTCAACGGTGGACCTTTTGTGTCCATTTTTTGATCAGGATCTTTAGTTTTATTGTTGATATTTGAAGTATTGTTTTTAAGGTCAAAACTTTTTTGCTTCTCATTCACAGAGTTATTTCTCCTAACCGTGGGCGTGGCTGTATTTTCCATGCGCGGTTTGCCGGACGGAGAGTACTCTCCTGTGAACGGATCGTCTCGACTCATGGTGGCCAACATGTCGTCATACGTGTTGTGACGTCCTAAACCATAACGAGGCTTGCGAGTCAGCATTTCCATTTGACTCTCAGTCTGGTCACGTTTTGAAGAAGTTGGTCCGTCACTAGGCGATCAAACGATAAAAAAATACGTTAAAACTTTAAAACTGGACAGGATCTGCATACATTTTAATTTGTTATCCTCTTAGACGATCTCTAGTATAAAATTTTAAAATATACCGGTACTGATCTTTTTGTTTTCTTTTCTCTTTTTTTTTTCGAATTTCAAATGGACTACATGTACACCGAACAACTTTTCTTATTGGTCACTTAGGATTTCTGACATAACAAGCACTCAAATATTTTTGAAATGTCTCATTTGAAAACGTATCATGTAGTAAAATGCCTGCTTTCTACCACAGCTAATTGCCTTAAAATGGGGGTTTACAGTGATTTTACTGACTTTCGAATTTGGGGTTGTCCTAAACAAAATGCTAGCCATCTCGTGCTATAAATAAAATTATTGTCGTAATGGAAGACCTTTTGTTTTCTATAAAAAAATAAATAAAAATAAAAACTGATTAATACTATACTAGTACATAATATACAGAAGGTTACAGTTTGTTATACTTAATCGTCCAACAATGAAATGCTTGTATTTCGTTCAAAATTTGAAAAATTACATTGCATAAAATGAACCGCAGGCCTTGATATGGGCAAAATATGAGTGTGTAATGGTGTGTATGGTGCCTACGTGACCTAAGCCGATTATGGGCGGAGTTAGTTGCGGCGGCGAATGCTTTACGCCATGTTTTGCTAGCTCAAAATATACATGTACCCAACAAACTGACTCTGAATCGTGCTTAAAACACCACGTGAAACTCTCAGAGTCATGTTGCGAGGTCAAAGGCAATACGTGACAAACTGTAAATATGTTATCGTTAATATTTTAAAATTTATGGAACCTATACAGTGCTTCGTGTCGATTTCGATAAGTTCTATAAAATTAAAAATATACACTAATACCTATTGTGCATTTTATTAATGTAAGATAAGTAAATGTCACACGCCTAAACAAGAGCTCGTCATGCAAGCATACTTAAAAGTTATCAATTGTATAACGACGGCACGAGCAAACAGGTGCATATATATTTTTTGCACGTCAAGGACATTGAATTTTGATATCCGGTATTGAGATTCCAACCATTAGTTATGATATGTTGCATTGCAAATGCTTAAACACCTATTTTAGAAATCGAAAAAAAGTTTACACCCATTAAAAAAAAAGACATTTAGGTATCTAGTTTATTTAGGTCACCCTAAATTTGTGAGCAATCAGAAGCTCTGAAAATTCTAATTTAAAACTGATTTGTTTCAATAGAACAACTCTCTTTTTTCTAGTTTATCATGTCCAATATAAATCAACCTATTTGAAAAAAATAAATGTTGATGAGATCTAAGTCGGATAGACTCTATTAAGACATTTCTGAAGACAACCGAAGCCTACGCATTGATTTTCCATTGTTTGTAGAAATTTCTTAATAGGTTATAACCTACGCATATTTTTAAAGTATACCTTTCAACTGGACCATCATCATGAGACGCTGATTTCAGGTGCTGATTTTGTTTCTCACTGTGGTCCTTAAGAGTCTGAAATTCAAAAGATATTCAAAACACTCACAACCTTAAAATGCGATTTCAAAATTCCCTATTACACTAACAGAACCATCGTTTTTATCGACGCTGGTTGTTACAAACTAAGTTGTGATTGGGAAGATAGCTTACAATAACAGGATACATCAAAGGCAAACGAAATTTTTTGATAGATGAAATGCATGAGCTCACTGCTAAACATAAAGCTAAACATCAAATATTATAGTCTGATTTTTTATTCATTTCAGTATCATGCTTTAAATAATAATAATTATGGAGAACTGGGACCAAGTCGAACACGAGAAATGCACGAGTACGAGTATATACTCGTATTTGAACTTAGCATCGCCGTTTACTGAACTGACCAGGTTTACCTTTACTTCCTTTTGTGGCGTCTGTTCCTCTCTGACTTTACTATCAGCACCAGTATCCCCTGCTTTGTCCACCTTAATTCGTTCGTCTTCTTGAGCCTTTGTCAAACTTTTTTGAGTATTTTCAAGTTTTTCAGCTTCTTCTTTCTTATTAGTTTTCCGCAGTTTTGTTTGTCCTTTTTCGTTTAAAGCAGGACAACTCTCTGAAAGTGTGTCTTCTTCGCACTTATTCACATTATACTTGTTACTGTGTTTAGTTATGGTGGTTTTGTGTTTAATGGGTTTCTTCCCTGACGGAGTGTAACTGTCCAGGAACGGGTCGTCTCTGCTCATGGTAAGCAGAATCTCGTCGTACGTCTTGTGACGTCCCAGACCATACCGTGGTGTCCTGGTGACGTTGTCAATGTATGTGTCCGTCAGTTCCCGGTCACTGCGGGTCAAGGGTTGGCTCCGCCAGCTGTGTCTGGAGATCATATGTTTGGGAGATTGTATGTATATGAACATACCAAATTAATATATTTAAGATTATCTTTAGCTTAAACAACCAAATATGGTATACACATAATACGGTCACTTGATACTTTTTAAGATAGCATTCACTGTAAGAAATCTATTCAACTTTAAATCATCATGAGGAAAATGACACTTTGCCAATTTTCTTTCGGTTACATGCTGAAGAACGTTAATACCGGAAAAGTAAATTTGATTAAGAATAGAAGAAGTATTATATATTATAGTTGTTTTCTGCCCTTACAGTCAAATAAGCGAAATAGTATACACATGTATTTAAAAATACGCATTCTATCGGGTGCACTTGTGATTGCATTTTGTAAATAGCATGTTATGAAAGCTTACTCTAAATGTTCCTCATACTTGTTAACACTGTCCATAGAAATGGCATAGCTGCTCTTCTGTGAGGTGGTCTGTATCCCCTGGAAACAAACGACAAACGATATTACTTTAGAAAATAGTTTTATACTACTATTAATCTTGAATATTAGATATAAGAAGGGAAATTACCAGATGCTATTGACTGAGTTGAGTTTTTCTCTCTTTTTTTCTTTTCGCACACTGCTGTGTATTATATGCATGACAGCATGAAGCTTAAGTTAGCAAGTATATAATGTAATAATTTGTTTCCATACCGACGGAGCTACTTCCTCCATGCTTCCCCTGGGAGAGTTTTCATGCTTTGATTGACCCTGCTCTGTCCACAAGAATGGCGTCCTTGGTGTCTCCCCAGACAGTTTTGACAGTTTCGTCTGTCTGGGAAAATCGTCAGACGACACTGAAAATTTTCGCTGTCTCGGGGAATCGTCTGCAGAAGACAGTGATAGCGTTCTTCTTTTCCTGTCGCCATGAAACAGGTCAATACTTTTTGCTGTGTTCATGTCTGTATCACTAACTAATGTCGTTTGTGTCACTTTTAATGTATTTCCTCTCGGTGAATCAGACAGAGGGCGCTCTTCTTCCTTTCCAACTTTATTTTTGTCAGGCCCGTTTTCGCCTCTTAAAGGGAAAGTATTTGAAAAGTCATCTTTCAGTACCGAGGTATCCCTGCGCTTTTTGGCAGGTAAAGTTACATTCGCTTTATCTCCCGACTGTTTACCCGACGGCGAATACTCGGTGTTGAATGGGTCTTCTATACTCATCGTCATCAACATTTCATCGTAGGTTTTGTGTCGCCCGAGGCCGTACCGTGGCGTGCGGGTTATACTGTCAATATAAAGGTCTGAGACCTCGCGCTCTGCACGTGGCGACACACTACCCTCCATGCTTCTGGGTCTAAAATATATATATAAATATGGTAAATTACCTTCATGACTACAATGATGTTCATAACTATATACACCTGCCTAATACCCGGTACTCGATGTTTTGTCTTTTATGTAGATCTGTTGTCCTTTAATTCATTCATCATATTTTAACCTTTTTTTTGGGGGGGGGGGGTGCTTTTGGCACGCGGCTGCATAGACTTAGAATTAGATTGTATTAGATTGTAAGAAAACGAATACCATATGTACATCAAAGGTATGTTGCTGCCCCTTTAAAAAATCAATGAACTTATATATATTATATATAAGGTCATTGGTTTTTTTATGGGCAGCAACGTACCGGGTACCTTTGATGTACATATATTGAATTCATATGCACAAACCTCCCGCCAAAACCGGATGCAGAGTTCCGGTCACGTGACCATTCCATAGCTGTCGGAAGCTGGTGGTGGGCGGATCTTACTGGGTGCGTCTCCGCCAATTGGTCGAAGGTGACACGCCTTTCTGGCCCTGTGGTGAGGCTTGGTAAAATCTGAACCTGTTCATGAAGAAATTAATATCTTTTTTTTTATGAGATATAATCTTTCCTCACAATCTACTGTAATGTAGGAAACATGTCCCATGACAGAGTTCGAATGTCGTGGAATCAAAGATTGGCGACTAGTCTTATTCTCGCAAAAGCACGAAGCATATTGTCCATTTCTCCTCGCAAAGCCATGTTTTCAAATATCTCATATTTTATTGAAGATATGTGAAAATAAATTATATCTTACCAAAGGGCATTGCATAACGATCAAAATGATACTTACTTATTAAAATAAATCAAGTGATAAAAAAGTTATATGCAAACTAGAAAAGTACTTGCATGAGAAAAATAATTTTATATGATGTGGTTTTATTTTCCTCTGTGAAGTTTGCAAAATTCAATGATCTGCTGTGTGCCTAATCAATACTTTTCACTGGCATTTACAAGAGATTCCTATCACTATTGGATATGTCTTTGAACCATGCAAAGAAAATATATCCATTTTTCACCATTTGAAATGTGAATATTGATGTTCAACTTTTCGATTATTTTATGAAAAGAATTAATGCTAATTTGATCTCTCTATAAGAAAAAAAAAGCAAAAGCCCTGTTTATTTCTTCTTAGAATCAGTTGAAATGCATCAATGAAAGGTGATAATTGGACCAAAGGATTACTTTCACATTAGTCTTACCCTCTCACAAATCAAGGCTGCTTAAACATTACGAACGTGAAACAAACAGAGTTAAAGTATTCCTCGTGAACTAACACATCATTGATTACACTGACCTCAGCCTCAATGAAATATTCCATAAGTCACCAGCAGTAGCAGGGAATATAAAAGATCTCTATAACATACAGAGAAACCTGGACATACCTGAGCGATGGTCGGATCCTGCCACGATAGCCGCGCCTCAGGGACACGCCTGGCAGCCCCGGGGTCTGGCAGCTCTGTCTGAAGTGGACTCACTCCAATATGGTTAGGGGACTGAGAATACCTGGCCCGTAACATGCCTCAGTCTGTCGTTCTGGGGAACAAAGGAAAGACACTGAAACAAAACTACCGATAGTAGAATGTGAATCTAAACAAAGCGTGACACGGGTTAGTTAAACACTTTTTCAGGCTGAAAATACAATAAAAACTTAGTGAAACGATACCCAGATCTCCTTTTGAATAAGCTCAATATTGTGGTGATCATTATAGAGTATATGTGAACATAAAAAGTGGCCTAAACAGAGAGGTAGTCCTAATATTGAGATGGTCTTCATATGAGGTTTCACTGTTTTCGAAATAAAATATCAAATTATATAATGTAAATAAAAAAGCCGATTTTAATGTTTATGAAACGTATCTCATGATGAACTCTCGTGAGTGAACACTTCTGAGGAGACCAATGTATATGGTAATTTATTCGTGTTATTGAAACAAATCTATACACGTGCTATATACTATTCTAATTACAGGTTTAAGAATGGGTGCATACCCCCACCGTAAGAAAAGAAATCGATTTTGATAGTACATGTATAACATAGCACCAATACGTGTACTGTGTATATGGGGGTTAAAGAACTGAACTTCATATCAAGGTGAATGATTGAGAGAAATAAAGCAATATCTGAGTTGTTCTTATGCTAGAGTTTACAGTCGCTGCCACAGACTTTAACTGCATGTGGTGGAAGACCTTGAGTGTACAGAAATACATGAGTAGAACCAATAACCTACCACAAGCCAGTTGGAAAGCTTCACATAACACATCTGATTGACACTGTCGGGATTCGAATCCGCAGCGTTAAGTGGCAATGTGATTTTCTGAATGTCCTTAATTGGAATAATATATATGGTTTGTATAGTGTGCGTCATCGAGAACCTCGTTGTACGTTACTCCATGATAATTATGTAATGATTATATTAATGACACCGTAGTCTAGTGACTGTGTCCACTGGCTACATATAGTTGGGTGTTCGATCCCCAGCAGAGACGAGAAACATTCAAGATATTTTCATGCGCAAAGCACTGGTCCAAAACCTTGAAACAGGCGATATACATGCAATGCAGGTATGAGAAATAAGAACTGGCATAAAAGATTTTCTTTAAATCAATTTAACAAGCGTTAATTCACAGTAACCTTGAATAAATGCGAATTTTTTTTTGACTGTTTTCGTTACATGTCAATCGATAATAAATGTTTTGATAGATTTGTGATTGGATCGCATTCGATCGGTGTAGCAAAGCAACCACTTGATAGACTCTAGGACATATAAAACAACATGATTAACAAATCAAACATCCATGTTCCTGTTGTAATACCACGCCAAACTCTAGTACATACCTTAAAAGATGACATACTGAAACATACATGTCATGTATTCACAAAGTAAACAAAAAATGAAAGTTGTTTACCGCTGTCGTGAAGTATTCGTCCCGTACACGGCCTGTCTGAACCATTCATTATGTATGGTGATTTGAATGGCTAGCCATTAATTGAATCCAGATCAATAACAAGAGTATCCCAGGAAGAAATATTAACACCTCTACTTTGATTACCTTGACTGTCTTATCTGTTTTAATCTTAAATACACCGTTGAATTAAGATCTAATCTAAATATGAATTACCTGTTAAACTCCATTCACGTAAAACACACCAGTTAACGGCAAGTCCGAATAAGTCCAAATAATGTAGTCCATGGGTCTGTTGCGGTGAGGTATTCAGGCAATCGCAATCTATGTATAGGTACCGGGAATACAGGTATCGGAACACAGTGTGACAGACTTGAGTATACTGGCCCGACCTTCCACTGCATCGCGGGTATGTTTATGAATGCTATACGTCGTTACTGCCCTGTTGATAATATTAATCATACAACGAAACAAGTGCGTATTACATAGAAAACACGTGTCATTCTTTTAAGGATTAGTCAAGAGACGGGTATCTACCACACCACTGAATAAAGTCTGGTGTAAATAGCAATTCATCTCGTGTTATTTATTTACCTTTTTGTTTATATATTTGTTTATTTATATCATGACACCAATACTGATCAAGTGAGCTTTTTGGCAAGCTTAATATTTTATATCATGACTTTTTACCCACAAAATTCGTATTCTCTCCCAATATATACTTACGAGTTCTAAAACCCCTTCAATAATGACAACGTATATATCCCAATTATTCACAGAAAATAGTACCAAATGAAAATAAAATGATCACAATAATTATTTTTAATTATAAAGGATTAAGCATCTGTTAAAATTTCGCATTAAATGTGCAAATAACAGATGCATGCAAATATAGGTGATTTGACGTATTGACAAATGCTGAAAACTCGTTTCCTACTCGATATGAAATAAATAGATCTTAGATTAATTTTAACTCTTTTTTATTTTTAATTTATCATTGCTAATGAAGCTTGTTCCTACGAATATAAGTGTGTGTTGGATGCGGTGAAAGACGTACATAACTTCAAACAACAACAAAAAATCACACACAAAAAAAGATTCTAATATTATCGACTTTGAAAGCAAAATAATAATATACATATAATAAAAACACATTTAAGCTCGACTATACGATTTCACTCACCCTGACTCCGGTGTCGGCGTCACACATCGGTAAAAATTTTGCATGCAGCTTACTATCATGCATATACCTTAGTAACCAGTTATGCTTAATTTATTTAATACTTCATCGAGATACCAAATATGTTAGATAACTCTTGACCAAATTTAATGAAAAGTTAGAAATTTTGATTCAAGTTTTGCATGCTATATACTATCATGCTCATACCTCAGCAATTCGTTGAGAGATTGACTTGAAACTTCATAAACATGTTCAGTGGCATCAGACATCAAATTATACAAATGGTAAGTTATGGCCCTTTTTGAAATGCGAAATTGCCCGCAACTAAATTTGGTTAAGGATTGGCAGGCTCCCTACTATGATACATACAGCTTAGTAACCATCTTGTTCTTTATTTTACGTCAGTAGGATTTTAAAAACAAGTTAGACAACTGCAAAATGACATGCAAATTATGTCTCTTTTTGGGCTTTGATATTTTGGTTAACACAACTTTGGAATCATCGAACGTGCTGTCATTCGGACAGTTCCTGTTTTTTTTTAATACTGACTTTTCTGATAATTCACAGCATGCTTCCAACATTTTTCTGTCATCAATCTTAACCATGTTAATTAAGTATACCATGCTGTTGATACTAGGGAGGGTTGCGGGCCAGAACTCTTGCATTTGAATGAATCAGTAATCTTAACTTCTGACACTTAAAATATAATTGTTTTATCAGTATCTGAACCTGTGTTTATTTGATAGGCCCATACTATCCTACCTTAAACACATCGGCGTGGGTAAGAATGGAAACACGGTGACATTTGCAATTTAAACATCTGTTGTATTTTCTGAATACTAAACCTAGTGTCTTCAACATTAATTTACGATATCAACGGAGAATTAATAATTTATTTCATCACATCACTTACTTCACAGACAAAAGCGTATCCTTAGTAATAGAGTTTGTCCAGAAATTCCAAATCTTGGTCTATTCGATGTGTTTAGTGCGGGACAATTATTTTTATTTTTGTGAAACAAAAACTCAAACTATTAGAAATAAAACGTTTCATTTAATTAAAAAGTAAAACGGACATTTATGGGGAAAATTGCGGCTGGTTGTCCTAATGCATTTAATAATTAATATCGCTCTCTTGTGAAAGAAGAAGGTATAGAAAACGTATGTATACACTACTTCCGCATTAAGCAACAATCGGTCCTTCACTAGTTACTCCCCTTTAAGACAATAAAGCATTATTTGACTGAAATATATTACACTTAAGAGTAGAAATCAGAGCCAAACCCTAGATGTGCAGTTTCTTTCCTCGGTGGTCGAGGGGTTAGAGCGTCTGCCTTGGTAGCGGGAGGTAATGAGTTCGATCCCCGACATACATACCAAAATCGTTAAAAGTTCCCTTCTTGGCGCTCAGCATATAAACAGGGTAGTTCAAGAACTTTTTGGACCGCGGTTTCGGGATAAAAAGATTGGGTGTGGTATGTCATATGTCTCCGGCGTGATATTGCAGTGTGGCAGCGCTATATCTGTTTCAAGTAGACATAGTCACTAAATGACTGAAATACTGTCGGTGTCACATTGAACCCAACAAACAAACGATTTCTTTCTGTCATTGCCATGCAGAACTTGCATAGACTCATACGAAAACGTGCAGATGCGTTTTTAGATGTTGTTAGATCATGGTGAGCTATTAGGATGTGCCTGTGCTCGGCGCCCGTCCTTTGACAATTTCCTTTAAACAACATTTCCTCCTAAACCGCTGAATGGATTTTGGCCAATCTTCATAGATTTGATCCTTATGAGGTTCTCTCGCAAAATTGTTCAAATTGATTTGATTGGTTGAAAAGGTAGGTCATAGGAGCTGAAAATATATTTTAAAAAGGGAAACAAATAAAATATCTTCTTATGCAAAACTGCAGGACCTAGAGCTTAGATAATTGGTGTGTAGCATTGTCTAGTGCACCTCAACCAAGTTTGTTTAAATCATGACCCTGGAATCAAAATTGGCCCCGCCCCAGCGGTCGCTTGATTTTACATAGACTTATGTAGGAAAACCTGAATATATATTCTTGTCAGAAACCACAAGGCTTGGAGTCGAGGTATATGGTAGGAAACATGACCTAGAGGACATCTTTAAAATTTGTTCAAATAATGGCCCTGTGGTCAAAATTGGCCCACACAAGGCCTGTAGTTAAGATAAATGGTATGTAACTTGGCCTAGCGGGCCTGACGTTTTCAAAATCATGACTCAACATGTAGGGGTAGTTCCTGGATGACTCGGTGTTAGGATAATACGACTGGCTGTGGTATGGTATCTATGACCTGGTACAGCAGGGTGGCAGGACTATATCTGTGTCACCAGACATCGTCTCCAAATGACTGAAATACTGACAGGGGTTTTCTTAAGTGGACGTCCACTTGCCCGCGCCAGGTTAAAATCACTGCGGGCAAGTGATTTTTCAAAGAAGATAGCCCGGCGGGCAAGTTTATTTATGTAAATGAAATATTTCGTGTGTGTTTTTTATTGTCTATAGTATATCAGAGGTAAAAATGCTTGCAAATTGTCTTTGAAACATATTAACTAAAATCCATCTTAATACTGCACATATTTAGTTTTAAACATTAACAACAAAGTCAAATCCTTAAGTAAACCCCTGTTACTGTCAGTGGTATATTAAACACAACAAACTAATTTATAATTGGCAATGAAAGCAATATTTCCCAAAGCCATCCTGGCCCTCTTGTTGTTATTTTCTACACCTGCATCAAGTGCACATTATTGTTTGCAAGTATGCACAAAAATAATAAAAATGTACATAATGAGATGCCACACCCATTTAATTCGAACGAAAATTAAATACCGATACCTCTTACAGTTATATTGTTATATTAACGTACAATCACACACTTAGTTTGCATATTATTCGATTTATGCTTTAAAAAAAATTCTGTTAAAAAAGAAGATGCATCTGTCAACACCTGTTAGTAGCTATGATACCAGTTTATTCTAAAATCCGACTTTACTTGATTTGACTATTTGAGTTAACCGTCGCTTCGACAGTATTTCAGTCATATAGCGACGTCCAGCTAATTACAGGTGGAGGAAGACCCCGAATGCACGGAGGCATCCGGGTAGAACCACCGACCTACCGCAAGCCAGCTGGAAGGCCTCCTCACATGAAAATCCGAATGACCCAGCCGGGATTCGAACCCCCGCGGCGAGGGACTGAGTGAGTGTTAAAGTCAGCGACTTTACCCCCTCAGCCACGCAGGCCCCTTCTAAAATCCGACTATGCATGACAAAGTCACAGCCCGGATAAAGCCGAACGGACGGACGCACGTACATATCCATGTATGTTAATCTGTACGCAAATCGCTGTTGATTATGTCGCTCATCAGAAGAAAAAAAATGTTACACTGAAATCCTGCAGTATCGATGAAGGACGTAGCTAAGTAACTTGTGATGTCAGTACAAGTATTTAAATGGATTCATGATTCAAGAAAGTCTTATATAATCAGGATATCAGTTGATAAAACTAAAGTTTCGCACCTGCATACTGATTGTCGATGGACATGGAACTACAAAATGAACGTGAGCATATATGTATATTGGTGTGTGAATTAAACCAAGTAAACGGTGTAATGGGCAAATTCGAAGTAGCAAGCGTTGATGGTAGAGATGGTCTAGCTTTAAAAGATGCCCGGTATCTACCGGTGTACGGAGGTATTGATTGACTGTGATCAATATTTCACAATCGATCGTTCCAGGTTGACTGTTTATCTGGGACAAATGCTACTTTGACAATACAACAAAAGAGATTAGAAAACTACAAGAAGAGATTACAACAAAAGTAACTATACAATAAATCATTAAAATTGCACGTGCCACAAGCGGACCAGATGAAGAACTGATTAGATAAATAATTATATAAATATTTCAATGACTTATCTTTGTTAAGAGTAACTCTTTTATAATCTAAAACCCAATATAATATTATCTTATAACCGACTGTGATATTTAAACGGAGTCCATTTCGATATTCTCAATTTGACGAGTCACTAAAGGAAATCCAATTTAGTTATGTATTTGACAGATCTGGTTTTGACGGTTATCATTTGTGTTGTTTATATAAACCTTATGTTAATACAACTGTCCATTGTAGTAAAAAAGTAATACATTTTGTACTTTTAAGTTATTTTTATTTTTTGGTCGAGTATATTATTGGTATCTGAGCCTATGCCTTGTTCCTTCGCCGAGTTTCTTTTAGACAGTCCAATCAACCTTACCTACAATTATGCGAACTTGACCTTTATGTGACAAACCTTTCCGAACCAGCTAGCATTTAATGCGTCATTGCATGGTGGTGAGGTCACCTATCACCGTTAGTGAGATCTCTTTTCAAAATAGCCTTTTCATCATTTTTATGTTCAGTTGTCTAATGAACATTGAACGCTCCTTACTAATCTTAGTGCATTCTGTATTTTTCAAGTGGATTCTTTTAATCAATGCATGATATTAAGTCATTTATACAATTGATATTTTACGTCTAATTTAGTTCCTTGCTTGGGTCTATAAATATGCCAACCGAACAAGGTTAACCAATTTATTTCTTAAAAAAGTATGCTTTTTCAATTTAGACAGCACTTAATTGGTTAACAAATGATTTTCAGATTTTTTTAGACAGGTTATTCATTTAAGATAAGTGTGCTGATATGTGCAAATCAAGCGCTGTATTTCAATGTCTGTATCCCGCTCATTATTTTTTTTATTTTTATTTTTTTATCAAAAAGCAGTTATTTACAACAGTAACTATTCTAGTCAAATGCCCAATGTTTAATCATGTCGTAAAGTAGAAATATGATTAATATGAGTGATGGTTATCGCAAAATACGCCCGCCCTGCAATTTTACCAATTCAAGGCCTGTAACTCAAAGAGCAACTGGGAGTGGGACCTTCTGACTGATAATCAAACTGTGCCTATACGTGACAAAAGTTTGGTAAAGACTGATTCACGTTTGTCAGTGTTAAGAGAGAACAGACACTTAATTTTGCCTTTTTCCATCAATTCAGGGCCGTAACAAGGTGGCTGAGACTTTCTGGCTTATTATTGGTCTTGGTTGAGATAATGTGCCCATACACATTGTGACCAAGTTTAGACAAGACTGGTTTGTGTTTGCTAGTGTTGGAGGGCTGACTGTTAATACTGTAGTTATCATCAATTCAAGGGCCATATAATTCTGGAGTGTCAGGGACATTCTGGTTTGTTATCCAATTTGGCCGAAATATTGTACCAAAACACATTGTTTCTAAGTCTGGTAAAGATTGGTTCATGTTTCTAAGAGTTAGAGAGCCAACACTTTCATAGGGCTGTAACTCTGAGTGTCTGGAAAATTTTGGTTGGTTATCAAACTAGGTCGAGATATTGTGCCAATACATTGCAACCAACTTTGGTAAAGATCGGTTCAGATTTGTTTTGAGTTAGAGCATGGGTAAAAGTTGGAAATAAAAAAAACACCTGAAAAATCTTTATTTAGCAAAATTTATATGGTTTTATGTAGAATAAGAAGTCATTTGGCAATCTGAAAATCCTGAAAATTCCTGAAAACTTATACCCCATGTTAGAGAGCGGACAACCACAGTGGATGCTGGCCAGTCGCCACAGGTGAATCCAGGATACGTCCTGTCATATTAAAACCTCATTACCTGATATAGAGATATCTGCTAATGAGTATAAAACATATTCTCATATGTGGAAAGACCCATAGATAAATGGACGATATAAAGTAGCCAACAACATGTAAAACATAATTCTGATTTTACAATTTTTCCAAGATTAAGCCAAAGGTCTACCATATCAATACCATATCAGTCACTTGGGATGGCAAAGACAAAGCCAAATGCATTCATATTCAATGGGTTTATTGTTTTACTTTCAAAAATTTACATATAATCAAATCACTTTAATTTCAGTAATGAAAATGATTTCTAAAATATGTATACAGTCTAATTATGCTGGAAAAAAAATCAATAAAATTCAAGGAAAAGGGTTCCAGGTTACTTTATATTTGATAGA
>CM037777.1:108930610-108980610 GCA_021229015.1 Solen grandis | reverse complement strand
CGAAAAAAGGCGAGATATCTACTTATCTTAAGTGAATATATAGCTGGCAGTAGTGGGCACAAACAGGCAGTTTTGTCCTGTTATGATACCTAAGATGATAACACGAAAGTTTTCTACTTGCCAGATAATAACTGAATATGTGACAATTTTTCAGAAAAGTTTCGACATAGCTAAGTGGATAAGTGGCTGGCAGAAATATGCCACCAGATAATCAGTCATCAACAATGTGAATATGAAAGACAAATGCAGTTTTAGGGCAATATTAACTGAATATTAAGGATTTTATATTAAATTAGAGAATTTATTTGTGGACCATATGGAAGATTGGTTTATGCCAAATACGTTATCCACTTTAAGTAAAGAAATTACTTACTTTAATATTTATTGTAAACTGAATACTGTTATTTTTTATGTCACTAATTAAGCAATTAAAGATCCCCAAAATGTGTCAATTAATGTATGAAAAAAAATTGACATGTGGAATTCCTGAAAATTTCCTGAAATTCAGACATAGAATTTTAAAAAATTCCTGATTTTGGGTCTTATTGAAATCTCTGCATGGGCCAGTCACAACATACTAAAAGTGCATGAAAATTGTTCTTGTATTAACTACAATGGCTTAGCACTCAGAATATAATAGTAGTACAAGGACTGCTCAACCTGGTGTCCAAATAATTTGACTAGTATCATACAATGAATCTGTCAATGCTTTATACATTGATAAAAAAAATAAAAACAACACATGGTAAAAAATTGTTACTTATCAAATAAAATCATGAACAACATTTAATGTACATTTGCAACTAATTACACAAAATTTGCATTAAAAAAAAAAAAAAATGACCATTGTACGTAACTATTAACCAAGTTTCCTTTGTGTGTGTGTGTGTGTTTTTTTTTGTTGTTGTTTTTTTTTTGGGGGGGGGGGGGGTATTACTGAGTACTTATGGAGCTATGTCTGATACAGATGATGTCCCCCAATAACTGAAAAGCTACTAGTACAATGTTTGACATGACACAAACATAAGAATTTCGCTGTCTGACATAATTCATTCTAAAGCATTCCAGCATAGACAGCATACTGTTGGTGAATCAATAGCTCCTCACTGCACAGTAGTCCCTATATAACAGATGGAACTATTCACAACCTTAACCACAAACAGAGCATAATGAAGTAGTATACAGTAAACTGATATGATGTTTTCAACTGGATACTCAGCATGTGCAGGGTTCACTAAAAGACACCAAGAAAAGGGCACTAACTGTATAGAAACACAATACAAGCTGCAGGCATTTTTCATCAAGAGAGTAAAGTAGCCTGCAAAGAAATCAGCAACATCTCCACCTGACAGATTTGAGAATGCTGCAAGGCTCACTCAATTTACGGCAGCAGAAACCTTCTGACTGTGCAAACAACAAATACTGCTGTGAGTGCAAAATAAAATGTTATCTGACTTAATTTCAATTCAACTGTGATGTGTTAGCCCTCCACCTGATGTAGAGGAGACATAGGGGACCCAGATCAGACAACTCCTTACCTCCAGGAGCTGTTTGATAAGGGTCTCCTTGGGTTTGCTAATATTCTATAGTCTGCAGAAAAAAATAGTACAGAAAAAAATCATTTGTTCATTTGTTGTTGTTGTATTGGGGTTTACCGTCGCTGCGATAGTATTTCAATCATATAGTGACGTCCAGCTAATTACAGGTGGAGAAAGACCCCTAGTACACAGAGGCAGGGGTCGATACTAACAGTGTCCCGGGGTCCCAAGGACACTAAAATTTTATATGGATCCCCACGAATTCAGCATTTTAAATAGTGAGGTGTCCCTGATTTTGCTAGAATATGCCCAAGGGACACCTGTCTAAAAAGTTTATGTCTACCACTGAGAGGTACCCGGGTAGAACCACTGACCTACCGCAAGCCAGCTGGAAGGCTTCCTCACATGAAAAATCCGAAGACCTCACCAGGATTCGAACCCACAGTGGCGAGGGGCTGAGAGATTTGTAGTCCACAACTGTAACCGCTCGGCCACGGCGGCCCCCCATTTGTTCATGTACCATTTAAAGGTTTGAAATCAATATTAATAGACAGTCATAAACTTGGACATCTCATCAGGTTAAATTTAAAAAAAAAAAAAAAAAAGTGTTTGATAACAAAGCCACTCTCTTAAACAAGCCAAACTATTAAAAAATTACAAAGCAAAAAGCTTGAAGGTTGAAGGGTACATGTATAAAATATTGATGAATCTTATCAAGGCTCTGACCTATTCTAGATTATTAATTCCCCCCCCCCCCCCCAGAATTTAATGAATACGTATTTCCCATTATATTCCCTGCATTCACTTCATTTGGGAGAGAAGTTTACTTTTAATACTGTCCAAGTCAAAAATTGAATTCAGTATCTGTTTGCTTTGTCTGGTTTAACATCACACTGACAGTACTGTATACACAGGCAGATTAGGCGCACTTTTTTCCCCAGATAATTCATGTTTATAGAGGGGGTGTGCCTTATATGATGATATATACAGCTTTTCAGGGTGTTTTTTTCCAATCACCGAGAAGTGAAATTTACCGGTATACGATCTCAGAAAAAGGATATACTGAAAGCCAATGAATATGATAATATGCCACAAAGTCTATATGAAACCATGATAACTAAAACCTGTTTATTGCTTTTGTTCTTATTAGTTATCTTACTGGTATATTTCATGATAAAATGATCGCGAGAAACTGAAACAACTTGATGGAAGCCATTTTCGATATAAACAAATAAATTTATTTTGCAGCACCTCATGATGTACAGGAGAAACTTGACAGGTGGCAATTGTTACATAATGTTTGTTAGTTTGGAAAATTTTGACAGGTGACAATGATCCCCAGTGTTAGAATGCGGGGACACGGTTGAGTAATGTCATGTTATGTGTCACCTTTATCCTACCCTCGTTAATGTAACGGTCTAATGCTAATCTTGTGCCATGTGTAACTAAAACAGTTCACCGTATGATTAGCCCGGTGACATACGGATAGCGTTCAGTATGTCAAAATGTATGACGGCACAAATTTCTAAACAAGATTTCGCCGCATACAATAGGATATGTGTGTGTTTTTTGTTGTTTTTTTTCAAATAAGTTACCCTGAAAAATAGGATGCGCCTTATACGTAGCTGCGCCTAATCTGCCCATGTGTTCGGTATTAAAGCATTTGGAAACTGTCTACTTGAGACAGACATAGTGCTGCTACACTGCAGTATCACGCCATAAGACAAAATATTGCATGATACATTATCACGACACTGGACCAACTAGTCCAGGTACTACCCTGTATATATGCTGAGCACCAATCAGGGAGCTACCAGTAGCATTTATAATGTCTCTGGTATGTTATGGCCCTGGATCAAACCCAAAACCTTCCACTCCTCAGGAAGACACTCTAGCAACTCAGCTACCAGTGATGGTTCAAGTATTTGTGAAATATGCAGTGATGTTAACCAGTGTTTTTTCTGGTCAAAATATTTGGAGAATATAGGAGGCATCCCCCCCCCCCCCCCCCCATCGCCTGGAATATATATTTTCCCCCTCATTTTTTCCCCCTCTACCATATTATGTACATGGACTAACTGTTGCGGTGTCATTTTTAAATGTTATATTCTTACTAAAACTGTTCAAACTTGTTATATTATTGTTCTCATTATTCATTTATGCAATAAAACATCATTAAATAAGAGTAAAATACAATAATACACCTACATTATACATAGTAGAAAAATTCCCCTCTTAGTTCGTTTGTGCACTTTATCCCCCTCCTATGGGCTTTCTGCCTTTCCCCCCAAAGTGAAAAAAAAACACTGTTAACATCCTAAAATGTACTACTAGTGATGTACTGAAAAATACAAAGGCTTAAGAGTCACAAAATATCTCTAGAATTATCATTGTGATTTAGGCACCAGCATACTGCTTAGACACAGAGGAAAGGCTATAAGTTTTACAAAATTCTTGACACAGTTATCTGAACTTGACTGCTGATCATTATTCTAATGTGAAGGCATTATCAACAACAGAGACCAAACTTCATGTAATGAGACAAAAAACATTTCAATCATGCTCCCGAAGTCCATAGTATAATATATATCATCAATATGAAGTTAACAATGTTTGTTTATCAACACTGGCCTAATTTCTCCTCTTACATGATGTATTACTATCTATAACTTGATGTCTAAAGTATGAAATTACCAGTGTTTCAAATAATAACTTAGTATCAATTTATTAGCTCTGCTCCCACATTGCATAGAGTCATTTAACTGTAAGACTTGAATTTCCTACAGATGGATATTCCAATCTTCTTACTAGCTGCTCTTTATTGTGTATACATGTATATATCTGATAGGTGCAACTGTGTTGCAGTAATTTGAAGAAACAGCAGTACTACTTACTGGGTGGGGGCATTCCTCCCTTGGTGTCAGTGCCTGGGTATGGAGGTGGTGGTGCGTTACTCATGATTCCTGAAAAATAACACAACACTGATGTATACAACTGTGAACAAATGTATGACTAGGCAGAAGGCTGATTAGTTTTTTAACCCTTTACCTCATGAATATTTATGTATAATTTTATGACTAAATGAATATAAGATAACTGAACTTAGTACGGTATATATGAAATCATTAATTTTCATTTGTCACACAAACTGTAGAAACTGAGCTACAATATTGTATGAGCAAACAGAGGAGACCCAGATCAGACAACTCCTATCATGCTGCGAATATCCAAAGTACAATATATCATCAACATGAAGTTAACAATAATATTTGTTTATCAACACTGACCTCTTTTCTCCTCTGGGTCTGCTCTGATCGTAAATTTATGCGTCAAAATGAGTCTACAACACTATTGACTTTTTTACTGCATATACATGTTATTAAAATGGAAATGCGATTATCGCAGGGATCAAATTTAATATTTTTCCCACTGGCAAAAAATGTGAGTGTTTTAAAACATAACTGGCAAACTACATTTTCTGCTCGCATTTTGCCGAAAATGCAAGGGTTAATTTTGAGCCTGGACTCTATATTAAGTTTGATTAAAATGAGATCCAGTATGCTAACTGGATCTGACCACATCATATAGAGGGTCGTCTCAGATTGATCTTTGTAGAATAGGGTTCGACATTAAGGCCCGACCGAACGACATTCACTAGTAGATTGATGGTCCGGTCCAGCTAGGTCCTAGGCTAACACGACCGACTAGTCGTGTTCTAAATTGGTCAGAGTTCGCAGAAATTTTATCTAATGGCACATCAAAAGCACAAAAATTACTGTAATGGCCAAACTATTGACCCTTGTTGAAACAGTATCTTGAAAACCCCGTGTGTGCTATATTTAGCAGCAGTTTCAGTAACAACCTTGACACACGTTCACTCATTGGTTTGTGTTTTCAGAACGAGGCTGTTTCCCCCACGCACTTGCCAAGTTTAATGTTGTAATACGAAGCTAAGAATGCTTATTTCTTCATCTAACTTTTCATTTTATAATGTTTACGAAATCTTCGTATTATAATGAATAAAATTTAATTTAAAAATGCTAAAGATGCAAGTTAATGCAAAAACGCTAATCTTTTTATTATGCTGGGGTTCCATGTAAAGTGACAATAGACATTTTTACGATTTGTTTTACAGCAATGTGCAGCTGATATGAAAAATGCCAAATAGTCTTTTCATCTGACAAAAAAGACAATGTCAGTAAGGAATGAAAATGGTAGAGAGGAATCAAAGAAACAGTATGAACAGACGACAAGAAACAGATCGTTTTGCTTTAAATGGAATTGCCTGAAAATCATTTAACAATACACCTTATCCGGAACTCGCATATATGGGGATTTCCATGTAAGTACAGTAAATGTGTTCATGCAAAGTTAATGAAAAGCATGTAACACAAGAGTTATTCTAGTATTATCTTTGTAGACCTTTATTCATTTCTAAAGGTAAACATGGAAAAAAACACCGTTAAGTATTCCAAAGTAAGTGTATTGATCTAAGTATAACATGTAATGTGTTTTTAACGAGTACACAGAGGTACCCAGGTAGAACCACCGACCTACCGCAAGCCAGCTGGAAGGCTTCCGGTCTAGTTCAGTTAAGGTCAGGTCTAGTAGGTTTTCTAAGTTACTGGACCACTGGTCCAGCTCTCAAAAAAGTTAATGTCGAACCCTGTAGAAGCCAATCGTTCAGTATATCAGGGGGAAGTAACCGCACCAATCTCACAATAGCGTAGAAAGATGTCTCAGCGGCTGGGTAGCTCATTCAGTAGAGCAGTAGCTCATTCAGTCGAGCATAAGCCCTGTAAGCAAAAGGCCCCGGGTTTGAGTCCCAGTCAAGCTGCAGATTTTTCTTACCCTGTGACAAATGTTTTACCAAAGTCAGTTAGAAACGTGCTATTTAATAGATTTAAAATCGAGCACTAGTTTATGCATATACATTACTTAAAAGGTCAATCTGATGTGGCCCCTAATGCGATGTTGTCAGATCCTAATCACGGATAGTAGAGGAGTGCAAAAATTAGGATATTATTTTAATGAGATTGGTTTGACAACAAACTCCTCCCATTTCTTCACTGTTTTTATTGCCAGTGCGTTAGTACTATGTGCTTTCTTTTGGTTTGTTGATTTCTGGTTCTGTGCAAAGTTCATTGACATCACAAGATATTTCCTGCTCCAGGCTTTTAGTTTCTGACAAAAAGATTTTCTTTATTTTTCCTTTTTAGGTTAGTCTATGTAAAATTAAGTGACCCCTGGGGCAGAGCCAATTTTGACCCAAGGGCCACGATTTAAACAAACTTGGTAAGGCCATGTTATACACAAAATACCTTAACTTCAGACCTTGTGGTTTCTGACAAGATTTTTCTAGACTCTCCTATATAAGCCTATGTAAAAAAAAGTGACCCTTGGAGAGGGGCCAATTTTGACCCAAGGGCCATGATGTCAACAGTTAGATGACCACTAGGCCATATTACATACCAAATATCTAAATTCCAGGTCTTTGGTTGGAGATTTAAATTTCATGAATGAACGGGAGAAGGTGGCTCTTTATGAAAGTATGTAAATATCCGAGTTGTTTCTCAGTACTTTTCATTGAAATCAACTATAAACCTCTTCGCTCCATGTGTTTGTTGTGGTCGAAGTGATTTGACATGATTCAAATTCTGGTGTTTTTTCTTGAAACATTTATATTTTCATTAATATTCAGTTGATTTTTATGAAAGCACTAAGATTTAATCATTTCAAGTGAGGATTGTGGGGGAAAATTAGTGATCTGGTCGGTTTTTACAGATTTGTGTTAAGATTGTTAATTGCCGTTATAACCCTCCTTAATTATATCCTCGAGTACCCAAACTGCGCCCCCCTTGGATTTAATTAGGAAATGCAACATAAATAAAAGAGAATAAAAACTGTTAACGTACCAATTAATTCTATCAAATTCACATTGATACCCCCCAAAATAATTCTTTTATAAATAATTATTCACTCGCAAATAACATTTAATACATTACGAGTCAAATATTATGCCATCATTTTGTGTGGTCCTAACTCTGCCCCCAAAGTGACACCATAGCAGTTGCGAATTGTATACATATGACTTCCATTTATAAATATGTAAACACAGCAGATGGAATTTCTGAGATACTTTTATTTTAACAAGAGGGCCATGATGGCCCTGAATCGCTCACCTGAGTATCATTGCTTCAACTGATGTCAAGGTTTTTAAACAGACAAGGATTCTGATATAACTTAATCTAAAACATTTTACCCCTGACAATACTACACACCAAATATCTAAGCAATGGGCCATATGGTTTCAGAGAAGACTTGGGCGCAGGGTCATTTATCACCGTAGGGCCAAGACTTTGAAAATCTTTGTAATGAACCATTAGATGCTACTACATACCAAAACTCTTAGCTCTAGGCCTTATTGATTCATAGAAGAAGATTTTTTAAGATTTTCCTATTTAACTCTATGTAAAACAAGTGACCCTTGGTGTGGGGTCATTTATCACCATAGGGCTATGATTTGTACAATCTTGGTAGTGGCCCATAAGATGATGCTACATACAAATATCTAAGCTCTAGGCCTTATGGATTCAAAGAAGAAGATTTTTTAAGATTTTCCTATATAACTCTGTGTAAAACAAGTGACCCCTGGTGGGGGGTCATTTATCACCATAAGCTATGATTTGTACAATCTTGGTAGTGGCCCATAAGATGATGCTACATACCAAATATCTAAGCTCTAGGCCTTATGGATTCAAAGAAGAAGATTTTTTAAGATTTTCCTATATAACTCTATGTAAAACAAGTGACCCCTGGTGCGGTCATTTATCACCATAGGGCTATGATTTGTACAATCTTGGTAGTGGCCCATAAGATGATGCTCATACCAAAAATCAAGCTCGGTTGCATTCAGGAAGAAGATTTTTAAGATTTTCCTATATAACTCTATGTAAAACAAGTGACCCCTGGTGCGGGGTCATTTATCACCATAGGGCTATGATTTGTACAATCTTGGTAGTGGCCCATAAGATGATGCTACATACCAAAAATCAAAAGGCTAGGCCTTGTGGTTTCAGAGAAGAAGATTTTTTCAATTTTCATTTTTAAAATCTATTTTTAGCTCCTGTGACCTAATTATGCGATGGACCAGAACCATTTATACAACTTTAGTAGAGCTTCATCCAAGGAACATTCCTGCAAAATATTTTTCAAATTGGCCAAGCCGTTTAGGAGGAGATGTTGTTTGAAGCAATTGTTGACGCCGGTCGCACGCACGCACGCACGGACGACGGACAAAAGGCGATCAGAAAAGCTCACCTTGAGCACGTTGTGCTCATGTGAGCTAAAAATTTGAGTGTAAAAGGGCCATTCTGCATGGAAATCATTTTGTATTAAGAAAAAACATAAAAAGAGTGGTGCGAGATAAAATTTGCAATATTTATCAGTTAGAATTAAAATTTCGTACAAAAATCATCCGAGTTTATTTACAGAAACATCGTAAAAAAAAATATCACAGTCGCTTGCGCGTGTGATAAAATCTAGCAAGACTACAATAAAACAAGAGGGCCATGATGGCCCTGGATCGCTCACCTGGTATCATTAGGGTATGTAAAATCAAGTGACCCCTGGGGCAGAGCCAATTTTGACCTCAGGGTCATGATTTGAACAAAGTTGGTAAGAATCGACTAGACAATGCTACACACTACCACACTGTACTTGGTAGAGGTCTATTAGCCCATGTTACATACCAAATATATAAACTCCAGACCTTGAAGATTTTTCTAGTTTTTTTTCCAATATAAGTCTATGTAAAATCAAGTGATCCCTGGAGCGGGGCCAGTTTTGACCCCAGCGTCATGATTTGAACAAACTTGGTAAGAATTGACTAGACAATGCTACATACCAAATATCTAAACTCTATGCTTTGTGGTGTCTGAGAAGAAGATTTTTCAAGTTTTTTTCCTATTAGCCTATGTTAAATCAAGTGACCCCTGGGGCGGGGCCAATTTTGACCCCAGGGTCATAATTTGAACAATCTTGGTAGAGATCCACTAGACAATGCTACACACCAAATATCTTAACTCCATGCCTTGTGGTTTCTGAGAAGAAGATTTTTCAAGTTTTTTTTCCAATATAAGTCTATATAAAATCAAGTGACACCTGGGGCAGGGCCAATTTTGACCCCAGGGTAATAATTTGTACAATCTTGGTAGAGAGTCATAAGATCATGCTACATACAAAAAATCAAAAGGCTAGGCCTTGTGGTTTCGGAGAAGATTTTTTAAATTTTCATTTTTAAAATCTATTTTTAGCTCCTGTGACCTACTTATTTACCCAATCAAAATAATTTGAACAACTTTGATAGAGGTCATGATAAGGATGATTCCTGTGAAGTTTGGTCAAAATCCATCCAGTGGTTTAGGAGGAGAAGTTGTTTAAAGGAAAAGTTGACGCAAGACGCACGCACGGACGGACGGACGGACGGACTGACGCCGGACAAAAGGCGATCACAAAAGCTCAACATGAGCACGTTGTGCTCAGGTGAGCTAAAAAGGAAGGTGGCGGAGTTAGGACAGGGGCGCAGTTAGGACCTCCGACGATACAAATAATGTTTAGCCAATCAGTAATGCAAATCTGTTCTTGCTAGTGAAACTTCCTATGAATCTGTCTGAAATCCATCCAGTAGTTATTGAGAAATAGCGCGGACAGAAAAGCGTCAGACCGACCGACACAATGCCTTCTATATTCCCCCAAACTAAGTTTGTGGAAATATGTACTAAAAATAATGACACCTAAATTCAGGGCGTTATACACGAATCTATCGACATTATATTGATCAGGAGACGGATCCCGGGTTGTTGGCCATTGGCGCAATATATCACGGTAGCTTTTTTTTCATAATAACTTGCTTATATATTTAAAGTGAAATCAAGAAGAGTACCAACCTTTTTTTCGTTATTAACACGACGAATGTCTTCTTTCTGAAAGTCTTTATTTTTCTCTTGAATGCCTTCTGCGCTTGCGCAATAACCTGACAGTTTAGTGTCGTGTGCAAATCTTGCGAAATATGTCCTAATATTTGACATGGTCTCTTGTCAGTAGCGCATCACACACATATATAAGCAGAAACTCAAGAAGCAAGCCATTGTGGTTCAATATTCAAGTTTATTCTCCCGGTTGAATATTGTCCAGCGATAAAACTGAACTTTATAAGTACCCTATCCATGCAGGGATCCCTAACCTTTCTTATTTATGTGTAAAAAATATCCTGACACTTTAAACAATGATATATCTGTACAACATATTTAATAAATTAAAATTTACGAAAATAAGTGATGACCATGTTAACTAAATGAAATTACCAACACATGCATTTTGGTTAATGTTGCGAATTTTAAAAGAATCCGGGTCAACTCGGCCTAATTACCAAGTCGGCCCGGTCCAAGTCGGCCTACTGACCAGATCGGCCTGGTCCAACTCGGCCTAATTTGATTATTATTATGATGTATATCCCTGTAGTCCTGTATCCCCAGCCTTGTTGTTAACATCAACTAAGCCTAAAAGTTACTTACATTAGTTGGTACACTAAGTTCAAAAGTTGACATCTGCATCACCGTTCCACTTCCATCTTCTTCGGGACGCGGCATGCTTTAATTGTTCCAATGTGAGCATCTCTGATCGTCGTTGTGCTAGCTCTTCTTCCAGACAAGGCCTATCCCAATTTGTTAATACAATGTAGTATATAATTTTACCCTTTCTAATTAGCATTTGATTGATTTTAATGAAACCGAAGTTAATCCGCTTATTGTTTAATTTGAAAGTTTTCGTTTGAATATTAAGATACAACAAAATCGAACACATTTGAAGTATATTTCAGAGGAATACCATTTAATGATTATGAAAGTGGTAAATTATTTTGTTTTTTCTTTTGAAGTTTAATACTCTTCTAATAAAAAAATGTGTAGCACTTTTATCATTTTTAACACCTTTATTATTCGTTGAGAAATTAAAGGATGTTTGTCTCACGTAGGTGTTACCGGGAACACCTTGTATCATTATTCATAGTAGGCCGACTTAGACCAGGCCGACTTGGACTAGGCCGATTAGGTTTTGAGGCCGAGTTGACCCGACACCATTTTGAATGACGAGAACAACAATATTTTTAGGTTTCACGGGTGTTTCCGGTAGTGTTTTAGTCCATACCAATAGCGCCATATTTCAAAATAAGAAAATGGGTAAAAAGACGAAAAAAGTAACAAAAAAGCCTAAAGTTCAACCTAGTGTATTATGCGACCTATTTTCAAATTATGAAGAAGTTCACAACGATGAATGCGGCATGCTTACTGTAGACAATCGCAAGAAAACATTCAACAACTGGCTCCTGGGCGACGATTGTTCATGCAATCCACTTTCCGTGAGATCACTTTTTTAAATATTAAACTCTTTTTTTTCTGTTTTTACACGTCTTTTTACGGCGATTAAGAAACTAATTCTTACAACTTAAAACCTCAATGGTACCAAGGTTTGAACAGTACTTCGTGCCAGTGAAGATCATACAAGCTAATCTCTACTGAGATCCGCTCCGGTTATTGTTTTTCGTATTGGCCTCCGCTGGATCTCTACTCAGGCCTTATATAAAAGCTTCGGGAAATTTACGCCGATACCCCTACCTCGTTTCGACCGTTCAAATCGATTGTTTTAGGATGCACACCTAAAAATATAAGGCATATGGGGGTAAATACAAGGGGTGTTCCAAGAAATTTGATAAAAAAGGTGATACTTTGATATATTTTGAATTTAATCCAAAAGAAAAAATTATACAGGTTGCACGGACACAAAATCCGCAGTCCAGGGTTTGACATTAACTTTTTTGAGAGCTGGACCAGTGGTCCAGTAACATAGAAAACCTACTAGACCAGACCTTAACTGAACTAGACCAAAGTGTAAAACACATACATGTCATATCAGGGCCTTTTTTCCAATTTTGGGGAAAGCGCCCTAGCCCTTTTTATGGGGAAAATAGCAAGCCACTTGTTTACAACTTATTTAGGGATTTATTTTTACCATTTTCATAAATATAAGCATAAACTGGTCTTGGCACAGCAAGACATACTAGAAACTAAATATAAAGACTAATCAAATATTTTGTTTAAGAATCAATAGAGTTAAACAGAGTTATATTAGCGTCATAATATTGTTCTCTAGGTTTCTCAATGATCAGCTACCTCCTTAATGGGGAATTTTATTTAAGAGTGGGGAATTTGAGGACTATTTTGGGGGAAAAAAGGTGGTTATTTGGCTTGGGGAAGCAGCCCTTTACCGGCTACAGTTAAGAAGGGTAAAAAGGCCCTGCATATTTAGGTCAATATACTTACTTCGGAATACCTTACAGTGTGTGTGTTTTTTTTGTTTTTTTTTATCATGTTTACCTTTAGAAATGAATAAAGGTCTACAAATATAATATCAGAATTACTCTCGTGTTACATGCTTTTCAATAACATTGCATGAACACCTTGGACTTTAACACTCACTCAGCCCCTGACTGCGTGGGTTCAAATCCCGGCAGAGTCATTCAGATTTTCATGTAAGGAAACCTTCAAGCTGGCTTGCGGTAGGTCGATGGTTCTACCTGGATGCCTCCGTGCATTCGGGGTCTTCCTCCACCTATACTTAGCTGGGCGTCGCTATATGACTGAAATACTGTCAAAGCGACGGTAAACTCAAATAGTAAAGGCAAGTCATGAACACCTTGATAGTAATTACATTGAAATCCCCATATATGCAAGTTCCGGATAATATCTATTGTTTAATGACTTTCAAGCAATTCCATCTGTTTCCTGTCATTTATTCATACAGTTTCTTTGATTCCTCTTGACATTTTTCGTATCGGCTGCACATTGCGGTTAAACAAATTATAAAAAGGTCTATTGTCGTTATACATGGGATCCCAACATAATAAAAAGATAAGCGTCCATGCATTAACTTGCATCTCAAGCATTTTTAAATAAAATTTTATTCATTTCGTAAACATTATAAAATGAAAAGTTAGATAAAGAAATAATCATTCTTAGCTTAGTATTACGACATTGAACTTTGCAAGTGCGTGGGGAAAAAAGCCTTGTTCTGAAAACACAAACCATTGAGTGAACGCGTGTCAAGGTTGTTACTGAAAATGCCGCTAAATAAAGCACACACAGGTTTTCCAAGAAACTGTTTCAACAAGGGTCAATAGTTTGGCCATTACAGTTATTTTTGTGCTTTTGATGTGTCAGTAGATAAAATTCCTGCTAACTTTGAGCAATTTAGAACAGGACTAATCAGTCATGTAAGCCTAAGACCTAGCTGGACCAGACCATTAATCTACTGGTGAATGTCGTTTGGTCGGGCCTTAATGTCGAACCATGCAGTCACTATAACATAATCGGATGACAATGAGTGGGACAAATTTTGATAATCTTAAAACTGGTCTCATGTTTCTTTGTTTTAAAAGATCACATTACATCATATTTCCAACGTCAAAAACTGTCCAAAAATGAATGTACCGCTTCCGCGTCTTTTTCTCAAAGCCTACTTACTACTCTGTGCGATTGACTTTGACTTTCTCCACTTTACACTTCAACAAAAAACCGATATTCCAATAGAATGTCGCTTCAGTTGACGAATATAAACCACGCCTCCATAGCAAGAGGAATCAAGTGCACAGTTTTATAACTGGAACTATGCAGGTACATGTCACATTGTGTAATCTTGCGAGGAAATAATGAGTTAAATAAACAACTATGTATTTTCAAATGAAATAGGTGGCACTTAAACTCGGGGTGTTTTAGCAAGAGTGATATTGTGTCTTGAATTTAACACAGCAAAAGCAGCGTGGTGTAGTTACTGTCAAAGGGTGTGTGATATTTGTCCTTGTCATCATGGTCTATGAACGTGCGGCTTTTAACAACAAATGGCCATTTTAATTCCGGTACTTCATACAGGAATTATATAAAATCCTCTAATGTCATTTCAAAACCTTTCCAAAGCGCACCGTTGACACCCTTTAGAGGCATAATGATTTTTTAAAGTCCGTTTGGCCAACACTTCCATCACGAAAGTTAACTGAGAATTGAGCAAAAATCAATAACCAGGTGGAGCCAAGGGGAGGAGCTACGTTCTAATTGGCATACACAATACCTTTTGTTTTTTACAGTAAGAGGGAAAGTGACCTCAGTTTTATCAATGTAAAATTATTGGAAAAGTCAAAGTCATTTGCAGGCGTAGTAATGTCATAAGCTGAAATCTGACGTCATTTCCATAAGCAAGGGAAGAGAACATTCGTTTTGAGAAAACCGTAAATATGGTACTAAAAGTGAGTAGAACAGCGCTATTCTTTAAAGTATTTTTGTATTAATGTTTAAAAACAAATTCAGAGACATTGTACTTGATGATTGACATTAACGGCAAATGTTAATTGAAGAAAACCAGCAGATATGAGTGGTTCAATGTTGATGTTGCTTTGCTGACCACACATTATCTGGCATCCGTTCGCGATCTAAGGAAAAACAATCTGTAAATTTCTAAGGGTGTAATGATACGCTTACCCAACGTTAACACACAAAATAAGCATCTTTAACCTGAGCTGTAATACGATGTTTATGATGAGTAGTTTCATTAATAAATGTTGTGTCTGTGACTGCAGAAGAAAAAAAGAGAATACCGTATACACCAGCAGATTAGGCGCACTTTTTTTCCAGATAATTCAAGTTTATAGAGGGGGTGCGCCTTATATGATGATATACAGCTTTTCAGGTTTCTTTTTTCAATCACCGAGAAGTGAAAATTACCGGTATACGATGTCATAAAATGGATATACTGAAAGCCAATGAATACGATAATATGACACAAAGTCTATACGAAACCATGATAAACAATACCAGATTATTGCTTTTGTTCTTATTAGTTATCCTACAGGTATATTTCATGATAAAATGATCGTGAGAATCTGAAACAACTTGATGGAAGCCATTTTCAATATAAACAAATAAGTTTATTTTACGGGACCTCAAGATGTATAGGAGAAACTTGACAGGTGGCAATTGTTACGTAATGTTTGTTAGTTGGGAGAATTTTGACAGGTGACAATGGTCCCCATTGAATGCGGGGACACGGTTGAGTAATGTCATGTTATGAAAATGTGTCACCTTTATCCAACCCGTTGTTAATGTAACGGTAATCTTATGCCATGTGTAAATAAAACGGTTCACCGTATGATTAGCCCGGTGACGTACGGATAGCTTTCGGTCTGTCAAAATGTACAACGGCGCAAATTTCAAAACAAGATTTCGCCGCATACGATACGATAAGTGAGGTTTTTTTTTTCAATTAAGTTACCCTGAAAGTTAGTATGCGCCTTATACGTAGCTGCGCCTAATCTGACCGTGTATACGGTAGATATAAATGATAGGTATCAACTTGCATTGAATTCATAAAATAACGTGGGGGAAGGTTTTTGTTGTTTTTTCTTAATGCTATAACCATGGGTTACGTTTATGTCTTTGTAATTCGATCAAAGTACATGCGTTCCTCCTCAGATTTTCATGATTCATCACGTTTTTATGCACGATTGCCAAACATTCATTTCAAATAATATTTATAACAGTTGGAAATATGTTTGATGTAATGTGACTTGCATATTTCATCGTTAACTGCAAAACCGATATCTGGACTGTACTCGCATACTTAACCGACTTGACTTCGACATATGGTGCGTAAACATCGAGGGTTAAGAGCAAAACAATGCTAAGTGCTGGTATGTTCTTATGTACCTAGCATAGTTTCACTTTCAACCCTCAACTTGTTTCCTTAGGCCACTGTCTTCACACTTTGGAGGGTACTGATAAGCATCATATATACGACACTGTCTGACAGCATCGTGTAGGTGTGTGTACAGGTGTCATGCTGGGAAGTTGCGAGACAAGACGCAAAAGCATGGTTCTCTGTTACCGAGGCAAGTTATGATTTGGTAAGCAGACAAATTCAGACGCCCCGGTGATTCTGATTGAGATTTTAGGCGCCCCGGTGACTCTGATTTCAAAATTCAGGCACCCCGGCCCCGGGGCGCTTGTTGCGTCTGTGGAGAGGCCTGTAAAACTACATGATAATGCCATATATATTGCAGAAACTTAATTAAAAAAAGACTTATTTTAAATGCTTTTTCTGTGATAGACGTCAGCATGACAACCACTTAACCCTTCTCTAATAGCCAACATTGAGTAACACACACCCCCACCCCCAGGCTCCATACTGCTATCAATGTACTGATAAGCTGCTAGCCATAGGTAACCCAGATGAAGACCTAGTTCATATGCATATGGACTAATGGAGATACTGTCACTTTGCCACTACCTCAGTCAACTTGTATTGTTTAAGCCTATAAAACACTGTTTTACCTTCATAATAGATCTTTGGTGTAAATAAAATGTTTGTAGAGAAAAAAAAGATCTATCTATTGATATATTTTTCATATTGATGAACTGAGACACAGAATCATTATATTAGATTATACCTAAAGAAATATATTTTTAATAACATCTGCGTAACACACACAAAAAATGACCCCCAAAAAATAAATAAAACAAATACAATATATAAATTTATTTCATTTAATTGAATTAAGAAATCATTTAATTAAATAATAGGTTACAGGAGACTGATATCTGTTTTTTTTATCTGTTGGGAAAGGGGATATATGTTTGAAATTGTTGGACTTAGGAGATATATATTGTATATTAGATGACCAAATACTTATTCTGTAGTGACTTGTCATCGGTGTTCTCATACAAACTAATTCAATTTTTTTTTTCTGTTAACTATTTAAAGACCCACGGCCATATAGCCAAAGGCGGCTAGGCACTCTACGAGGTCTTTTAATTTTGAATTTCAATTTGAATTAAATTTTTGAAAGAAAGTAATTTTATATTAATAAATATATCCCTCACTGCCAAAAATAGCCAAATACATGAGAAAAGGTCTTGGATATGTTCTAGTTTTGAATTTTGATAGCTTTTTAAGCTAGCAAGGATTAAGTCCTTGGAAAGGAAGCCAAAAATTTGAGAACTGAGATATCTGGGTGTACATTTATATGTTGTCCCCATTGGACCATTTTGTCCAACAGGACTCATGTCAGGTGGCGTTTGGTATTAATACTTTATTTTGTCAGGCCAGTCGACCTCCACAGCAAAAGAGTGCTGTTTTTAGGGTAGGTTTATATTAAAGTTAGAGGATAGTATATAGTAAAGTAAGAGTTTGAGTACAGACTTATGCAGGACTTTGTACACCCTTCTATCTCTACATCCGATTGCTAGAGAAGAAAAGAAAAAAGAAAGACATAAAAAAAAAAAGAAAAAAAAGAAGGGAATTTCCCGTTTTGAAATTGGATAGCTAAAATGCGCTAGCAAGGATAAAAATCCTTGGTAATATGTTTTGCCAAAGTGCCTAAAGATAAGTTCTAATTCAGAACTTTGAATATCGGCACATTTATTTTATTATAAAGAACATTCCCTCTATATCAACCCAGCAATTAGACGACGAACTAATTCAAAATAATTTCAGATCGCATTTATTGATTGATCTCCTGCTGTGTTCGATTTTTTTTATTTCCTGATTCAAATAAAGCCGACTTTTCTTACAAATGAAGCCGACAATTTTATTACCTTGTCATTTTTGTTTAACTTATCAACAAGTTCCGGCACTGGGGACGCTTAGTTAAACCTCTGGACAACCATGACTTACGCACGTGACTTATGATCTTTTTATAGACATTAGTAATTGTTTTAAAAATAGCACGAACAGACTAGATTTAAATTGGTAATTTTCCACTCAAGAGACGCTGTGAAGAACAGAACTTAACTTTTATGTCGATTTCCCCAAATTGAGAAACTCTCCTTTTAATTAGCCCTCTTTTCATTGTAAACCTTACTTATTTTATTGAAATTATGTTTAACTCAAATCAAACGTATTTATTTAAAAGAAAAAGTTCATATGCGTGCATAATTTCAAATTATAATCGATCTTCCTCTGTGAATTGAATTCTCCTAACTTGCGACCTACGAAGACGATAGTAGGGTTAAATTATTGCAAATTTCTTGCTTATTTTTAAGAATAAACACTTTCTTTTTTTCATCCATATAGTTTGCAATATGATTGAAGTTTTCAAGAAACTTAATTGGTAAAAACATAGTAAACATTATATAGACATTATTATAGATATATATGCACTTAAAAATCAACTGCGTCCATATGCGTCTATATGAGGGAAGGGGTAATTGAGTCAAAATGCGTCTGCATGAGGCGACAGGTATATGCGTCAGAATGAGTCTACACGAGGGAATGGGTAGATGCGTCAGAATGAGTCTACATGAGGGAAAGGGTTAAATATTTTAAATGAAATCACTAAAGATGATACTTGACAGTGTTTTTTTTTTCACTTTGGGGGGAATGGGGTCCAGGCCCATAGGAGGGGGAAAAAAGCACGCAAACAAGCTAAAAGGGGAATTTTTACTCTTTATAAAGTATATATTTCATATTGTAATTTATAATATATCTATTTTAATAATGTTTTAATGGGTAAAAAAACCAAGAATGCCAGAACTTCATGTTTGAACATTTTTATTCAGTATTCAACATTTGGAAACTGTGACAGTGAGTCAGTGATGATGCAAAAACATATGGCATGACAGTCTTGACTCCAGGCAACAATAAGCCATTTGCACAATATTTAATGCAACACTATTCCCCTTGACCCATTGTCAAACCTGCCAATGATAATTTGGCTACCTACAGTAGATTACGATGGTATTCTAATGACATGCTCTAAATTATTAATGTTTCACGTTTACTGTAAGTTAACTAAGGCAATCACTGAGAAGCAGCAAAATATGATACTGCCTCAAACATAACTAATAGCAAAGTGTATTTCATAAAAATTGTAAAAACTATCGATTTTTATTGTCATACATTACAATTATACAAACCATATGATAAGAACTGTGACATTTTTTAAAATGTTTTTCCATAAACAAATGCCGAGGTGGCATTATTTGTTAAAAATATTTCTGGCAATGTCACATCAATTTGAATCTGTCGGTAGTTTTGGTTTGCATATACTTACCGAAGATGCTCCAGACTGTCGCATGATAGCTTGATTAAACATCATGTCGATCTTTTTGGAAGATTCGACGCTCTTTTTATACGATTTCGTATTGTAGGACATTTTGACAACTTCCGGTTAGCGTAAGGATAGCACGCCGTAAAATGCCCTTTTACGGCCGATGTCGTAATTGTTTACTAAAATGTTACACTTGTAGTTTTGAACGTTTAAATAAACAATATCAATAATAAGAAAAAAAATGTTAGAAAGGGGGGAATTTTAGCATGAATAGGGGAAAAATATATACTTTTTGCAGGGGGGAATACCGCCGAATTTCGCCGAATATTTTGACCAAAAAAATCACTGCTTGAAGTTGAACCATCCACATTTATTACAAGGAAAAAACAGTTCAAATCGGATGAAGTTTTGATTTCAGATGTTCGATTTGCGATAATTTGCATCAGACTAAGCATTTAATTGATCCCATTTTATATAAATCAGTATCTTTCATGTAGTTACCTGTTGAAATTTCGCTCTTTTACTCAAAAGGCAAACTGATCAATCATTTAAATTGATTAAAAAATACAGAGGTCATCAAACAGTGTTGAAGTTTTTGCATATGGCCACCATTGTGATGATCATGGGTAGCGAAATCTCATTTTATTTTACTTGTCCACGGACAACCAAAATTAAAATTTCACTTGTCCGTTCTTTTTGAAAAAAACGATTGGTATAAAATATGGAAATAATTGAAATTTTATTACTACTCTAAATAAATTAATTGAGGCATGACATTGTAAAAAATTTTTTTTATATAAACTACCTTAACACTGAAATTTGAAACATTTTTTACTGACAGATTAAACAATCAAACTGTTTAACACCGCAGAATGGTCTTATGCATCTGTTATTGCCGTCAAATTCGACATTTCGCTGAGCCCTCATCATCGACTCTAAACCATGGGGTGTCTTTAAGGCATGATTCTTAAAATGATCTTTAACGCTTTGTTTTATATTATTTTTAATCTTAGTCTTTTATTGTTTTCTTGGGGGTTTGATCGGGATATCCTTCCCCTTTTCATGTTTGAGAAGATTTTTTAATAAGGAATCAATCCATTTGACAAGGAACTTACCGATAAAAGACTGTGTGTTAAAGTGCTGACTTTGAGAATGTATACAACACAAAGATGTAAAATATGTAAACAAAAATCACAACTGCTAATCCAATTAGTCTTTGATAACACAAATCTGAAATGAAACCAGTCAAAAAGGAATGGTTAAATATGCGGATCATCTTGTAAGATGCTGAAAAATAAACTTTATTCGACAGGCGCACGTCAGGGATACCTTTACAATTGAAGTGCTGCAGTTTAGAGTTTTGAATTTAAATTTTTGCTACGGTTTGGATTTTTGGTCGTCCACGGACAAGTCAACAGTAAAAATTTACTTGTCCGTGCCGGCAAATGTACGACTCGGACAATGGATTTCATCATCCCTGATGATTACGCAATTTTAGCAGTAAAACAGTAGCCAGTAGAGAGTGTGAAAAATGTTAACCAACATTACGAACGATACTATCCCAGTATTCTGTATCATTGCCTAATTTGGAAGCATAAGAATGTGTGTTGATTGGATAACATTCCAAGAATATCATTTAAGTAATATACACTGTAGAGCGATATGCGTTATTTACTTTCCCTTTTGTTTTCTTTTAATTTAATGGATCGTATTGTTAGGAGAATTTTTATTTCTTGGAGGTGAAAAATATCGCTTTTTTCCCGAGGGGAAGCTACTGTTATAAAAGAAGAAGAAAACAAAAACCTGGAGTTAACAATACTGTACTGTACCGTGCAGACCTGCGAGCGTACTGTGAAGAAAATACGGCGGTGTAACGTCATACGGTATACCGTTAAACCCTTATAAAATTCCACAGAAGCAATTTAGGTTTTGTTTGATAAGTTGATGCTTTAGTATGGGATGTGTGCAAAGAAAATGTATTGAAAAAATATAATTTTTAGATGTGTCAGACGGAATTTGCAGATGCCATATTCCCTTAATGAGTAAGTTGCCCTGCTTAATGTTACCCAATGTTGCCATAGTGACTGTGGATTTTGCATCAGTACAATTTGTATAATTTTTTCTATCGACCTAAGTACAAAATATATCAGAGCATCACTTTTGAAAATTTTATTCTAATAATCATATTAATAAATAATGGAACTTTCAAGGCATTTTTCCAACACCCCTCATTTATAACCATAAAACAAATAAAAAATCAAATATTTGGTTCATTCAACCCTTGTACCATTTGGACTGGCAACTTTCAACCCTAAACACAAATTGTAAAAATGCCAATATTTTTTTTTTCGGTTTCTTGAATTAGGGACTTTTCTCCTTGAAATTTAGAAAGAAACATAATTTAATATTTTTTCTCACTCGCAAAAAAATTCAAGTGGTTTAAAACATAACTGGCAAACTTCCTTTTTTACTCGCATTTTCCCAAAAATGCGAGCGTTAATTTTGAACCCGGACTCTATTTTAAGTTTGACAACAAACTCCTTCTCCAATTTCTTCACTGTTTTTATCGCCAGTGCGAGAGTACTATGTGCTTTCTTAGGTTTGTTGATTTCAGGTTCTGTGCAAAGCATTGACATCATAAGATGTAATAAAAAAAAATTGGATATCTTTCATTTTGACATTATTCAATTGATAATCGAAATCAGCATCAGATGCGTTTCCATTGGTAACTGGGACTAGTATAAAATCAGACTTCCAAGGTCAATACAAGGGTGTGGGTAACTTTTATTGATTGAAAATTAAATTAATATTGTAATTTAAACTTTAATAATAAGAATCCTAATTAGAAAATAAAGCGGTATCAAGTATTAATATTCATTAGGGGGAATATTAATTGAAACAGCAAATAGGGCCCTTCTCAAAATTTATGCATACATGTACCAGGGATTCTTTCCTCAGAACGAGATTTAGATGGGTCAGGTGTACAAACCAGTACAGCTGATAATCACTTGGTTAGTTATGGCGTCCACTGGTGGAATCACATCCACAAGTAAACTGTTGAAATAAATTTCTCATAGTCATTTGTAATTCTAATGGAAGAGATGATGCAGACATAACCTCTCATCACATTCCTATCTGGCTGTCCAGAGACACTGTAAACCAAGTTTAAATCACAATGTTAAAGAACAGGGGTATTGGTTGATTGTATTATAGAAATAAAAACACAACAACCATCTTCTCTGGTCGTATGTTCTTAATTTTATATGTTAATAACAAAAGTTTATGTACATTTTAATCATCATTAGGCATTACTTCACATGCTTGGAGTTACATATATAAAGTTTATCTTTGTATATTGGGTGAAGTCAGATGTATTACAAAATTATCCAGTTCACACAATGAAAAAAGACCAGAATTATAGTAAAATATACAATATATGGAAAACTACGTCTAACTTGCATTTTATAGAATTACAAAAACAGTATTGAAGGAAAAGTGTTTCTAATGAGAATAATTTTAGCAACAGTGTTAAGACTTGATGCAGTAGTGTTTAGTGTTCCTTTATTTTAAAGTCTTCAAAGATAGTCCCAGGTCACTTGAGAATTCAAGAAGTCCAAATGGTGGATTTCTTAGTGATATATACTTTATGGTTATGGTTTTAAGCAATATAGGGACACCAGAACTGTCAACAATTCCACAAGGATACATATACAAATAATTTCTTTCTATAGAAGCATAAGCATTACAGTAGTATATGTTCAAAAACTAATCCCTGTTAATTGGCATCAGTTGTTACATGTCTTTTATCCTTTAGTTGCAGGTAGAGACAATCATAATCTTTTCCGCATTTGCCATTGTATAGTGTAAATGAATATTGGTTTTAGGGGTTTCTGTTTGAGTCTCAAGAGAAGGAGGAATATGTATGTCATAATCTTTAAATTGAGTATTATATTAAAAAGAAATGTGTGATTTAATTCCACTCTAAATCAAACTTGAAGTCCCAAACAAAAAATTAGGAAGTCCCAGATACACCAGTACTGCTCTATTGCTATAGAAATCTTTATTAGTAATTATTTCTTTGTATTTCTTAAATGTCTGTATGTTTAATATTGATAATGTTGTATTAATCTTTAGTGTCTTAAGTTTAATCATTCCGAGCAGTTCTGTATGCATCCAGGTATCCATATTTGATGAAAATCCACTATCATTTAATTCACAGTATATTTTTCTTGGGAATAAAAAAGAACAAGACACAGTCATGTTCCATTTAAATTTTCATGTTGCGCTATCATTTTGAGCTTGTCTGTTTCGAAGAAAAAGTCGAGCAATTATGATTGCTGGGTCATCTTTCTCATCCTCTTTGTTATCTTGCAAAAACTTTAATGTAGCCCATCACTCAAACACTTTTAAAGCTTAAGGTATTAACACCAAACTTGGAATACTTTATAATCATGACAAGGTGCAGTTGTAAGACAAGGGGCATAATTCTGAAAGCTTATTTTCGGAGTTATTCCCTTTTTAAAATAGAAGTTTGGTTAAAATTCTTATTAGTGGAATGTTTTGAAAACTATGAAAGATATCAACAGGACACTTAGAATACTTGATAATAATGACAAGGTGCAGTTGTATGACAAGGGGCATTATTTTGAAAGCAATATTTTTGGTGTTATGCTCCTTTTTAGCTTAGAATTATGGTTAAATTGCTTACTAATAGAATATTTTTTAAACTTTCAAAGATATTGTTCTCATTCTTGGCAACTTGCTAAAGGAGACAAGTGATCAGCATTTTTAGAGTTATGCCCCTTTATCACATGGAAAATAATTGAACTTCTCATAAATAACAAATTACCAATATCTTGAACATTTTCAAAGTTATTTTATCCTAGTTATTCATTTTATAGAGAAAAGTTAGACTTGTACATTTGTAAATGTTTTTTTAAAGCTTTTTCTTTTATGTATTACCCAAAATTAACAAATCATATGATCATATGCAAGGCATATTGATTTTTGAGTTTGCCTTCTATTTTTCCAGTTAGCTGAGGCTGGGTTTTATCACATCCCCACAGTGGCATCACCAGATGCAACAAGATGTTTTTTCTGCTATAAAGAGCTTGATGGCTGGGAACCAGATGATGACCCAAAGTGAGTCATAGGATATTAAAAAATTGTTCAAAATTGGAAGTTATGAATAATTTTATGTACAATCTATTGTGTATAAAGACTAGAAGACTAGTGTTGGACAGTTGGATAAATATATAGGATCTGACACTTGTCATTTTATATTAACATTTACGGGTACTAAAGTGCATGAAAATGTCATGAAACAAGCTTCTGGCAAGTGTAAAGGTCAACCACAAAGATTCCATTTTCATTATCAGGACTATAATTAGTTAGACTATAATATATTACTGTAAACCTTCTGTACGAAAATTATGTTGAAATTATTTGTAATTTGTAGGAAATCAGAAATTAAAAGTTGCAAAAATGATGAGGGCGAGAAAAGATTGGCTGACTTATCATAGTAGGGCTGTAACGAATCAGCGATATATTGTGGAATCTCATTTGGATTAGAGCAAAGAAGCTTGTGGTACAAACCAGTACAAGGACGAATACTGGTACTTTGGTGGTTTCCATATAACAGAAATGAACGAGTACAGAGTTTCAATAATTCTGTCATTACTGATAATTTTATTGTTTTAACATCATCAGAAACCTGCATATTTAAAAAAAATATTTGTATCAGTTTCAATTTAAATATTAGAAACAAGCATGCCTTAAATGAGTGAATGTTGAACAAGCATGTTTTTTTTACATTTGCTGTCAAATGTGGAGCTAGTAATCTGTGAAAATACAATACAAAAAAATTATCATCATGCATCAGTGTTAAGTTATAAGTGGCCTCCACAAATCTACAGACATTCTCAAATTTTCCGAAGGTTCTGTTGTTTTTCTCTTCGTAACCAAGCCAGGGGGAATTATTTTTCCATTTTATGCAAAACTGATGCTTTTATTTTTTTATATTTTCCTTTCGACAATTGCTTACCCTTTCATTTATTTGATATTTAAGTTCCGTTTATCAGTCAGAAACCTTAAAGTTAAAGACAACAAGCAATGTTCATCTGTGTAATAGCAACTTGAAAACAATGTTTAAAATGGCACTTTGAATGTCATAATATTTAGGAAATCAGAACTGATCTCAAATTCTTTTTTAGACATAAATAATATTTACCAAGCTAAATTAAATTCATAAGACATACTTAAAACGATAAGCTGTGTCAACAAAACTGTTCATTGCTTCTATTTCACTGATCAGCACATTTTTTGCTTCTATTACTCTGATTGGCCCTAAACAGGAAATGTAATATAATCATACCAAACAAAAAACTAATTCTCACTGGTGAATATGTAAGGGACATTACTCATTTAGAAACATGGTCTCTAAAAAGTGGAAAACCAAAGCAAATACAGGATTATAGTGCAAATAAGAGTGATCTGGATATGAAGGCATGTAACAAATCTATCAACTCATATTTTTGATATGACCAGGATCTTATAATTATTAAGATAATTCTATGTTAATAACAGAAAATCTCCTTTATATATATTTTTTTTCTCATTATGACCGTCCTCTTTCAGTATTCGTATTTATAGTGACCAGTTTAAAAAGTCTAAAGAAAACATCATTTTTTTTTTTATAACAAAGTAAATTATTAAATTGATCTATACATTTTTACCCTTTATCTTTCGTTTTCATTTTAAATTTAGCTTGAAATCAGTTACAGTAACTTTTGTTAACCCTTTAGCTCATGAATATTCATATACAAATTTATGACTTAATGAATATTAATTAACTGAGCTTTAAATGCGATGTAAAACAGTGAATTTTTCTTTGCTCTGAAGACTGGGTAGAAACTGGAGCAGTCTTATCTGGGTCTGCTTGGTTTGTTTGTCAATGCATCAAAATGAGTCCATGAAGTATAGGGTAAACTAATATTAATTAAATGACTTCACAACAAAGGGAGAGAAGTCAGGCAATCTCTTCTCGCCTTGTTCATTTTTGCAACTTTTAATTGTCATACAAACTACAAAACAACACAATTTCTGCATATCTTTTGTACAGAAGGTCACACATATTCTAACAGATAATAACAAAAAACGAAATCTTCATAGTTAACTTTAAAATTGAAACTAGTATTGACATTATAAACATTGCAATCATACACCAAAATAATAACCTGTAAGAAGAAACAACACTTAAATGATTCCTTCTTAAGTATGGGAAGGTTCTCCTTAATTTAAAAAAAAAAAAAAGTAACAGCTATTTTTGGCTTTATGGAGCAGCAACGAAACTTTTCATACTTGCATTCATTTGCAAAGGCCCATCACCATTGATGAATACCTCTCTCTTCCCTTTTTAGCTCACCAAGCAGGAAGTGCTCAAGGTGAGATAATGGGATCACCCTCTGTCCATCGTCATGCGTCTTCCTTCCCATAACTCAAAAAGTATAAAAGATATCGAAATGAAATTTCATGTGTGTATAGGTCTCATTGAGGGGGAGTGCAGTGACCAAGAGCCATAATTCTGTCTAATTTTGGTTTTCCCTTTAAAAATTTTGTCCGGACCATAACTCAAAAAATATAAAAGATATCAAAATGATATTTCATATGTGGATAGCTCTCATTGAAAAAGGAGTGCAGTGACCAAGAACTATAACTCCCCATTGTGTAATTTTGGAGTTATTGCCCATTGTAATTTTTAGCTCACCTGAGCAAAAACTAGGTCACCAGGTCAAATCTTAGAAACACCTTGTGAACACTGTAGAGGCCACAGTTTTGGCCCAATCTTCATGAAAGTTGGCCAGGGTGTTTGTCTATATAATATCTCGGATGAGTTTGACATTGGGTCATGTGGGGTCAAAAATTAGTTAACCAGGTCAAATCTTAGAAAAACCTTGTGACCCCTCTAGAGGCCACAGTTTTGGCCCAATCTTCATTAAACTTGGCCAGGATGTTTGTCTACTTGATATCTTGGATGAGTTTGAAATTGGGTCATGTGGGGTCAAAAAACTAGGTCTCCAGGTCAAATCTTAGAAAACCTTAACCGGCCCTTCAATAGATTTGGTGAGGATGTTTGTCAACAAAACGAGTCATGTGGGGTCTAAAACTAGGTCAAATCTTAGAAAAATATTGTGAACATGCTTGAGGCCACATTTATGGCTCAATCTTCTTGAAACTTTGCCAGGATGTTTTTACTTTATGCTATGTCAGATGAGTTTGAAATTGGGTCACTTAGGGTCAAAAACTAGGTCACCAGGTCAAATCTTAAAAAAAATCTTGTGAACACTCTAAAGGCCAACATTTTTGTCCCAGTGTTCATTAAACTTGATATGAATGATGACTGCATGAATTCCCAGTTGAGTGCAAATTCAGGTAGGATCAAAATGTAGGTCACTTAGTCAAATGTTAGAAAAACATTTTAGATGCCAGATTTTTTGTCATCTTACTCAGGTGAGCGACACAGGGCCATCTTGGCCCTCTTGTTTTATACTTAATTATTGTCTGGACCATAACTCGAAAAGGATAAAAGGTTTTAAGATTAAACTTCATTTGTGGATAGATCAGGACTGTAACCCTACTTTGCATCATTTTAAAATCCCAGTGACAAACGGCATGCGGGTGATATTTGCGCCATGACAATGGCAGTTCTACTTTTCTATTTTTGTATGTATGTGCAGCAAAAATTGCCTAAAATTCCCCATATGGGTGGGGGGCTGGGATTCCCCTTTCTGAATGTAAAGGTACTGTTCCCTGAGAGAGCCCTGTACATGAAATACTATGGAATGAGGAGTAAATGAAGTATGATAAATGTTGCATCATAAAAAATGCCCATGTCAAGGATACTTAATAGAGGTGTGCAGTTTCACCGGTATACTGGTAAAAGGCTGTGTGAAGCAGCTTGTGGTACAAACTGGTACAAGGACAAATAATACCAGTACTTAGCAGGTTCCTGTATTACGGAAATGAACAATTTTCAATAATTTTGTCGTTACTGATTTTATTGAAACTTGCGTAGATATGATAAATATGTATCAATTTCCATTTAAATATTATAAAATGCTTTTCTTTCTTTTTTTATCAAAATCTTCACTATTAATCAATAATGGCTTTGACTTGTTTTCGTTTGCAAAATTTTAATATATACAGGGCTACAGATAAGGTTTGAGGTCAATTGGGTATTTACTCATCAATTTTTCAGGGCATTGGGTTAACACAATTTTAATTGAGTAATAAAACAAAATTAAGTCAATTGCTTTTTTTTCATCAACTTAATTTTGGAATTGAAATAACAGTACATGTTCTTACTGGTATATGCGCCTGCTGTTCTTGCATGCAACAATGTCATTTTAACAATTATCATATGCAGGATTTATCATTAGCTCCACAACAATTAAATAAAAAAACAACAACATTCATCATATTTGATCTTCCTGATCCAAAGGTTTAGCACTTTTAACTATTGAATTAAAACAAATTATTTACTGGTTAACATGGAACTGGATGCTATCGACTCTATCTCAACTTCCAGATCGTCAATTATTGCGAGACAAATGCCTGACGTTTGGTTTGCATGCAGTGCTAGGTATCTACTCAGTGTTTTATTAAACGTTTACCCGTTTCTTCCTACCTTGTGTAACCATATTTGAAGCAAACGAATAGAAAAGCGTCAGATGAACAAATAAGACAGACTGGATTTATGTATTACTTGAATGGAACACAAAGTAGGAAATTTCTGGAAATTGTTTGAAGTCTATTTTGCGGATTCGCAAGTAACCAGTCAAACATATATGAGTATTTGTAAACATCACTCAGTTTCAAAATGTTGCGTAACAGTACGCTTTAATATTTTGGATATTTGAGTAATCTAATTTTTAATTGCTTTTTGATACGCTAGAATTTTAAAAGAATTGAGTTTTTATCTATTTTATTTGCGTAATTACGCAAATACGCACCTTATCTGTACCCTTGTATATATGAATAGTCTTCAACACCAGTCACGGAAAAAACATTTTGTGGTATATTGTGGTACATACCTCAGTATTTACATTAAAACCATGGTACACCAGTACAGTTCCAACCTGTTGTTTCCAGCTCTAATACTAACTTGTATCATACATATATACTAAAAAAAAGAGGAGAAAAGCAAAGTCAAGGTGCTATTAAAAACGTATATGCTCTGCATTTAAAATGAAATTCATATACCTAGTAAAAATGAAATATTAAAGTAACAATTGTGAACTTTGCAACACATTGTTGCCAGTGTCTGCGGACAAAATTTGTGCGTGATAGTTCTCAGCTACCCAGGTTGGATGTCATTGAAATGCATAACATGTTGTACCAAGTCTAATTATACATATCTTCAGCATGTCTTGCTTGAATTGATTATCATTATTTTATAGGCATAATAGTCCATTGCTTTTTCTGGTCTTTTCTTTTTTTCTTGTTTTTACAATTATGAACAATATTTTACTTGCAGGAAAGAACATAAAAAGCATTCACCAAATTGTGCCTTCTTGGGCCTGAAGATACCTATAGAATATCTTACAGTTGACGCATTTCTACAATTGGACTGTGAAAGACAGAAGAACAAGGCGGTATGAAAAATTGATATAGATTTACACAAAATGATGACTTAACTGTATAATTTTGTTATTGCTGATTAAACAAGTTATGTTGGCTTAGGCTGGAATCACTTTCTATCTATATGTCATCTTGTGTGTTCAACTCTTATTTTGCTATTGATGACTTTATTAAAGCTTGACATATTGACTCTTAATGTCTGAAAGTGTCTGAGCTGTCTGCTCATGTTCAAGGTGTAGGTCACTTTTAGTGACATCCCTGTCTCAAATTTAACTAATGATTCTGAAGTTAATCTCATAAAATCTTTAATCAGCAGTATCATTTTCAGCAGTATCATTTCATATATAGCAAAGTTTGTGAACACATGTACCGGTATATCATTTAAAGAGCGAGATTAAGTAATGTTCATTTATTATATTCCCATTTTAACCAGGGGAAAAAATACATGTACCAGTCTTGATATTGAAGCATCTGTCCTGTTACCTTAAGACTGTGGGTTTAAACCCTAGGTGAAAAGTATAAAAGTACTGGTATATCTTCCTTGCTTGGTGCTCAACCTGTTAAGTTCAGGTCTATGACTTGTTCACATGCGATCAGAATAATTAGACTGGATGTAGTATGTCACATAACTATGGGACAATATTGTATTGTGTTTGTAGTGAGGCAAGCCAGGCGACACAATATGTCTCATGTAAACAAAGTCTGAAGTACTGTTGTGGGGATATAAAACCTGAGCAAGCAAACAAACAAAACAAATGCTTCAGTAGCCCTGTCAACTATCAGAATGCACCACTTTTGCAATTAGTGGAGAATAAAACCACTGATATATATAATATGTACATAGAAGGAAAATCCTCGCTGAAACTACTCAATCTCATTTTTATGCCTCCCTTTGAAGAAGAGGGGGCATATTGTTTTGCAAATGTTGGTTGGTCTGTCTGTCGGTAGGTCGGTCTGTCGATAGACCACTAAGTTTCCAATCAATACTGAAGAACGCTTAGGCCCACATTCCTCAAAATTCATAGGTTGATTGGTCATGACTAGTAGATGACCCCTATTGATTTTGGGGTCATTTGGTCACAGTGACCTTGAATGTGAAAATGGTGTCCGATCAATAACCAGAGAACGCTTGGGCCCACATTCCTCAAAATTCATAGGGTGATTGGTCATGACTAGCAGATGACCCCTATTGATTTTGATGTCACTTGGTCAAATTGGACTATGTTATGATGTGGTCTGATTATTAACTTTTAATTATAATTTTATGCAGTAGATATAAAAGGGCTCTGAAATTAGTAAGATTTTTTGTTTGTTGTTTTTTTCTTACTGAAACCTTTGATATTCCCATCTGTTGAGGGGTTTTTGTTTGTTTGTTGAGTTAAATGTCCCAATGACAGTACATGTATTTCAATCATTTGGAGACAGATATATTGCTGAAGTAACATGCCGTAGACTTGTGGAATGATACCACACCCAGTCACATTATCGGGTTAACCAGTCCTGGAACTAATCTGTATACATGCTGAACACCAAGCATGGTACTTCGCCCATTGCCTCCGATCCCAAGACTGATGCTCGAACCACTCTGCCACAGCGGACATCTGTTGAGTGTATTCAATATTTTGATATTTCAGAGGAAGTTCACACATGCACGGTTACAGGAGTTTGAGAACTTGGCTGTTTATGTTCGCGAGGAAATGCAGAAACTCAATCCCCAGTAGACAATCCTTCATTTTGGTGATGTGGTGTTTATCAGTCAACACACAAGTACAGCTCATCAACCTGGGGATTGACCATATAATCTATATTAAGAGGAATCTTGCATACTTATGTCTGTGATTTAAGTACAAGAAGTTGTTAATTGTAAGCTTGTTCTAATAAACTTGTCCATAGTAACCTGCCATTATTTGCACAAGGAGAAAGGTGTGTTTATTGCTGTATATAATGTATATGCTTTATATGTGACTATTTCATATGTGACTTGTATGACAGTGTCTCAGAATGGAAATTTCCATTTTTAATCTGAATGTTTTTGTTGCATAAAGACTCCTTTTATACTAAGAGGGAAAGGTAATGAGAGGTTAACTTTTGTGTCAGTTAAAGACTGTGTTTCATGAGTTTTTAATTGTGTTGATAAAAAGATCTAGACACAAGAAATGCTTTAAGAAGAATGGTCCTTTAACACAAAATGGAGCTGATTATATGTGGTAAATAACAAAGTCAGATGGTAAAATCTTGAAATTGGCTACTGAGGTTCATAGATCACGATGTTTGTTATCCTGCATTTCTGTTTCCCTTAAGTAAATTGTTTTATGTCATTTTAAAAAAGATTACGATAAGTCTTCTTTGTCATTTCTAGGATTTGTTTTGAAATTCCAGAAATTTGGTAGTATTTATAAGCCAGAGGGGTCCATTTATGCTATGGTGCTGGCTGTCGGAGCTTCTCCCTGTCTATAGATCCCTATGTTTCTTACAACATCAACGTTTTTAAATGGATTTTTATTGACATTTTAAAAATTGATTTGGCCCTTTAACATAAACAGAATCACTTCAAAGGCATTCTGTGTACATGTACAAAGAGATAAAAATGTATGAAACTTTTTCCAGTTTTAAGTGATTTTAATGATTATTTGATACATGTTTATTTGTGCTTTATGTTTTCCTTGTCAGTTGAAGAAGCCGTTACAATTGACTATGAACTTAGATATAATCACTTCGCTACCTTTTTTGAATGTTTCTCACAGTAAAAGAATGGCTAAACCTTCACGTATAATTATAGTGTTCATACCATGCTAAGATGTTCAGAATTAAGCTTTTTCCTTCAAAATTGTTATAATGTGTTCATTGGTATAAAATAAAATTATGTATACAACTTTTATTGTCTGGTTTGTGTGCCTATCATCAACCATTTTAATTACATAACAGCATTTTTACAGGGGTTTCAATAAGACACAAAATCAGGAATTTTTAAAAATTCCATGTCTGATTTTCGGGAATTTTTCTGAGCATTTGCAGTTAATTTAGCATGTTTAATGTGCAGATCCAGAAAAACAAACAAACATATTCTCTTAAAAATCCTTCTAGTTACCAATGCTGAAGTTAGCTCATCTGTCCATAACTTGGTACTTAAGTCATGTTGATGAATGTTCCTTAAATCATAAATTCAACTAAAAGGAAACTTAATGTTTGGTGGGTAGCCCCCTACCATGTTTTTTTGTTGTTGTTGTTTTTCACTTTTAATGACGCATTTTGATGGTCTCTTAGTGCTTAGTGACATAAAAATCAATAACATTTTATAATAATAAATATTATTTATATAAAATCTTTAATATCCGTTTAATTTTGCACTAATGTTGTGTTTTCTGTACATAATTCATTCTTATTGACTAGCAGTCACATTGCTTGATGAATGGTTACCTAACTTTGATTTAAAAAATATCCTAATGACCATAATTTACTCATAAATGATCATTAATTCCAGCCTGGAAAAAAATGGGAGTGAGTATAAGTGATAAATATAACTGTTTCATAAAATAATTCTAAACAGTTTTGTAAATTATTGTTTCAAATTCTTTTAATGTTCAGATATTGAAATGAAAGTAAATCCTTGAAAACTGATGATTTTACAAACACAACCTATTTCTGATTATTAGCTTACGGCCGCAAGCCATATATAAGTTCATTTTGTGATTCCCTTATCATCGTTCTCGTAACATTTTTGACATGTTGCATTTGGCAGATTGCCGAGATTATCTGTTTGTGTACATGTCCTTTGGGGTTTCCCAAAGTTAAAATGAATTGTGGGAAGCAACAAACACCCAATTAGAAATACAATCTATAAATACAGAATGTGACATCACTAACTTGCACTAGTCGTTAAACTAGACTTTCATCCAAAAACTGGGAATTGTGCTTTCGGGCAAATAGACCCAGGTAGTTAAAGCAGTTTATGAATATGAACAAAGGTTAGTAAATTGATAATGCCTAGATATTACTTAATGTGTTTTTATCCTTGTCAAAACATGTTTTCAACAATGGTATTGTAGTTTAAGCAATCCATGTAAATAAGAATTACTATCCTACTTTCACTTTCAGATAAATTTTTGGAAATTGCTGTGATATATGTATAATTTGCAGCTCTGCAAGATGTTACATACAATGCAACAAATACATTTTGCTGGCATAATAAATTGACAGTGAGTAACTAAATAGCATATTAAATCATTTACGTCATTTAAATTATTTCAGTGCAGGAGAGCGTCCTTTGTGCAGTTTCACACAGATCACTCAGACTGGTGTGATAGCAATTGACTGCTTGTTCTGGTACACTGCTTTGATTTTTAACAAAATACATGACGGGGAAACCATTTATTATTATTAGAAAAATTATCATATTGGCCTCCATAGTTTGGCTTGTAATTTAGCAGATGCAACGGACAACACATAACTTTTTAAAACCAAAAAGTTCTATATATAATGATGCAGTCTGTTCTGCAATACAGTATTAAACAACACTTGCAAGCAGTTGTGCCACCATTTGACGATACTTTGTTATAATACTGGGGCCATGACTTGAACAAAAACAGTTGGTGGTTAAGCAACGGATGCTTTGGTTAGATCGGCTAATAATAAGCTGGGGAAGTCTTCCTTTCAATGGATTTTTTTTTTTTATTTGAATGGCCAAAGATAGGTGTGCATCTATTCTGCAGAATACTAAAAGTGTGTCTTATTAGCCTTTAACAAAAAATAAAAAATAATTGCCTTCAACATTTTCACAAAGAAAATCGGCAATTTCACACACCTGAAATTTGCCATCATGGCAGTTATTAAACTGTCTTTTAATGATAGAAGGAAATCTGTTGAGAAAAAGGGAATAAACCTTTGTTGAGTAAATTAAGTCATGGTTAATCCCCCTTTTTTATTGTACAATACTTTTATACTTTTAAATGTTCAATGCCAATAATATCTGACTTTTTGTGGTTATGTGAAATTAACTTTCTTTTTCAATGCTGTTACCTTGCAATTTACTTGTAACTGAATTTGCAGTCAAAAATTTGAAATTCCAAGCATTTTTATCCTGATACTAATTTGTGATAATTGTCTATTTAATTTTAAATACATTGTGTTAGGGCATCAAAGCAAATGACAATGATCAGTATGGTACCCAACCCATCACACTAAATGTCTGTCGATCAGTGAAAGTGGGCGGAGTATGCATATAATATACACACTCATTATACAGTCATAGACTACTAATTAATCGCCTGTAAAAGCCATTTAATCGGCTTTTGCTTATGAAAATCCGGTTTTAACCAGTTTTGAAAGGAGATTATGAAAACGTCTGGTACCAATGCATACAAGGCTATTTTGAGGAACTTTCAAAACGTCCAGGGTCAAATCCAGGGACATATTTTGGGATTTTCAGGATGTATAAAACATCTACGTCAGCTTATTGAAACCCCTATCTGTATATAGGTTGTAAAAAGGTATTTCCTGGACAAAAATGTATTAGCATTTTTAGCTTGACTATTCGAAGAATATGAGAGCTATTGTAGTCACCCTGGCGTCGGCATTGGTGTTGCAGCTTTTGGTTAAAGTTTTGCGTGCAAGTTACTATCAACCTTATATCTCAATAACCATTTATGGTATTGACTTGAAAGTTTATAAATATGTTCAGGGGCATCAGACAACTAAGGTAGATAACTCTTGACTGAATTTAATATGAATTATGGCCCCTTTTTAACTTAGAAATTTTGGTTAAAGTTTTGCATGCAATAGAAAATTTGGTTAAAGTTTTGCGTGCAAGCTACTATCTAGTTTGTATCTCAATAACCATTCATGGTATTGACTTGAAAGTTTATGAATATGTTTAGGGGCATCATACAACCAAGGTAGATAACTCTTGATGGAATATATTATAAATTATGGCCCCTTTTTAACTTAGAAATTTTGGTTAAAGTTTTGCATGCAAGATACTCTCATGCTTATATCTCAGTATTAGGAAGCGATTGATTTGAAACATCTTTGATATGTTTAGGGGTATCATACTTTCATGGTAGATAACTCTTGATAGAATATGTTACAAATTATTGACCCCTTTTAACTTAGAAATTTTGGTTAAAGTTTTGCTTGCAAGGTATTTTCATGCTTATATCTCAGTATCTAGGCATGGGATTGATTTGAAACATCTTTAAGACATTTAGGGGTATCATACTTTTATAGTAGATAACTCTTGATGGAATATGTAACAAATTATTGCCCTTTTTAACTTAGAAATTTTGGTTTAAGTTTTGCATGCAAGTTACTTTCATGCTTATATCTCAGAGTCCAGGCATGGAATTGATATGAAACATCTTTAATATGTTTAGGGGTATCATACTATAAAGGAAGATAACACTTGATGGAATAAATTAAAAATTATGACCCCCTTTTAACTTAGAATTTTGGTTAAATTTTTGCATTCAAGCTACTATCCAGCTTATATCTCAGAAATTGCTTGTGGAATTGACTAGAAAGTTTAGGAGTGTTTTCAAGCGCATCAGAAAACAGGAGGATAACTTTTGGACTGATGCAAATTATGGCCCTTTTCTAACTTGGATTTTTGGTTTAAGTTTTGCATGCACAGTGTTATTGTGCTTATGTCTCAGTAACTAGGCATGGGATTGATTTTAGACATCATAAATATATTAAGGGGTATCAGACTATCAAGGTATATCATTTTTGACTATTATTATGTACAGGGAATGTGAAGGGCAAGAATTTAAATAGATTTCATTTGATTTACCAACAAGCATTTTGAATAGTCGAGCGTGCTGTCCTCTGACAGCTCTTGTTTCTTATATACATACCAAAAAGGTTTTGTTGCAAATCAGCCAACCAGTTTTTATCTCCCACCAAAGACGGTGGGGGATATGGTTATAGTCTCTGTCCGTCCGTCTGTCTGTCCTTCCATCCCACTTTTGTGTATGGAGCATAACTCGAAAAGTATTTGAGGTATCAACTTGATACTTCATAGGTGGATAGATCTCATTGAGGAGGAGTGCAGTGCTCAAGAATGATAACTCTACCTTTCATAATTTTTTAGTTATTACCCTTTGTTATTTTTCAGACTTAATTTTTGTCTGGAGCATAACTGGAAAAGTATTTGAGGTATCAACTTGATACTTCATAGGTGAATAGATCTCATTGAGGAGGAGCACAGTGCTCAAGAATGATAACTCTACCTTTCATAATTTTTTAGTTATTTCCCTTTGTTATTTTTCAGACTTAATTTTTGTCTGGAGCATAACTGGAAAAGTATTTGAGGTATCAACTTGATACTTCATAGGTGGATAGATCTCATTGTGGAGGAGTGTAGTGAATAATAACCATATCTTTCATATTTTTTAAGTTATTGCCCTTTGTTTTTTGAGTGTTTTTTTTTTTCAGGTTTAATTTTTGTCACAGTGACCTTGACATTTGACCTGTAGCCCTCAAAATATGGGAATTAGTGGGTCTTCACATAGGTTTCATATCTATAACCACTTCAAAAATCAGTCTTCATTACCAAACATTTTCTGTTAAAAACGAAATATTCTACTCTCCAACACCTCTTCTAAAGAGCAAGCATTCGTCGGGGGATGGCCATGTCAACATGGCTCTTGTTAAAATTTATGCTTAGCAGTCAGCACAAGATTAGTTGGTCCAGTGCTGGGATAATATGACTGGGGGTAGTACCATGCTACTTGCCTACAGCTTGATACCTCTGTAAGGCAGCACTAGATATGTCTCAGATGACTGAAATATTTATAATGGGACATTAAAACCAAACAACCAGCATACATCCTGACCGTGCTTGATTTTGCCTGTTTTTATAAATGGACTATTCTAAGAAAAGGAAGAGCTATTCTACTTACCCGAGCGTCGGCTTCACCGTAATTGTTAAGTTTTTTGTACCACCTCACTTAATTACTGAACCCCTTAAGATATTGTTTTGAAACTTGGAATACTTGTATATGACCACCACCCCAACCTGTAGGCAAGAGGAAGTAGCTCTGTCATAGATTGTTACCAATTATGGCCCTTTTTATACCCCCGCAAAAAAAGTTTGAGAGGGAGTCTGTTGGTTTTTCAGCCTCCGTGGCCGAGAGGGTAAAGTTGCTGACTTAAACACTCACTCAACTCTTAATATTATACATGGTATTTACTTGATACTTAAGATGTAAACAGATTGCAACTAGGAGAAGTGCAGTGTCCAAGAACTCTACACTTTTATACTACTGTGTCAAACAACCATAAATGACTCTGTCCACTTCAAATGAAAAAACATTACTTACTTATTACTTTACTATCATAACCAATTTACTATGTATACAGGTTCTTATCTGTGCTCCATCTGGATTTTGACCAAATTATTCCCCTTGTTTGTCTTAGATTCTTGGTTAAAGTTTTTGTATGACATTTTTAAGTCTCTGAAACGATGTTTTGAGACTTATTGTTATTACTCTGTTTCTTCTTATTCTTCTTTTTTCCTCCAGCAATTTTGAACAGGCCATATATCAGAGGCCTCTCAACCTATCTTTTCAAAACTTCACACACTTATAGTCCTCAATGAGTAGTGGTGCCTTCCTGATTATGCATTGTAAATGGGGGTCCCTGGGGGTTTCGGTCCGTCCATTCTTCCATCCGTCCGTCACACCTCAGGTTTACCTTTGCGTTTAAGGTTTTTTTCTATGAAGATGACTTCACATTCTGATGAAACTAGATACACATGTACATCATGATATATTTAATATTTATGCAAATTTATTGCTGTGACCATAAATTTGCATAAATATCAAATATTGATGTACATGTGTACAGCTGGATGAACATGCTGAAATTGATTGTTCTTTCTTAGGTTTACCTTTGTGTTTAACCTTTTTTTCTATGAAGATGAAACTAGGTACACGTGTACATCATGATATGATCTATTAATTAAATAATTATGCAGATTTATGGCTGTGACCTATATTTCACGGTTGGATGATCATGATTGAATTGTACTTCTTTAGTGCCCCTGAGGGGTCATGAAGGGGTCTGACCCCACTCTGACCTATATTTAAAAAAACATTGAAATTTCCACCCATAAAATATATATATTTTTGTTCCTCATGATCAGATGCATTGTATGTTTTTGGCATTGAGGCAGCAGCATGAGCCAACTATGGGGTGGATGTTGGAGGGGTGTCCTCTCTCATAAGACTGAGAAAAGTTTTAAAACTTTAAGAGACATAGTGTCATTTTCCGGATTTACGAATACCTCTATGGAAGCTTTTTAATGTTGTTTTTTTTTTTAAATGAAATTTTGACATTTTGTTCACTTATGAATTCGATAACAAGCTGCAATATTTTTTATTTATTTTTTAAATTTGTAGGACTGAGACAAATTCGGTAAGAAGACACACATTTGAACTTCAATTTAATCAAGGCTCATAAAAACAACAATTTCATACATGTATACATATGACTTAAGTAATAAATTTTATAATTTACTGTTAAATGTACTGATCGATCAGTAAGGCCAAACATATTTCACACTTTATTGAGACAAAGGGAGCAGTTTCATGCACGAGTATGACAAAAATACAAACTACATGTATTTTAAATATTAAATCATAAATACAAACTTTTAAAAAAAAAATTCACCAGTAAAATTAAATTTCTGTAAGCATGACATGGTTATGATGACAAAATACCGACTACAACACCTGGATAGTCTTTGATATACTCAGTAAAACTTGAAAGTGCTTGACTGATTCGGATTAAAGTAGATAGTGACCCCCGTTGCCTAGATGACCACAGATACAGCTGGCAGCAGATACCCTATCAGCAGGGGTCTCTGAAACAGCAGGGTCCTGGCCTGGTCGCCGTGGGAATCAATGACAGATATCTGCCGTTTTAGCAGCTCCAGCCTCAGTGTAATTTCATGTTCAGAAAGAGAGATGTTGTTTTTTTTCTTTCATGGTAAATACAGTGCCGTTTCTTACACAATTATTGGGGAGGCTGTCGCCGCCCTTGCCACCCCAAACGAAACACCACTGTAATACTAGTTAAGGATGCAAAAACAGAAGTAAAAGAATAATAGTTAACACATGTCACCGTACCGATAATTCACAATGGAGGAAAATCATACGTAAGCGGCCCGGTAGCTCAGTCAGTAGAGCATTTGCCCTGTAAGTTAAAGGCCCTGGCTTCAAGGCCCAGTCAGGCTGCATATTTTTCTTACCCTGTGACATTTGGCGCCCAACGTGGGACTGTGACTGGTCCCATTTGGAAATTCGAAGATGAATTCCAATCTGGCAGGGGAGTATGTTGCGGTATCGATAACTCACAATAGGAGAGAATCATATGTAAGTGGCTGGGTAGCTCAGTCGGTAGAGCATTCGCCCTGTGAGTGAAAGGCCCAAGTTTGAGTCCCAGTCAGGCTAAAAAAGATTGATGTTGTGTACAACCAGACACTTATAAATAGAGATTGACAGCTTAGTCTTTGTACATAACGTTTTTCTGAAGTCGCGCGTGGCTAACAAGACTTCAGCGAGACCCAGATGATGTTGGAAATCAATACATATTTACGGTAATTTCCATTGGATATTTATAGTAATTAAGTATTAATATGGTTGTTTTGTTTAGACAATTGTTTGTTTGATTACTTTTGCCATAAACAAACTTCAGTGAGGTTGATCAACCACACAGCGAGACACAATTAAGGGAATCCATCCTACATGTTTGCCTTTGAAGATTTGTGTTACTTACACCAGTCAAAAGAAGATGATGCTAACCAGCAAAAATCATGGGTTAATCCTCCATGTACATTAGGCTTTCATGTATCTCAACGTTTTCTCATGCCGCACTTTGTCATATTGGATCAGTTATCTGCCTGTCTTTCTTCCTTTCTCCCCCTCTCTCTTTCTGTCTTATTTATGATTAAACTAAAAAAAAAAGTAATCATGCACCTGTCCTCTTTCCTTCATTTAAATCCTTTTTAGATAAAATCTGTAGATTTACTCAAAGTATTAGGAAAGTAATTATAATTGTTATAAGATTCCCCAAACCATTCCAAAATGTCCAGTACCCGTGTGAAAGGAGGACACGCTCTTGTTAACTCTAGGCACGCAATAAAGTGTTATTTCAGAAAGCTGCCAATCTCTGTTTATAAATCTCTTGTTCATCATGGGATTGGAGTAGCTAATTAAGGCTACAGCATAGACTATGCTGGAAACACACCATGAAAACAGCCACAGAAAGCACATGTTTAAATGGACAGGAGTCCATATCTGGCTGAACAATTTAGTGAACTTAGCTCATATTATAATGTGGCTTTCTACCAAGAGTTTTTCTCAAGATAAATTTTTTAGTATTTCCAATAAAAGAAAGCATACTTATAAGGACTAGATTTTCTAGATTTATTTATTATTTTTATAATGTTTTGCGTTTAAGCTCACCTGAGCAAATGTGCTCAGGATGAGCTTATAATTAGGATTAATGAATATCTGTCATTTGTCGTCCACAGTTAGTTTGTTTGCACTCTAGCATCTTCATTTCTTTAGCAATCATCTTCAAAATTTATGATAATGTTTTTTAATGTAATTTTTCGGTCAAGTTCGATCATGGTTGATATTGGCATATTAGGTCAGGAGTTATGCTCCTTTTAATATTAAAAAATGCCAGATTTCACTTTGTTTGCATTCTAGATAGCATCTTCATTTCTTAAGCAATCATTTTAAAACTTTATGACAATCATAGTCATAATCTCTTGGCCAAGTATGATTATGGCTGATATTGGCCAATAAGGTTAGGAGTTATGCCCCCTTTTAATATAACAAGAGGGCCATAATAGCCCTAAATCGCTCACCAGAACTAATCTGCTAGAGAGAAAATGCTTAAGTAAGGAAATTTTTTTACACATCCCTTAGCGAAATGAAATGGCTTGAAACACCATTGAATTACCATTTTTTTTTGCAGAACCAAATGTAGCACAACCCTTGAAGGACCATTTAAACTCTTTATATACTAAATAGTGCAACCATTGAAACTCCATCAAAACACCATTGAAATTTAATAAAAAAAATTTTTTAATGGTATCCAAGAGTTTTAATGGAAAAAAGGTTTTTCAATGGTATTTTGGTGGTGTCATTTTACATAAAATAATGGTGAATCAATGATTTAAAATGAAATATCAATAACCTTCAATGGTAATAAATGGAAATTCAATGGTGCCAAATAATACTCATGCACTGAGTATGGTGGACCAGGGGTTTTAAACAGGCAACATGGCTGGATACGAAAATAATTTTTATTCATGTCATCACATATCACATCCGTATCAACAGTCTAAACAATCTTTTTTTTAAACAAATTACAGTGACCAACATGGATATTGATTCCCCATGCTTAAAAGTAGTGTCCAGTTTCATCCTTTATCAAATTAACATGTTTTTTGTTTTTCCATAACACACTATAGCCTATGTTCCAAGTTCTGCACAACCTCCTCTTTCTCCACCTATTGAATTAAAAACACTTATAACGTTTTCAAAACTTATTATGCCACCTATTGGATGCCTTGAATTCACTAAGTCCAAGTTCCAAAGCGATTTTCCTTGAATTCACCTAGATCAGTGGTCCTGATGATCCAATGCGCCATGGGTCAGAGATCAGTTTCCACTTTGAAAGAGGAATGCCCAAGTCCTTGTTGACATTCCTGAACATGTGCTGATGTTATGCATAAATTTACATTGAAATTCTGCTCATATTCTGCAAGGACTTCAGCTTTCTTCCTCCCACATGTCTGAAACTAAAAAAAAAAAAAAAATAAAAAGTAAAATGATTTAAAAGTAAAATAACTAAGAAGCGCAAAGCCTATAGCCTGCCTTTGTATTTAAATATTCTAGTGTTTACTCAGATTTGATCATTGATCCTTATTCCCATTCATACCACTATTAATAATAAAGATGAAGTTCTGACTGTGCATGCAAATTTGTAAATCCAAATTTTTCTCATCATTATAAATTCAAAATATTTTTTCCATCTTACAATATCAGTTAACTAGGAGGAATTGAGTTCAGCCACAATCAAACTCAGTTGCAATATTAGTATGACAGCTGTAATTTGTAAACTAAGTTTGAGAGATATAGTGGCATAGATAGTTGGCATGATACCACTCCCAAGTTGCATTATCCCCAACACCGTGACAAACGCATCTGGGACCTATTCTAATATGCTGAGCACCAAACATGGGAGATACAGTGCCATTTTTCTTTTACAACTTTCATACATTGCTGCTAGGGACAGGAACCCAAGGCTTCCAGTTCCGGAGGCAGACACCCTTACTGGGGACGGTGTTATGTAAGGTAAACTGCCTGTCTGATTAACTACCATGAAAAAGGTAAATGATTTATCAATATCAAGAATAGTTATGCAAAATCGTGGGCACATTTGGCTCTGACAAATTAATTATTACAGAGTTATGACCCTTTTAATTTTTGACAAAATCTTGTCTGCACTTTAATTATTTCAAAAACTTCTGGCTTGCATAGGATCAAACTTCACAATATTGATCAGTATCAGAAGTACCTCTTTTGTGATTTTCCTGATTATTTAAGTTTGAATTATAAAGCAGGTATGCAATAAACCATGCAAGCAACCACATTCTTTTTGTCCCTTTTTTTCTTCTGTCATAGAGCACTTACATGTACATTTAACAGGTACTTAAGTTAGGTGCTGTAACAATAAAAAAAGTATTGACTTTTATGCCAAATTGTGATATTGTGAATCATTACAAAATGTCCATAAAAGCTTTTTGCTTTGAAAGCTTATTTCCCACAAAACAACCATTATGTTCCTTTCATCTGAATACTGTGTATCCTCTCTGCTATAGGTACATTTTATCAACAACAAAATGAAGACAATTGATGAAAGTGGGCTAAGTTTATCCAGAAATAGTAAAATATGTTTTTTCGATAAAATAATAAAAAAAATAAAAAAAAAAAATTTAAAAAAAATTTTTGCAATGGAAAAAAATGGTGTTTTAATGAAAAACAGTTACTTGAACCATTGATTCCAATAATTGTTTTTCATTTTCTCTTAAAAATGGTGTTTTAATGAAGAAAAAACATTAAAATCAGCCCAGAAAAATGGTATTTCAATGATTTATCTGAATAAAATGGTGTTTCAAGGGTGTTTTAATGGAGTTTCAATGCTTTTTTTACCATTTCATTTCGCTAAGGGATAATAAATTTTATACAGTATTTAAATTTCATTAATTTTTAGTTCTGGTGGCCATCTTGGTTGGCAGACCTAAGCGATTTTAGCTAATTTTGCTCAGTACCACCTGGGGATCATTCCTGTAAAGTGTTATCAAAATCTGCTCTGTGGTTCAGAAGATGTTGTTTAAAGATTTTTCTATTTATAGCTCTGGTGGCCATTTTGGTTGGTAGACCGGAACACTTAAAGCTTATTTTGCTCAGTACCCCCTAAGATTCATTCTTGTAAAATTTCATCAAAATCTGCTCAGCGGTTAAGTAAGAGACGTTGTTTAAAGATTATTCTATTTTTGGCTCTAGTGGTCATCTTGGTTGGCAGAACAGAACGATTTTAGCTATTTTTAGCTCACCTGAGCACAAAGTGCTCAAGGTGAGCTTTTGTGACCGCCCGGCGTCCGTCGTCCGTCGTGCGTCGTCCGTCGTCAACAATTTGCTTTAAACGACATCTCCTCTGAAACCGCTGGACAGAATTAAATGAAACTTGGCAGGAATGTTCCTTGGGTGAGGCTCTATTAAAGTTGCTAAAATAAAGTTGATCCATGAAGAACTCTGGTTGCCATGGCAACAAAAAGAAAAATAATTTGAAAACTTTAAAAATCATCTCCTTCAAAACTACTGGCCAGATTTCAAAATAAATTGGTACAGATGTTCCTTGGGTCAACCTCTACCAAAGTTGCTAAAATTATTCCGATTCGTAAAAAAACATGGCCGCCAGGGGCGGGGCTTATTTGCCTTATATGTATATAGAGAAACCTTTAAACAACATCTCCTCTGAAACCACTGGAAAGAATTTGATTAAACTTGGCAGGGATGATCCTTGAGTCAACCTTCACAAAAGTTGCTAAAATAAACTTGATCCATGTAGAACTCTGGTTGCCATGGCAACAAAAAGGAAAAAAAATGAAAACTTTAAAAATATTTCCAAATCTGGCATTTAATAATTGGTCAGATGTCTGTCAACTCTACAAGTGCTAAATTATCGATCGTAAAAATGGCCGCCAGGGCGGATTTGCCTTAATGATTAGAACCTTAAACAACATCTCCTGAACCACTGGACAGATTGATAAATGGCAGGATGATCTTGGTACTTCACAAAGTCAATAACTGATCATGAGAATCTGTGCATGGCAAAAGAAAAAAGAACTAAATACTCTCAACTACTGCCAATTTAAAAATTGTACAGATGTCTTGGTCACTCTACAAAGTTCTAAATTTCCAATCCGGAAAAAAACATGGCCGCCAGGGGCGGGGCTTATTTGCCTTATATGTATATAGAGAAACCTTTAAACAACATCTTCTCTGAAACCACTGGACAGAATTTGATTAAACTTGGCAGGGATGATCCTTGGGTCAACCTTCACAAAAGTTGCTAAAATAAACTTGATCCATGTAGAACTCTGGTTGCCATGGCAACAAAAAAAAAGAAAACTTTAAAAATCATCTTCTTCAAAACTACTGGCCAGATTTTAAAATAAATTGGTACAGATGTTCTTTGGGTCAACCTCTACCAAAGTTGCTAAAATTATTCCGATCCAAAAAAAAACATGGCCGCCAGGGGCGGGGCTTATTTGCCTTATTTGTATATAGGGAAAACTTTAAACAACATCTTCTCTGAAACCACTGGACAGAATTTGATTAAACTTGGCAGGGATGATCCTTGGGTCAACATCCACAAAAGTTGTTAAAATAAACTTGATCCATGTAGAACTCTGGTTGCCATGGCAATAAAAAGAAGAAAAAAATATGAAAACTTTAAAAATCATCTTCTTCAAAACTACTGGCCAGATTTTAAAATAAATTGGTACAGGTGTTCCTTGGGTCAACCTCTACCAAAGTTGCTAAAAATTTTCCAATCCGTAAAAGACATGGCCGCCAGGGGCGGGGCTTATTTGCCTTATATGTATATAGGGAAAACTTTAATCAACATTTCCTCTGAAACCACTGGAAAGAATTTGATTAAATTTGGCAGGAATGATCCTTGGGTCAACCTTCACGAAAGTTCCAAAACTAAACTTGATCCATATAGAACTCTTGTTGCCATGGCAACAAAAAGAAAAAAATATGAAAACTTTAAAAATCATCTTCTTCAAAACTACTGGCCAGATTTTAAAATAAATTGGCACAGATGTTCCTTGGGTCAACCTATTTATCTCAGGTGAGCGATTTAGGGCCATCATGGGCCTCTTGTTTCTCAGTACCACCTAAGGATCATTCCTTTAAAATTTCATCCAAATCTGCTCAGCAGTTTAGGAGAATATGCCGTTTAAAGATTAATTTATTTTTAGCTCTGGTGGCCATCTTGGATGGTGGACGGGAACGATTTTAGCTTTTTTTGTGCAGTATCACCAAATGATCATTCCAATTGAGTTTCATTACAATCTGCTTAGCAGTTTAGGAGGAGATGTCGTTTAAAGATATTTCTATTTTTGCTCTGTCGGCCATCTTAGTTGGCGGATTAGGACGACTTTAGCTATTTTTGCTGAGTACCACCTAAGGATCATTCCTGTAAAATTTCATCAAAATCTGCTCAGCGGTTTAGGAGGAAATGTAGTTTGCAGATTATTTTATTTTTCGCTCTGGGAACCATCTTGGTTGGCGGACCGGAAATTTTCCTTTTTGCTCAGTACCACCTAAGGATCATTCCTATTGAGTTTCATTAAAATCTGCTTAGCGGCTTAGGAGGAGATGTCATTTAAAGATATTTTTTTCTATTTTTCGCTCTGGCGGCCATCTTGGTTGGCGGATTGGAACATTACGTATTTTTGCTGAGTACCACCTAAGGATTATTCCTGTAAAATTTCATCAAAATCTGCGTAGCGGTTTAGGAAAGCAAAAGTTGATGACTGACGCCGGACAAAGACGGATTTCAATAAAAAAAAAAAGGGGGGGGGGGCAGATTTCACTTTGCACTCTAGCATCTTCATTTCTGTTTTATGACTGGTCCGATATGACTAAGCGCGGAATGAGAAAACGTTGAGATACATGTTAGCCTCATGTACATGGAAGATTAAGCAGTGATTTTTTTTTTGATTTTTTTTTTGGTTAAGGTCATCTTGCAGAGGTCAGGAGTTATGCCTGGGTGATGGTCGTTTCGTCGACCAACCGTTTCGTCGAACTGATTATGTATAGTAAATGAAAAGTTTCGTCGACCTGAATATTCAGTACGCGGAAGGTGTGAAATACTTAATTAACACCCATTTACTCGCGCAACAAGCCGATCCAGGTGCAATGAAGAAAGTGACCGTCTCAGCAAAGGTACACACATATATATATATTATATTTATAAGTCAATTTAATAGATCAGCGAAGAAATTTAAAAAAAATCATTTTTCGATACTATACATGTAATGTAAAAAAGAAATATAATGTGTTCTGTGTCTTACTAAATTTACACTATACATGTTCATTTAAATTGCAGGTGAAGGAAGTTGCACGGGAGAATGTGTTTCGACCAGCCGGTGATATTGTAGAGTCCGTAATGAAGGATGAGATCACGCGCGAGGGCTTCATGTTGCCGAAGCCAGACCTTCTCACCAGAGCTGCCAATAGACATCACCAGAAACACAGACCCAAGGACCCCACCACACTTGACTTCGAGGTAAAATTTGTTTTGTTAATTTCTTGGATTTACTTGCTATAATATTGACCGCAAATTTTAAACATAATTTACATTAACTTAATATGCTTACATATTTTTATTCATTTTACAGATCAAACTAGACTTCATCGGCACTGACTTCGTCGTAGACGACATCCGAGTAGAGGACCAGCGTCACATCATCATGGCTACATCAGATCAACTACATCAGCTGACGAAAGCTAAGAGGTGGTTCATCGATGGTACCTTCAAGCTGGTGAGGCGCCCTCCGTTCTACCAACTGATGTCCGTACATGCGTTTGTCCGGAAAGGAGAAGATGCAAAGCAGGTTTCCCTTGTATACATCCTGATGTCACGCAGGTCGAAGCTGGACTATGTTGCTGTAAGTATCATCTAGGCCGTCTAGCGTATGGAAGACTGATATTTTTATTTTATTACTTTGACCGGAGATTCCAATACTAGTATAAGCATCTAGCACCTGTAAATCTATACTTGGTGGAAATATAAACATACTCATTAATATAGACGGTACATATGCATGTGTGTCACCAATTTTGGTTATTTACTTATGGATTCTCTTTCTTTTTTTTCTTTCTTTTGCAGGTGTTGAACAGTCTCCGACAGAAGCTTGACCATCTCATTGTTGAATGGTTTATGTTGGACTATGAAGCCGGTAGATCAATTGTAGCTAATACTTTGTTCAAAGACATTAATTATTTTTTTACCAATTAAATTAGTTTATGTTCATATAGTGCACTTGGTGTTTAGCACTCCCATTCTGATTATTAAATCATAGTCAATAAGCTTTACTTTTGTGTATTTGCAGCTGCCTGGCAGGCGATCAGAGAAGTTTTCCCGGGCTGCGTCTTGAAAGGGTGCGTCTTTCATTGGACACAGCGCGTCTACAGGAAGATCCAGAAGGTGGGGCTAGGTCCAGCGTACCAGCTTCGAGAGGATAAGTACATCTACCTTCGAAAACTCATGAGTCTACCGTACCTGCCAGCCGAACAGATACCAGATGCGTTTCACCACCTTCACCGGCAAGCAGCAGAAGTAGGAGGCACCATCCTGGAAGTTGCAGAGTACGTGAGACAGACCTGGATGGAAGGATCATTGTGGCAACCAGTACACTGGAGCATCTTCCGGGAACCTGTGCGCACGAACAATGATGTCGAAGGTATGTATGATGACATCTTGGCGTTCTTTTTTTACAACACATATAAGGAGTATTAAATAATTTGATAAACACAATCAAGTATTATAATAAATATGTTTTAATGCTGACCCCATCACATATTTTATTTATTATTATTTTTTTCTTTATTTTCAGGGTGCCATCTAGGCGGATCAACACCAGAGCCAGTGTGAGCGAATCTCTCTTTCTACGCTCTCGTGCCCTTGCTCCGCGCTGAGGCTGAGACAGTGGACTTGCAGATCCGATTGGTGTCGGCTCATCTGTTGACGAGATTACATCGAGCGAGATATCACCGAATCCACGGGGAGCTTTTCAAGGCATGGGACAGCTATGAAGACGAGGAGTTTACGACAACGCAACTTTTGAGGCGATGCAGCATCCTCGCAGGTCTGGCTCCATCACCACCAACCGATGCCATCCACGACGAGGACTGCTGAGTTATTAATTTTCAAACTTCACACTTCAAAATTCAATTGCAACAGCCTGCAATCAAAACACATGTGCTGAATCAATGTGCTTAATACCTTGGTTCTTATCACTGTGCTATCATCATACGTATCATCGTCATTGAGTATATATCATGCATGTTTCTTATCATCGT